>JAZGLO010000985.1:1227500-1827500 GCA_036873155.1 Biomphalaria sudanica
TATTATTTTTGTAATCGATTCCTGTGTTGTCATCGTCAGTGATATAATTGTGTGTCTTATTTCAACTTGACCCGAGAATGGGAAGTAGGAGATACAACAACAAACTCCGGCAGACAGATAGAGGGTTTATTCTAAGCTTTGTAAGAAAACCCTAACTGTTCGTTGTATTCCTTCCCCTCTAACCCTATTGTCTCTACACTTTACTTTTTGTTGATATGTGTCATTGTAAAGGTGATGCTTGTTTATGGATGAAATCTAGTGGATTCGAATTTAGAATTGTTTGAACAATGTTTTTGTCTCTAATTAAACTCTACTCTTAAAATACGGAATCTCGTTGCTCTTCATTGACCTTTGTCTGTTATCTATCGATCTATTTTGAACATGCTGCATATTCTTTGTTATAATTTAACATACTCTCAATATTGTTTAAATTTGTTTTTAGCATATACATACTAATAATATGATGTAATGTATTATGTATAACATGCTAAATCTGGTTTAAGCTGTGTACATGCTCTGCCTTTTCTTCAGTGTCTTTCGTGGGAGAGGATATGAGCTTTCGAAACTTTCCTTCAAGAAAACAAAAATTACCAAGCTAATAATATTTCAGAAAACAATATTACCAAGGAGCGGGATGGAATTGGGGCATTTAAAATTTAATGGTAAACAAAGTTAAAATACGTGTAGACATATTGTATCCTTTGTTTCAGCACCAACATTTGCTCATTGCATTCTCAAGACATTAGTAGCAGTCTACAGAAAGCTGGGATGTTACAGGTCTATTGCCTATCCCAAAGGTTCTGTCCAGACTTCAGGCCACAGCAAACATACCAACACCAGTTCTACCACTTGGCAGATCCAGGATGAGTCCGGCTTTGCAGCCAAGTCCGCGGACACTTCGTCTTGGTCAGAGCGCGCCAACACGGCTGTGTCCCAGTCAGCCGTGTTCCGCACGCCTGACCCCAGCCCAGTGCACGTTCATCGGGCCAAAGAGCTGGACGTCTCTTGGTCAGAGCGCAGGATCTCCTCCCCGCTGGCAGAGGACGATCTGTTTGAAGAGAGATGGAAACGTCCACACACAAAGAAGACGCCGAATAAAAAGAAAATAGTCATTGAGACCTCTCGGGACAGAACTTTGTGTGGTGATAAGTCAGAGCCTGAAGGAAGTGAGCTCGACAATGTGAAGACAATCACAGAAACTGTGCCATCAGAGGAAAGGGAATCGAACGCCAAGAAAATCGATGAGAAAAGCCGGCACAACACTGACGGTGAAAGAACATCCAAAGGTTTTTCTCCCCGTGACGAGGACATGGACACGGGAAGGTCAGAGGAGTTCAGTGAATCGGAAGTGTCCGAAAGTCTGGCATCCAAGGAGGAGACGGTCATAGCGAAGAGTCCTAAGAGTGCCGTAAAAGACAGCGGTGAGCCGGACTGCCCAGTGCAGACTGAACTGGACATGAAGTTTAACTCCAGCAGTGATGAAGAGAATGAAGATTTTGACAATAGCGATGACAGCCTGATGCAGTCTTTTGACGCCCCTGGGGGAGATAAATATCACAAACTGTTGTCTGCTATCAAAGAGTTCCTTACGGACTATTTAAACAATATGAGAGAGGTAAGTACACACTACATTGAAACTTTATCAGCACGTCACCAGCCTTGATGGCATCAATGGCTACCTAATGCTTTAACCTTAGAGCTGCCTTGAGAAAGTGTACTGGTGAATCTAGAATCAGGTTAGTTAAGGTATAGAGACAACCTCTTTCAAAGTATGGCTTTAGAAGCAAAAAGGACAACAATCCTGTGAATTCAATTAGTAGAATAGCGCCCCCCCCCCCCCCGAGACAAAGAAATCAGTAGATGCAATAGTTCGTGGAACTACCACAGTTTGGGAAACGTTTGTTGAAGTACAACTGTATGCTGGTTTGGGGAATACCAAGATTCCCATTGACTATGTATACACTATCTACCATTGCACAAGAGGCTTTTGTGTAGGCGAAATAACATTAAGCTTAGGGGTGGCGTTGGTGTGGTATAGCTTCAGACTGCGATCACAAAACGGCTAAGCTTGAGTCACTGCTGTCCGTGCAAAACTCTCTCTGAATAAGTCTTGACTTGACTAGTTGAATAACTTGTCTTGACAGCGATCGTGGACGTATCAGGTTACCGACAATCTAAACACTTTAAAGGCAGTCAATTTCATAGAAAACTCTTCCATCCGTTGAACAGCCATTTTGTTCGCTAATGTCTTTTACTTGAGTTACTTGAGTTAACTGCAGAACGAGACATTCACGTGACTGGACTTAGATCTGCATGCATCAAGACAGTTTACAATAGGGTTTTCATGTTTGGTAATTTAGCAGCACTATCCTTGTTAGAGAAGGGCTTCTAAGTAACTCTATAATCTTCTTAAGAGTCAATTGGCCATATATCTTTTAACTTGAGGTCAATTAATTAACACTAATGTTTAAATACATATAATATGTTTCTAATGATTTTTCTCAACTATTGTCTTCTGCCCCCCCCCCCCTTCCCAATCACACCCACATGTTATAGACTGTGTGCACAGATGATGGCACCCCATACCTGACCAGCCTCATTAAGTACCTCAACAGTCAGTGCAGCGGCACGGAGATCAGAGGCTTGATCAGATGTGTAGGCAGCAGCACAGACATTGCCCATCCTCTGGGCAGGCTGCTCCACCTAGCGGACTATTTCCAGGCCACGAAGCTTAAGTCAGTAATACTAGGGACATTGGAAGCTGCTGTCTGAATTGTTTCTGTTCCCTGTTTATGTTTGTTGATAGGTTTGTGTGTGTGTGTGTGTGTATCAGTTTAGTATATTTCGTTCGAGTCAAAAATGTTATTTTCATGGCTGTTTTACACCCATTAGAGATTTTCATTAATAGTCAATAGAGTCAACTATATATATATATATGCAAGTGAGCATGACTATAAGAATAATATAATAGTAGACTTTCCATGTTGCAATGTTATTATATCTAAACTGATCTTCCTATTACCATTGGGTGAGTTATGTTACATTCAGTGTTTGAACGTTGTGTTAGGTCCATTTGTTCATATTACATTGGAACAAACATTTTATCCACACAAAAATGCACATCTCAGATCTGTATTCAATTAGTCATCCCAGTTCCAGAATCAGGGTTTGAATGTTCATTTAATGATGTTTACGGGCTATAAAGAGTTGCACTGTTTAAAAGAACATTGTATAGTTGATTGTTCCTTGAAATGTATGACCATTCTAATAGAGATGTATATATATAAATATATGTTTAAATAAATCTACATGTAGTCATTGGGTCAAAGAGCAATGGACTGGTGGGTGCCTTGACAGTTGTAATTGAATTAGTTTGAATCAAATATCGTTGGTTGAATCAACCGATGCACAAGCGTATTGTTGAAAAAAATATAATTAGCAAGTTATGTCTGAGTATTTTAAATGTATTAAATCTGAGAAATTCGTAATTTTATGATTGTCTGGGTATAATATAACAAACTCGTGTTTCACGAATGACATCTAGGTCTAAGTTTGGCTCAAAGTTAAGACTTTGTTTCTTTCAACATGTTTTGTTTGCTAATGTTACAATGTACTTGAAATAAAATTTTGATCAATAGCATTTATCTGAGTATCTTCCTTCTTTTATATACCGCTATATATTTTTGATTTACCACAAACAAAATATCTCAAACATAGAGTAAGCTTACTTTCTAGTTGATGAGAAACGTTTTAAGTTTTATGCTAGACATTAAAATGGTTTGAATTATTTCGATTACCTAATTATCAAAAAATGCTTTTGTGGTCTTTGATATCTGGGTCAAATCAGTGAAATGCTATATCTAAGTGCTCTATCGATCTTTACACACACACACACAGCAAGATTACTTCCATCAATTTGAATGCACCTCCTGATCACAGCATAAATTTGATCTAGATCGTTATACGACGTAACGTCCATTCTAAACATAGATGTCAGAACGAATTTATTTAGACAAAAGAAACAATTGACTGAAAAAGGGAACACGGTTAAAAAAAAAACAGTTGGATTAAAAAAGAGAAGCTCGATTAAAGAAAGTTGACTTGGAAAAGAGAAGCTCGATTAAAGAAAGTTGACTTGGAAAAGAGAAGCTCGATTAAAGAAAGTTGACTTGGAAAAGAGAAGCTCGATTAAAGAAAGCTGACTTGGAAAAGAGAAGCTCGATTAAAGAAAGCTGACTTGGAAAAGAGAAGCTCGATTAAAGAAAGCTGACTTGGAAAAGAGAAGCTCGATTAAAGAAAGTTGACTTGGAAAAGAGAAGCTCGATTAAAGAAAGTTGACTTGGAAAAGAGAAGCTCGTTTAAAGAAAGTTGACTTGGAAAAGAGAAGCTCGATTAAAGAAAGTTGACTTGGAAAAGAGAGGCTCGATTAAAGAAAGTTGACTTGGAAAAGAGAAGCTCGATTAAAGAAAGTTGACTTGGAAAAGAGAAGCTCGATTAAAGAAAGTTGACTTGGAAAAGAGAAGCTCGATTAAAGAAAGTTGACTTGGAAAAGAGAAGCTCGATTAAAGAAAGTTGACTTGGAAAAGAGAAGCTCGATTAAAGAAAGTTGACTTGGAAAAGAGAAGCTCGATTAAAGAAAGTTGACTTGGAAAAGAGAAGCTCTTCTAAAGAAAGTTGACTTGGAAAAGAGAAGCTCTTCTAAAGAAAGTTGACTTGGAAAAGAGAAGCTCGATTAAAGAAAGAGTTGACTTGGAAAAGAGAAGCTCTTCTAAAGAAAGTTGACTTGGAAAAGAGAAGCTCTTCTAAAGAAAGTTGACTTGGAAAAGAGAAGCTCTTCTAAAGAAAGTTGACTTGGAAAAGAGAAGCTCGATTAAAGAAAGAGTTGACGTAGAAAAGAGAAGCTTGACATAAGGTTTATTTTACTCAAGTAACAATTTAAGGCAATTGAAGTATTTTATTCTTGGCGAATATATTGCTTCGTGGCTCGTTCTGTATCACATGTACCAAATCAATACATAATGTGTAATGTGATTTTATTTGCTGCCCGTGTGGTAAAGCACTTGGCTTCCGAACCGAGGGGGTCCCAGGTTCAAAATTCAGTAAAGACTGGGATTTTCAAGGCGCCCCTGAGTCCACCCAACTCTAAAGGGTACCTGACAATTTTAGGAAAGTAAAGCGGCTGATGACACCATCATTAACACTCGGCAAAAGAAACAGATGAACTTTAAATCCTCTGATCTTATGACTGCAAAGTCTGAAAGGGATGCTTTACTTTTTAAAAGTGATTAATTAAAAGGTTTTGTACATTAAATAAATACTAAAATACTCTCAAGATCTCCCTCAAGGAATGCCATGAGTAAAATCACTAAATTTAGAGACAATCAGGACAGAATACTAAATTGTAAATTAGCAAAAATACATAAAACATTAAGCCATAGTTTACAAATACAACAACAAAACCTAATAAAATACTCAGAAAGACGCAAAGATAAAAGAACATTTCTTATTCCATATGTTAGGACAAACTCATACAAGTTCTCCTTCTTCCCTAGTGCCACTCGAGTATGGAATGGGTTGCCTGAACCTGTCAGGAAAGTCAATGATTTCTGATCTGAAGGAACGGCTAATATCAAAGCTTATATCAACTCAATCTGTCTGTCTGGTAAAGTTTTGTACACGTTTTTTTTATAAATGCTTTTCAAAATCGATCACGGTAAAAATCACGGTACCCCGTCAAAATAGCGCGGACAAAATAACGCCGACAAAATAGCGCGGACAAAATAGCGCAGAAAAATATATATTTCAGTCATTTTGCAGGAAACACTTTAGATATCTTAAAACATAAATAAGCAAAAATCATAATAAGGGAAAATGAATAATTTCAAAATATAGCATTTATTTACATTATAAAAGTGTACTTAGAAAACACGCAAAGATACTTGTTAAATTTTAACACACATACAAACAAACTTTCACAAAGTTAAATTGTAGAAAATGTCACGTAGAAATTCCATCACTTGTTTGTTTCTGTACATTGGCAATATAGCTTCAAGTCATCTGTTAAGTTGGAGGTACTTTGTCTTGCTTGGAGCTTTACTTCGTTCACCATCATTGTACCTCAGAATCTTGTTCTCATTGTTCTCCTGTTCTCTGAGGATGTGAGAGATTAACTTGTACACATTGGAGTAATGACCGCCAATAGACAGCTAAAATACATGGTGCTATCTCTCCACTGAATTGTTTGTTCGTGGTAGATTGTCCTGCATACGATCTCTAATATTCCATAATGCTATCTGAAATCTTGGAGTCACTCTGCGGTTTCGTCCCCGGCGACCAATAAAGTTGTCCTCCCAATAGTCATACAAATTCAAATACAAATGATATAAAATTTAAAGTATTCTCGTTCTCTGCAAATATGGCATAATTTCAGATCTATTAATATTGAAAAAGATAGAGACATTAACAAAATGATGCCCTTGACATAAAATTACTAATAATCTGGCACTTTCATACACATCATATATAAGTCCGCGCTATTTTGTCTTGCGCTATTTTGTCGGGAAATTCCGTGCTATTTTGTCCGCGCTATTTTGTCTTGCGCTATTTTGTCGGGAAATTCCGTGCTATTTTGTCCGCGCTATTTTGTCTTGCGCTATTTTGTCGGGAAATTCCGTGCTATTTTGTCGGCGCTATTTTGTCCGCGCTATTTTGACGGGTCACCAAAATTCACACAAATATTCCTTTCTTTTTTCAATTCCCTTCCTATTTTTCCCAACTGGCCCATAGCATCGTTTACTTAGTTGAGAAAGCTTACAGCATGAAAAAGCGCTAAACAAAAAAAAAAAAAGGTAAAAATATTTCGAATCGCACAGATTTATTGTTGTTGGTCTAGATGTTTTACTAACTTAATTACAAGACTGATCCAAACTAGTTGATACAACCACATTTCGTATGACCTTTACATCATACTCAGAAAGACACAAAGATAAAGGCACATTCCTCATCCCATATGCTAAGACAATTTTGTACAAATACCCCTTCCCTAGTGCTATTAGAGCATGGAACGGATTGCCTGAGCTAGCCAGGAAAACCAGTGACTTGGCAGAATTTAAGTCATTGGTTAAAATGCATGATTGAATGCATGACGCGTAGAACGTAATCATCTTCTTTTTTTGAAGTAACGTCTGTATTATATAAGAAGATCTGCCCTATAGATCTTAAAGGGGAACTTTAACACTTTGTATGTACTTTGTTTTTTTAAGTATTTATTTGTTAGGTTTTTCTTGTTTCAATCTTGTGTTTAGTTATAGTTCGGCAGCTTGGGCATTATTGCTTTTGTTATTACATCAACTCATCTTTTATACAAATCAGCATAGTGCTAAATAGTGTGTACGGCTATGGTAATAGCAGATTAGTGGTCATTCTCTTTAGGTGTACTACCATCAGTAAGTGTCAGGAACTAGATCAACCCCGGGCCCCCTTGTTGTTGTTTTTTTCTTAAGACAAAGTCATATATAACAAACACATATAGTATCAGTTATTATTTTTTATTAGTATGAGGTCTTACATATTAAAAGTTACTATTTTAGCTAGAAAGATACCAAATTAGCACATGATACAGACCTACTTCTGAAATAAGATCCGATTAGCACAAGATTTTTCTGCTAGACCAATTCACTCACAGAACCAGCATATGCTATAACTGCTTGCTTCATCCTCGTCCTCATCTTGTCTTTTTTTTTAATTGTCTACAGCGTCAGGAATGTGTGTGTGTGTGTGTGTTTCAATGTATACTACACAATTAAGTAGGGTAAGTACATTGTGACTAAAAAATAGCCTTTCATTGTGGTCGGTCAGATTAAGAGAAGAGTAACAAAGAGAACTGGGTAGGTGAATCTCTGGGTGAATGGAGGCTATCTGTTCTTGAGATATTTTATTGCTTTCACGGAATCATTAAGATTTATTAATAATTAATTATTCCTTTTCATTTTAACCCAAACAATTTGATTATCAAACGCAAAAGAAGCACGTACATTCGTATGCCATCAGAGCAAAGCAACGATCGGACTCTCTCTGAAGTAGCTGCGCAGTTTTGTATCGATCTAGAACAGTGTTTCTCAAATTTTTACTATTGGCACCCCCCTAGAGCAAAAGGAAATAAAATTACGTTTCCTGCGGAGACATTTTGAAATATCTTTTTGTAACTAAACTTGTAGAGACCTTTCGCGAAAAGAGTTTGAATAATTTTATTGATAAAACATTGTTCAATATGTACATTTGACTTGATGAATAGGCTTCCTCAAATATGGATCTATAACTACATATACAAATACAATACACGTGTTTGTCCCTAGACAAGAAAAACTAGAAAAAAATATTTTAAAATACTTTTTAAAAATCTTATATTAAGCGCGCAGTTGTATCAATTAGTTTGGATCAGTCATGCAATTACATTTGTAACAGATATAGACTAACAACAATAAATATTTGCAATTTTATAAGACAAATATTTTTATCTTTTTTTTTTTTGTTTAGCGCTATATCGTGCTTTTAGCTTTCTCACTACAATATGATCCTATCTATTGTCTAAACCAGTTGAGAAAGTGGTGGGCTGAGAAAGAAGGGGGGGGGGTATCTGGGTGAATACTACCGTGATCGCTTTTTAAATACATTTGTAAAAAAAAAAATAAGTTGAACGACGTGAATTCGAGAGGGCTAAAGCATCATCAAGCCAATACACTAACTACTGTGCCCGTGAAGTGCTTATGAAATTAGGTTTTATAGTTATATATTGTTAGTTTCAAGCTTTTCCCTCTACAAAGTATAAAAGGGACTAATTCAACTTATCAGTCAAGTACAATTTATTTCCCTTGTTCGCAATACCAAACTAAATATTTAATTACCAATAGTTAAGAAACTATTTTTTTCAAATGGATTCTTGTTTTGTCAGGTAAAAGAAATAAGTGTACTACATTTCAAAATAAGTGTTTAACGTTTCACTAGACAGATAGTTGATATAAGAAAGAAAGAGATTACGACACAAAATAGAGCCGTGGGATTTATGAAAATGAATATTCACATTTAACTTGATTAACACAATTGGTAAAATGATTAAACTGAGTGACACTTCCGGGGGAAAAGGCTACAAAAATACTCGGACAGACACAAAGTTGAAGGCACATTTATTATTACATACAATAGGACAAATGCGTATTGACATTAGAGCATGAAGTGAGTTGCTTGGATCAGACGGAGGAAAACCAGTGACTTAGTAGAGTTTACGTCTCTAAATAACACGCATGACTAGATAACACAAAGATACGCGTAGATATCTTTTTTTTTTTAAAGAAGCGTCTGTAATTAAATAAGATTATACCTAATTTAAGTTCAACGTAACTGCTGTTAGGTCATTAAAAAGGAAATGTTGGTACCAGCAAACGTAAGTACATAATAGATGAAAATTAGATGTAAGAAAAGAATTTTAAAAATAAATCGGAATTCCAATAGCTCAATTCTTTGACAAAAAAAAACAACATAATACTCCTTCACTCCAAACAAAAATGTTCACAGCATGATTCCCTGCGATCAATCAGACCAAATGCATGAGGTCCCGCAGCAGCGTGGCTGAATACGGCCAGCTTGAACATTGCATTTTCTCCATGTAGATGAAGAGATGAGGAATTGAAAGGGACATTAGAATGTGAGTGTCCATCACAATGTCCATGCCAATTCAATCTTGTATCATATTTAATGAATGGTAACATCTGGCAGGGCCGGACTTAGGTCATTGGAGGCCCTAGGCAAAGTGAATTTGATGGCTCCAAATGATTTAGCAAATTAAAAATAGACATCGAAAAATATCATTACCCAATTCATTAGAACAAACCAATGGTCTTCTAAATGTCTAATATAAGTGGTTGAACAAGTAGATTTTTAAGCATATGTCAATAAACCTTGAGTCATAGTAGAGAGGCTTGGCTAGTAGAATAGAGCCCTAGTACTCTGCTATTTTTGAGATTTGATTTAATTTGATCCAAGTTTCGCAATGTTTTTTAGTCCTGTGCGAGGCCCCAACCAATCGGAGACTCTAGGCGGCTGCCTAGTTTGTCTATGCCTTAGTCCGGCCCTGCATCTGATGTATGTAACATTTTTCCCAACCTTATCATGGCACCCTTGTTGAAAAGTTTAAAGGAAGGAAATAGTCGAACATGGAAAAGGCACAATAACCTCCAGTGGACTTCCGATGCACCGAGTACATTGTACAGAGTAAGAAAACACGCATTGTAGGAATACAAAGGACTCATTAGTAGCAGGGAGAATCGGGTAGTGGTTTGTGGAGCCGTGAGTCCGGAAATAGGATAATTAAATGATGATACTATACATGTAGTCGTTGTAGTGGATGGCTAAGGTAACACAAATCACAGCTTATTCTTATTTATTTTTTTATTAACAAAAACAAGTATGCTGTATCATCTGTTAGTGGCTAAAATTTAAAACAAGTAAATTATTTTTAAAATGCTTAAAAAAAAAACTTATATAATGAGAAAAAACGACAAATCACTACCGTGTCTCTCAATACTGCAAGATTTAACTCTTTTCTATACAAAACACAGTTGATTATTTACCACTAATTTATTAGGCCTAATTAATTAGTCGTCGACTATCAAAAACCTCAACTCACAGTCTATGATTAAACTTAATCAAAGAATGGGAAGGGGTAAAAAAGTGTACAAAATTTGTACCAGACGGGGGGAAATAATGCCTAGATGCAATTATGCCAATTAACTAAATTGTATGTATAAATAAGTCTTACTTAAAAACAAATATACACTTAATGTTCGCTATTCTTCATAAACATAAGTTTTGTATTGTTTCAAAAGACGTTCATTTGTATTGAAAACAAAAACCGTGGTTTGCATAGTTCATTTTAAAAACAAAAAGGTTTGCTACAAAAAGTAGCTTATGCACCTTAATTAGCATGCGACAAAATATGGTGAAATTAGATTTTCATAGCTTTTCAAGTTTTTCTTACGTCTAAAAGTGACAGACTGACAGAGACCAGTAATAACGGTGACTTGCGGAAGGTGTTTAAAAAAAAAAGAGAAAAGAGTTGTCGGTCTCTGTGCGTCTCTTGTTTGTCAAGCAATGAAAGTGGAAAGGAAGAGTGTGATATTTTTAGCTCAACGAACATAAGGGTGAAATTTGATTAAAATAGCGCTTTTAGTTTGTTTGTTTTTTAGACAAGAAAACAATTAGAAGTAGTCCTAATTGTAATTAAGCGTAAGTAGGAAAAAAAAAGTTTTAGGAAATATTCACGTGTGGATATCAAATACATAACAATACGTACTTTGTACAAGTAAAGGTAAGAAAACAATCATATCTTCCTCCATACAAAATGAGCATTTAAATCATGATGGCCGTCAATCAAATCCAACGCAGTAAATTCATTTACTGTTCATGTCTATAATTTACGATAAACTATTTATTATCTAATTATCTCCATTTGGCTTATAAATGTATAGTACTAATATGTGTCCTTCCGTCATCAAAAGAGGATTTTGCTGGAACGACCGTTGAAGGACGAAGGCAGGAGCAAAATATCTGCCGGAAAACTTTCCGAAACTCTCTGTTGTGCAAGGGGTACACTAAAAAGTTGACACCGGAATTCAAGAGTCCTAGTAAAAGAAACAAATCGAAAACGACACCCGGCACTGTGTTGTTTACTTCGTCACTAGCTATTGAGTAGAGAACAAACCTCGGAGTCCAGGAGAGGAAGAAAACGCCAAAAACGGTCATCATCATTTTGGCGGCTTTCCAGCTTTTTTCGTTGGACTTGGCAGTTTTGCGCTGCTGAGCGGATGTGAAGTGGAAAGTCCCGGCCACTGTTTGCTTTGCGATAGCCTCTCTCTGTCTTTTGGCGGTCCTTACAATCTTTATGTATATACCGAATATTGCGAAGCAAGGGACGAAGTAGAACCAGGGCGCCGTGTACTTAAAGTAGATCTCGGGCAAAATTATTGTTGCCACACATTGTGGAGGATAAATGCGCTTGTAAATGAACCACTGGGAGTTTCCAACCGAGAGTCCAACCATCCAGGAAACAATGATAGAAGCAGCAATGAGTTTGTTGGTGACGACTCGCATGTAGAAGAACGGATGGTCAATGAAAACGAGCCGATCAATGGCGACCAGCAACATGTTTAATATGCTTACCACAATGGCCGAGAAAGCGGTCGAAAGAAGAAATATGCATACAGATAAATCCTTATTGACCAACTCTCGAGTGCCAGGAGCTAGCCAGAGCCCGTACGAGATCAATCCAAACCCTACGGTCAGATCCGCCACCGCCAGGGAGGCCACGAAAGCGTTAGACTTAGTCTGCAGGGAAACAGACCTCTTGATGGACACGAGAGTCGCCGTGTTTCCAAATATGATCAAGAATGCGGTGGCGAAGACCACAGGGGCCAGCTTATCATTGCCTATATAGATGGAATCCTCTGTGATGTTCCGTGTACTGTTGGCCCCGAGGTCCGCTGTCACGTTCATGACGTGCTCACACTAGAGCTAGAATTGAAAACATCCATTACAGTCAATCATGTCACCCAACAAACAAAAAAAGATATATTTTTATCAACACTGTAACAATTAGGCCTACATTTCCGTTGTTCGTAATTGTTAGTAATTGTTGTAGGTCTATCTTTCCCAGGGGCCAAACATTTGTGTTCGACGAAAACAGTTGTACCACAATTAACATTCTACAAATAAATAACTCCAGTGTCTATTCTGAGTCGACTCTAGTTTTGTTCATTCTTACTTCACCGATGGTTGAAAACTTTTTAGTGTCAACGAACATTCACTAGCTATTTTATGTAAATAACTTGAAAAAAAATAGTCACGTGACGAGCTATCACCTGAACTTCACGATGACGTAAGAGATGGAGGACAATGTGGGGGATATGGTGGGTGGAGAGGAGATGTTGTTTACAAGCAGACTGCACAAGATTGCATAAAGCCTCAGCACTCAATTGAATCGAGCAGAGCTGATTAAGTCTTTGTATTTAAACCTAGACTATAGCAACAAAACACACATAGATTATACAACTAATTGGTTTAGCATTATGCAATGGCTTATTCCAGGGTTTCTCAACCTGTGGCGTGTGCAACCCTAATGTTGTCAGGTTGTGTACGAAGGCGTCAAAAGCAAAACAGTGCTATTCATTTACGCTTTCACAATAAGAATATATTGTTGCAGATTTTAAAATCTCAGTCTTTTTCAAGAGTATTGCACGGCCAGCCTTAGGTATAGGCAAACTAGGCAGCCGCCTAGGGCCTCCGATTGGTAGGGGCCTCGCACAGGACTCAAAACATTTTTTTAAAAAGAAATAGCGAAACTTGTGCCCATTGTTATTGTTAGAGTACTCTAGGTTTGAAATAACTTTCGTCATTTTAGTTTTTCGCTGTTTATTTGTATTTCTCTATTTTATTTGGGGTCGCCTATGGCCCCCAATTATCTAAGGCCGCCCCGATTATTGTTCCAATTATTGAATTTCCCGAGTATATCTATGTAGTATTCGTAGGCCTATTTCACTTATGGAATCTAATTGTTAATTTTGTTTTTAATATTATTATCTATTGCTTATTCTCAACTACGCCATTTGCCTCTCTCCCCCCCTCTCTCTCTCTACCTCTCTTGTTCCTTCTCTGTCCCCCCCCCCCTTTTTTCCCCACGCTTTCTGTTTTAGAAATTTAATCAACAAGGTTTTCATATAAGTCTAGCCCAAGAAAATAAAAATAAAAACTCTAAAAATTGAAAACACTTACGTAGCCATGTTAAAAAAAAAAACAGGCTCGTGTATTTAACAACATAAAAATTTAAAATCTAGAATCAATTTCAGTTGATTTTATTATTATTTTTGTACGATTACTCCTATCAGCTTGCGAACTCTTCATACAAACTGGCTGGATTATGGTGTCAACGATTTACCAATAAATTTTACAGTTTATGTGTATCTTGGGGGGGATGGGGAATAACTACTTAATTGGCCAAACACTGAAAACTCTGGTTTGACTGCTGTAGTTTTGCTAAAATATAATCATCTTAAAATTAAATTTGGCTTACGTCTCGAATATGACTCTGGCCACACTCGACTCCAATGTTTCTTTGTATTCAGTCAAGATTTGAATTTAAAACAAATAGACGCACACTAACATTTTGAGCACTGTCTTATGTAAAGATCATTAGCTAAGAGAAGAACCTGATTATCTAGAGCAGTAAAGCTCAATGGTAAGACTCCTTGCAATAGTGAAGCATTACAAGAAATAAAGAGAATGGAAAATAATAGACCAACCACTATCATATTTATAAATGAGGAATTGAATTAAAAAAAAACGTTTATATATTAAATAACGTCTCGAGAGACGATCTTTGTGAGAGACGATCTTTTCCCTTAGCAACTTCTTGTGTGACTAAAGAGGCCATTCCTTGATACACAGCTGCGGTCACAGGTTGGGCATCTGTAATCACCAGAGGCTGTTGCAATTTCACCCTCCTTTCTATCAGGCCTACTTATTTAAATTTGAACGTGTGATAGGGCCCTACTTTTTGTCCGTCAGTTTCTTTACTTAAATTAATGTTTTGAGTCTTGAGTTACTATATAGTATACTGTATTGGTTTGTGCGAGCAACATTTGTCTACATGTTGATTAATGTTTTCCTTACTTAGTTAATGTGCTTAGATCATTTGGGTCAATGTCAACATTCATACTAGAGTCTATTATACACTCGATGTATGTGGGTGATAATGTTTCTCCAGAGTAGGTGCTTACAGCAACAAGAAGAAGTGCTAAAACTAAATAAACTAGACCTAACCTTTTAGCGTGTAACAAAATCATTCCTATGATAATTTTACGCAGTATGGGCAAAAAATCATGATAACAAATAAGTGCAATGTGTAAGATAAAACCTCATTGATTAACTCTTTCTCACTGTAATTATTTTGCTCGTTCCGATAGAATTTTTTATTTTGCTCATTTGTTTTTCACTATTCTGATATGATAAAACTTCAATAACGTTTTTGTTTTGTTATCAGAAAATGTTAAACTTAGTATCGAATTATAGGGGAATGCACGCTGTTCTTAAAACCACACAAATTTAAGTTTATAAATCCAAAAATCAATTTAGTTCTAAGGGGTCAATTCAATGTTGGCTTCGTCAATTAGGATAGAAAGAGTTAATCACGAAATTAAAGTTTATAAATCCAAAAATCAATTTAGTTTCATGGGATCAAATCAACGTTGGCATCGTCAATTAGGAAAGAAAGAGTTAATCACGAAATAATTTAGTATTAGAACACAATTTGTATACTAGTATCTGATATCATAAATGATTATTCTAGTTATAAAAATAAATAAAAAAAAACACGATTACCTGTGAAAACATTGTTTTCGTATTTCACGCAGTAATATTTTTAACTCACGCTTTTCTAGATCTATGTCCCGGTGTAGTCCATTCAATGTTGGTGCCAGCAGCCATTGGCTCTTCTTTACAAGTGTTACGTATCTAGGCATTGTTGTTGTTTTTTCTTTGACCTGTTGCGGTCGAGAGACGGGTAGGTTGTCTGCCCCTTGTGTAATAAGTTTTTTTTTCTTTTTTATTCGTCAAGCCACACAGACAGTGACCGGTCCTTGACCTGTGTGTGTACCTCTGGTTGAAAGGAGGGTGTTTTTTTTTCTGTCTCTTTGAAGAGCGTTCTAGATCTGGGTGTTGATGACTTTCTGTTCTAGAATATACTGGATATCGACGCGCGGTAGATTATATAAGACCGCTCGCGTAACGTTGACGGACGGACATACAGAGACAGCCGTGGGACAGAATAGCGGAGACATTGCGCGACCCGTGCGTGGTATACCACTTGATCGTGTAAGTTTTTGTTTTATTCAAGGCCTTGCTTGTATTTGTTATTATATTTTCAAACTCTTGTATTGTAATATTTTTACATGCCATTTTTGTAAAAGGGTTTTGGTCAACACATCAATTCTGTATTGAGTAAATGTTTATTTTTTCTTTCTTGTAACTTTATATTTGATTAAACATTAAGTTGATAGTTTACCTTCCGATTTCTTGTGTCATTTTTTTTTGTTATTCATTGTAAGTCTTTGATTAAATTCAGACTTATTATAAGTGACACAACTGCTATTCTATTGTCACGTTCCCCTAGGCAAGCCATTTAAAAGTAGAATTCAATTCGTAATACGTGACACAAGGCGGAAGTTGACCAAAAAACAACAACATGGTCTCTTGAAATATTAAGCAGCGAGACATTGTATGTGACAGTGCATGTGTTTTTTTGTGTGTGTATATGCTTGATAAATAATACATAGACTTAAGAGAGTGTGCACCATTAATTAGCCTATTCCTCATCCTTTTGTGAGTGTGGTATTTTTTTTAAAACTATGAACTATTTACTCTCTATCGATTCCATCTGTACTCGAGCTGTGGATTTAAGGAAATAATAAAAGTGTCATTGACATTGAAAAACACTGCTTTCATTAAGGTAGCTGTACTCTTGGTGAGTCTAAGAGTAGTAGAGATAAACACATGAACAGATAAAGCGAGAGGCAGAGAGTATGATGGAAGAAAGAGAGAGAGGAAGAGGAGGAGGATAAGACATAGAGAGGAAAAGATGAAAACAAACGAAATAGACGTTTTTAAAAAAAAAGGGAAATAAAAAGCTCAAGGGGGTGAATCAATACGCTATTACCTCCCTTTGTTCTCTGCCCAGGAAATCTGATCTCCCTACCAAACCATTATTCCAGTCTGTCTGTTGATATCGGAAATAAACCGCTGCGACAAATATTTAGCATCGACTGTAAGGTAATAGAAAATGAGTAAATAGTGATTAAAAACTTCGCTTCAAGAGCTCAGTTTCCCTTTTGTCAGAATTAATTTGAAGCATATGACAAACACAGAAGAAGAAAAACAAACAACAATCAATAATGAGGCGGTACAAATGAATGCAAATGGGTCCTTTTGAAACCATCTCTCCCATTTTTGAAATGAAATATTACATTTTATTAATAGACCTTTATGTGTATCTATACATCTGTAATATATAATGCCGTAGTCCAGACTCGCTACAAGAGAACTCAAGAAAGTTCATTGTTTTTGTAAAAAGATACAGACCTGCATGAACTGCGCAGTTCTTCTAAAGTCTGACTGATTGACTGAACCCTCCGACCTAGCGTTTCTCAAACTGTGAGGCGTCGTCTCAAGAGGGGAAAGGGGGGGGGGTGAAGCCTGTTAATTTCAAGAGTCGAAAAAAAAACAAGCTGTTAATGTTCATGTATACTCACATCAATACATGTTTGAATGTTAACCAAGTCAAATGACAGTAAAACAAACTATAATTAAAATGTGAAAAGGAAGAAACATTAATACGTTTTTATATTAAAATGTTTAAAATGTTTACCGTTTTAACGAGAGCCATCTGCAACGTCAGACATTTCAAAACGTCTCCGCTAACGAGATTCTATTCGACATTTTTTTCTCAGAATGGTTAAAGTACTCCCGACATGTGGGACAAAAATAAAAAGGTCCTCGGCAAGACTTCTTACTTAACACAAAGACGACATTTCGACGATCACGCCCATTACAGCATTGGTTGCGCTATAAGTACTTTGAATGTTCCTCCAATTGGTATGCGACATTTTGAAGCAGC
Organism: Biomphalaria sudanica; assembly: GCA_036873155.1. Classification (NCBI taxonomy): domain Eukaryota; kingdom Metazoa; phylum Mollusca; class Gastropoda; family Planorbidae; genus Biomphalaria; species Biomphalaria sudanica. The sequence continues at coordinate 1,245,217 of JAZGLO010000985.1, forward strand.
CGTTTTGGCGCGATGGTTTCATTGGGACAGGCGTTTTGACGGTTCCGACGATAATTTAAAAAAATACAAATCCTTTTCTAATAAACATTGATTTTTAACTATACTATACCAAATATTATATACATTCCCCCCCCCCCCTTTTCCGAAAAAAAAAGTTTTAATACTTTTGACTATTTCGTGAACGCATATTGCAAACTATGGATGGTTGCCTTGCCGTGTGGTATGAGCTCAGGACATGTTGATGTTAGAACAATAGGAACACAACAAGATTCGTGTAATAGTATATCCAAAGCTGCCTCCTTCTTAATTTGACTTGCGACTCTTTTTTTAAAACTTAGAATGAATAGTGTGCACTGTTACAAGAAATCACTTCAATACATGCGCTTTTCTTAATACGAGAAAAAGGCGTTGTAGGAAAAAGAATTTCTGAAAATTAGAACGCAGGAAAACTCTGGGCGCAGGGGCTCCTCACCGGACCCTGATGGGGAGATTATAGCGCTCTCCAAAACTCTGTTGCTGGATGTAGAAGGACCTGCTGTATCTCCAGTAATATCTCCAGAAAAAGAAAATTCACTAAGGACCCATTCTGCTTGTGATTTGTAGCCTTTTAGGTCTCGCGAGACGATTTTTTCTACTTCAAACTTCCTTCTCGTTTAACTAAAGAGGCCAATCCTTTACACACAGTCACGATTCGTTTCAAGATTCATTTCAAACCACTACACTCTGCAGCGATTTTCAACCTTTTTTCTTAATTTTTGGGATTTCACCATATATGCGATCCGAAACTGTTACTTTATCTTTACCCCTCTCTTTTGGGGTGGTGTGCCTATTCCGTTGGTGTCAATCTTGAAGTACACACATCTGCATATCTTCAAATTGGACGACCAGCAACTCGCATGCCCTCTGTTAGGTTTCCATACAATATGTCCTGTAGAAGTCAACCCTATGACATTCAGTGTCCAAGCCAGTCAAGGAGTCTATCCCAGATAACAGTGCAGATGCCCTTTCTTCTCATTGCAATAAAAACAATCATATAAAAGCTGATAGGATTACAAAAATATGTTTCGCATATAAAGAGCACAGCAATTGTCATTAATTATATAGTTATTGTTTGCATCATTACTTTTAATCCCCTGCGTAATGCCTATAACTGTGAAACTATTGGATGAGAAACAGGGGAAGAGAAAATGAGAAGCAGGAATAGAGATGGAAACAATTCGTTTTCTACATCCTTGTTGATAAGCGTCAGTGGATTCTGTCACGTATTACGAATTGAATTCTACTTTTAAAATGGCTTGCCTAGGGGAACGTGACAATAGAAAAGCAGTTGTGTCACTTATAATAAGTCTGAATTTAATCAAAGACTTACAATGAATAACAAAAAAAAAATGACACAAGAAATCGGAAGGTAAAATATCAACTTAATGTTTAATAAAATATAAAGTTACAAGAAAGAAAAACAAACATTTACTCAATACAGAATTGATGGGTTGACCAAAACCCTTTTACAAAAATGGCATGTAAAAATATTACAATACAAGAGTTTGAAAATATAATTACAAATACAAGCAAGGCCTTGAAAAAGAAAAATCTTAACTTACACGATAAATAGGTATACCACGCACGGGTCACGCAATGTCTCCGATATTCTGTCTCACGGCTGTCTCCGTATGTCTGTCCGTCAACGTTACACGGGCGGTCTTTTTATAGTCTACCGCGCGTCGATATCAAGACAAATCTAGTAGTTTCTAGAACCAAATAAGTCATCAATTTCCCAGATCTAGAACGCTCTTCAAAGAGACAGAAGAAAAAAAAAACCACCCTCCTTTCAACCAGAGGTACACACATAGGTCAAGGACCGGTCACTGTCTGTGTGGCTTGACGAATAAAAAAAAAACTTATTACACCAGGGGAAGACAACCTACCCGTCTCTCGACCGCAACAGGTCAAAGAAAAAAAAAACAATGCCTAGATACGTAACACCTCCCTCCTAAAAATAAAAAGTTTACATTTCCACGAAATGGAAATCTTTTTAGAATAATTACAAAAATGATATTTACATTACAGAATGTATTTATCATGATATATATAAAAAAAACAACAACATCAAAATACTTTTTACAATCTAGATAAGGCATCAGCGATAACATTTTCGCTGCCTTTTATGTGTTTAAGATCTAGATTGTACTCTTGTAAAAATAAACTCCACCTGAGAAGTCGTTGGTTCTTGACAGACATTTTGTGGATAAATGTAAGGGGATTGTGGTCAGTAAATACAACCAGTGGCCATCTGGACCCACTGATATAAAAATCAAAGTGTTGTATAGAAAGAATCAACCCAAGACATTCTTTTTCCACAGTAGAATAATTTCTTTGATGTCTATTAAATTTCTTGGAAAAGAAACAAATAGGATGCTCTACTTGGAAATTATCTTCTTGGTAAAGGACTGACCCAACACCTGTGTCACTGGCGTCAATAGCTAACCTAAAAGGTTTTCCGAAGTCAGGAGCCATCAAAATGGGGGAGCTAGATAATATCTGCTTAATTTGGTTAAAGGCTTTCTGACATTCATCCGTCCAAGTAAATCGGACGTTCTTTCTCAGGAGGTTTGTTAAAGGACTGGCAATGACAGAAAAATTTTCGCAAAATTTTCTATAATATCCAGACATTCCCAAAAATCTTCGGAGTTGTTTCCGGTCAGCAGGAATAGGGAAAGCTTGGATAGCTTCTACTTTGGCCATTACAGGTTTCACCTGGCCTTGTCCTACAATATGGCCTAAGTATTGGATGGAAGCCTGGCAAAAATCACTCTTACTCAGGTTTACAGTAATTTTTGCATGTAAAAGTTTAGTAAAAAGACAATGCAGTTGTTTACAATGGCTAGAAAAATCTTGGCTAAAAATTACTACATCGTCTATGTATGCGTGGCAATTCTCCATGTCAGCAAGCAGGGCATTTATCATTCTCTGGAAAGTGGCAGGAGCATTCTTCATGCCAAATGGCATCACTTTGTATTGGTACAGACCATCAGGGGTGACAAAGGCGGAGATTTCCTTTGCCCTATCAGTCAGGGGAACCTGCCAATAACCTGAAAGTAGGTCTATTTTGGTGATGTACTTAGCATCACCAATACGATCTATGAGATCGTCTATCCTAGGGATAGGAAACGAATCGGTCTTTGTGACAGCATTTACCTTACGGTAGTCTGTACAAAAACGATAAGTCTTGTCCTGTTTAGGTATCAAGACACATGGGGAGCTCCAGCTACTGGAACTTGGTTCAATGAGGTCATTTTCAAGCATATACTTGATTTCTGACCTAAGTATGGCAAGTTTTTCAGGGTTAACCCTGTAAGGATGCTGCTTGACTGGAGTAGCCTCGCCAACATCTACATCATGCATTATAACATTAGTCTGTTTTGGTACATCAGAAAAAATGTCATTAAATTCATTAATGAGTTTAATGATAACTGGCCTTTCTGTCGAAGACAGATGAGACAGTTTTACATCCAAATTCTGTAGTACAAAAGAATTAGGTATTTTGTATTGTCCAAATTTCTCCTTTACAATATCATCATCAATAGGAGAAACATGGCTATTTGAACAACTTTTGACTGTATTTAAAACACAATTACTCTTCTCTGAGTGATCTGGCCGAGATACATAAGGCTTCGGCATGTTTATATGACATAGCTGAGTCTTTTTCCTACGGTCAGGAGTTTTGATTGTGTAATTGAGGTCACTAATTTTGGTCTCAATTTCATAGGGACCAAAATATCTGGCTTGCAAGGGTTGACCTGGTATGGGCAAAAATACAAGCACCTTATCCCCGGGAGAAAATTCTCTAACACGGGCCTTTCTATCATACCAGCGTTTCATGCTGGATTGGGTGTTTTGTAAGTTATTTTTGGCCAGAACACAAGCATCATAAAGTCTAGTTTTAAACTTACTTACATAGTCTAAAAGTCCTTCAGTGGCTGTTGGTGACAACAAAGTCTCTTTTATACATTTCAAGGGACCGCGCACCGAATGGCCAAAGACTAAGTCAAAAGGGCTGAATCCCAATCGATTCCTGGACGGATTCACGGGTTGCAAACAGCAGCATGTGGATTCCTTCGTCCCAGTCTTTTTCGTGCTCAAAGCAATAGGTTCGGATCATGTTCTTGAGAGTCTGATGGAATCGTTCAAGAGCGCCTTGCGACTCGGCATGATACGCACTCGACATGCAGTGTTTGATGCCCAACTGAGTCATGACTTGCTTGAAAAGATTGGCTGTGAAATTCGTTCCTTGGTCCGATTGGATGGACTTTGGTAGACCAAATAGAGTAAAGAACTTGATTAAGGCCTTCACAATGTTTGATGCTTTTATGTTCCTTAGAGGAATAGCCTCAGGAAAACGAGTTGAAGCACACATAATGGTCAACAGGTATTGGTTGCCAGCTTTTGTCCTTGGGAGAGGACCAACACAGTCAATAAGTACTCTGCTGAAAGGTTCTTCAAAGGCTGGAATCGGCTTCAGAGGAGCAACAGGGATCTTTTGATTTGGCTTGCCAACCATCTGACAGGCATGACAGGATAGGCAGTACTGGATGACATCTTTCTTCAAACGTGGCCAGAAGAAGTGTGAAATAATCTTGTGGTATGTCTTGTGGATGCCGAGATGACCTGACATTGGTGTGTCATGAGCCAGATTCATGATGTACGCTCGGTATCTTTCTGGTAACACGATTTGATGGCATATTCTCCATTCTTCTTCGTTGGATGCGTCTGGAGGTTTCCATTTCCTGAAGAGCATATCATCTTGGATGTAGTAGCACGTTGATGCTAGCTCTGCCTCTTGTGATGTCATTGCGGTTTCTCGGAGTTTGGCGAGCTCTGGATCCTTCTTTTGGTCCTCAATCAACTGTTTTCGAGTTGATGCCGGCTTTTCAAAATTTGGCGTTGGTTCTTCTTCAAGAGAAGCAAAGAATGTGGTGCTCAAGTCCACATCATCGTGGTTACTGTTGGCTTTGATAACGTTCTCTTCTTGAGATGCTTTCAACCTCATTGCCCTTGTTACTGCACACGCTGGATATAACTCTAGGTCTTCCTCGGGTGTGGCAGATAAGTCGGGTGTTTGAGTGACGATGGGTTCGGCTATCACCTTTCCACCTGCTAAGTCATTGCCTAACAGCAACGAGATGCCTTCCAATGGTAATGTTGGTCGGACACCTACAACAACCGGTCCAGTAATGAGATTTGACTTTATGTCGATTAGATGTAGAGGCACATCTATACATCCAAGCTCTACGCCACGTAACAGGATGCTCTTCCCAGTCGATGATGATTTAGACAAGGGCAAGATACCCTCTAAAAGTAACGATTGTGAGGCACCTGTGTCTCTCAAAATGGTGATAGGTCGTAGACTTGTAGAATCACCGGGTAGTGATACAAATCCTTCCGAAATGAAAGGCTTAAAATCCTCTAATAAAACATCAATTTTGGTTGATGCAGACTGGACTTGGGTCGAACTCTCGCTGGAGTCATTGACATCTCTAGGAGACGCAGTGGAGAAACTCTTTCTTGAGTCAGTAGAACATCTTTTGGATGTATTTGGAGAACTCTTGATGGAGTCATTGGAACATCGGGGTGATGTCTTATGGGAACTCTTGATGGAGTCATGGGAACATCGGGGTGATGTCTTATGGGAACTCTGGATAGAGTCATTGGAACATCGGGGTGATGTATTATGGGAACTCTGGATAGAGTCATTGGAACATCGGGGTGATGTATTATGGGAACTCTGGATAGAGTCATTGGAACATCGATGTGATGTATTAGGTAAACTCTTGTTTGAGTCATTAGAACATCGGCTTGATGTATTTGAAAAACTCTTGTTTGAGTCATTGGAACATCGGCTTGATGTATTTGTAAAACTCTTGTTTGAGTCATTGGAACATCGTAAAGATGAATTTGAAGAACTCGCTGTTGAGTCATTTGAACATCGTGGAGACATTTTCGGAGAGTCTTGTACAGTCAATACCTTTGAAACAGGTGGTGTCGAGGTATTCTTGATATGACCTGATGATGATGAGGGAGTAGACCTCGACGACCACTGTACTGTGCAAGCGCTGACTTTTGAAGGAGCTTTTTCGTTTCTCTTCCTCAATTTCCAGCAATCGTCAATTTTATGGCCTTCTCGTTTGCAGTAGGAACAAGTAGCTTTACTTGTAGTAGGTTTTCTGTCATTTGTACTGCTGTTCTTGATGGAGTTGCTAGCAGTGGACTCAGGCTGTTTGACTTGTTTTGGCTTGACATCCGTCGTATACTTGGCAAATTGATGTGATATTATATAATCGTCTGCCAACACTGCAGCCTTGTGCACATCTTCCTCGCCACGATCAGCTATATGCGTACGGACGTCCAGCCGCACACAACTCTTGAACTCTTCCATCAGCATTAGGTTCTTGAATTTGGCAAAGTCGGTGCCGATTTCCTTTGAAGTGAGCCATTTTTCAAAGCGTCGCTCCTTTTCCCGCAGGAATTCTACATGGGTTTGGCCATCCGATTTGCGACAATCCCTGAACTGCTTTCGGTAAGCTTCCGGAACAAGTTCATATGCCTTAAGAATTAAGGCCTTAACAACATTATAATCTTTTTGTTGTTCAATGGTCAAAGAACAAAATACCTCTGCAGCTCTACCAGTCAAAACTGTTTGCAGCAAAGTGGGCCACAAAGTTTCAGGTACATTAAAATTTTTCACAGCAAGTTCAAATTGTGGAAAATAATTGTCAATTGTGGCTTCATTAAAGCGTGGAATTATTTTCAAAAATTTTATTGCTTCAGCATTATGACTGGCAGGGGAAGAATCTGGTCTTACATTAGCAGCTAACTCTAATTTTTTTAACTCTATTTGTAATTTCATTTCCATTTCTTTCTGCTCTAATTCTTTTTGTTTAATTTCCTTCTGGGCTTCTATTTCCATTTGTTTTAATTTTATCTGAAGTTCTAAATCTGATTTACCCTCATCGGGTCTAAGGGTTTCTAAAAGGTCTTCAGAAAATACTTCCTCGTCTACATAATGGATTACAATGTTATCTCTTATTTCTTGTTTAAGGGCATTTGATTTTATTTTTAACCCTAAATGTTTAGAAATAAGAACCAGTTCCTTCCTAGTAAAAGCATCAAGCTCTTCCACAGAGGGATTTGCAAGAAAAACCTGAATATCCATGACTAACTAGCAACTATTACAAGCAAAAATATGTATACAATGTAAATATACAGAACAAAATCAGTACAACAAAAAAACCTTAAGAGAGTTTGGTCAATACTATTGATACTTTACTTCCGACTCTTTGAACAAAAAAAAAATTTTGTTAAAGTCAACTTCGCCTTTACAAAATTACTCAAGTAAGATGAAAATAGGTTCAGAAAAATATCCGGGACGAAAGCCCTCAAACTTCTTTTGTCACGTATTACGAATTGAATTCTACTTTTAAAATGGCTTGCCTAGGGGAACGTGACAAAAGAAAAGCAGTTGTGTCACTTATAATAAGTCTGAATTTAATCAAAGACTTACAATGAATAACAAAAAAAAAATGACACAAGAAATCGGAAGGTAAAATATCAACTTAATGTTTAATAAAATATAAAGTTACAAGAAAGAAAAACAAACATTTACTCAATACAGAATTGATGGGTTGACCAAAACCCTTTTACAAAAATGGCATGTAAAAATATTACAATACAAGAGTTTGAAAATATAATTACAAATACAAGCAAGGCCTTGAAAAAGAAAAATCTTAACTTACACGATAAATAGGTATACCACGCACGGGTCACGCAATGTCTCCGATATTCTGTCTCACGGCTGTCTCCGTATGTCTGTCCGTCAACGTTACACGGGCGGTCTTTTTATAGTCTACCGCGCGTCGATATCAAGACAAATCTAGTAGTTTCTAGAACCAAATAAGTCATCAATTTCCCAGATCTAGAACGCTCTTCAAAGAGACAGAAGAAAAAAAAAACCACCCTCCTTTCAACCAGAGGTACACACATAGGTCAAGGACCGGTCACTGTCTGTGTGGCTTGACGAATAAAAAAAAAACTTATTACACCAGGGGCAGACAACCTACCCGTCTCTCGACCGCAACAGGTCAAAGAAAAAAAAACAATGCCTAGATACGTAACAATTCAAATACCCAGGTCCTATATCCGAGCTGCGCTGCGCAGTGGGTTCCAGAACAGGCAGATCAACAGCATACAGCTAGTGACTAAAAAAAAACACCAGCATACAGCTTGTCACTCTCCTGTTGCTCAATGGGAATGTACGATTTCTCTGTTCTCACTTGAAAGTAATGCATCGGTCGGAGTAAAAATAATATCATGAAACACAGTTTGTGGATTTTGATTGTAGTGTATTGATTGTATATCAGTTGTATGAAGACCCACCGATAGTGACAAAAATAAAAAAGAACAGACTACGTTGGGCAGGTCACATTGACAAAATGTCAGAGAACAGAGGAGTAAAAATTGTATACCGGCAAAAAACAAAAGGACAGGCGACCCAAAGGCAGACCCGAATCCGATGGATTGATTATTTGGAAGCAGATCTACAACAGCTTGGGGTTTGTTTGTAAAATGTTTTACATGTTTCGGATGTTCCTTCAGGGTTGAAAATACTTTAATTCATAGTCCAAACTTCCCGCATGACAACCGGAGATGGGAGCGGGTAGGGTTTGAACCCGGGACCATCGTTAAGTACAAAAGACAGTCCAGCGCGCAAAGCGCACGACCAGGCAGCAATCCGGGCGTGGAGGCGAAAGGCTCAGGAGAGATCTGAATGGAAAGATGTGTTGAAGCAGGCCAGAGCCCTCCATGGGCTGTAGCGCCACTGGGATGGTTGGATGTATGGATGGATGTATTCCGCGTCAGAGGAAAAGAAGAGAAAGAGATCTGGAGAAACTTGGCGCGATATAACAGAAACAAAAAAAAAAGGTGACAAGATGAAGATTTAGAGATCAAATAGGCAAACTAAACAATGCCAATCACTGTTGACATTTTAGCTAACTAAATTAAATGACTGTGCTCCAAGTGGCAGACCAGCAGTGATAAAAAGCGGACAATAATAATATATTTATAAAAATACATGCATAATACATACTTCCGCATTCGGTAACATATCGGGATCTAAATAAGGTAAATGGTATTTTAATATCTAGCTCACAATGCACTTGGTAGAACACGACGTTTTCCCGCCCCTATTATTAAGGAAGCGGCTTGGTTATCGAACGTTAATTCAATTGTAACAACTCAATAAATAAAACAAAAACAATACGAGACAGTGCTTAAATAAGTACCGTATCGAGCACAGGCCCAATATAGAAATATAGATCTGTGGTATCGAGTTATCTTCACTTCAGTGAGGGTCCGCTAAGTTGAGCTTGCAACCTTTTATGACCCTTGACAAAAGAGGAGAACCGTGTCTCATATACTTTTCGATTGCCCCAGACTTACTGACTTTCGTCTCGACAGAACTGGGAAACCACAAATTCTCTATGCACGATTTCTGTCCAAGTCGAGAGAGGATTTGAACTTCTCAAGCCCCTCAAATGAAGTTTGATGATGATTATGAAGGATTCGCCCTCTCTTGTATGAACATCTCCAATTATATTTGTGTTTTGTTTTACATTGATCTTTTGTTTGTAGCAGTAGCGGCCTTAGGGGGTGGCAAGTGTGGCAACTGTCCCGGGCCCCGCGCCTGAGGGGGGGGGGCCCGCAATCGGAGATTTTATTGTTACCAACTTCGAAAACCAAATCAGTTCTCATAAAACTAGGACTTGTTACTCAATGTTTTCCCATTATCTTTATGAGGATACCATTTAACATTACATTTTTAATTCCGAAATACCGTTCACTTTTAAGTAAAGACTGCATCTAATGACCAGCCGATTCTAAGAGGCTATCGTCGTTTAACAGTTCATAATAAAAACACGCAAGTGGAAGCAACCAATCCAAATCGTATATTTCGTATTTAACATTGACGTCCAAACAGATTTTGTTAGGAAAATGCGTAGTGATAAAATTTGAACTAGCCTTTGAATTGGTAAAATTGAATATGAAAGAGCCACTTATAACATTTGTAGTCACATAATTACAAAACAAATGTACAGTATTTTCTTGACTTTCGCTGGTGATACGTTCTAAGACCACACGCGAAGGTCAGATTTCGCTGTATTTAATTTCATATACGTACAGTTGATGTGTTTGCAATCCCACAGTTATTTCGGCCAATCACCTTCCAGAAAAGTTTGTCTATGACGTATTAAGTTGTACTGTGTGCATAGACATCGTGCGGCCGCCCCCGTGTCACCAAGTTAAATAACAAACAAACGCTGGAGTTTTTTTTTGTAATAATTATTTTAAAACCCGTGGTATAGCGCTTCTGCAAAAGTCGGGTCTGTGAAAGTGTAGGGACCACTGTATATAGCTCTTATAGCACACTTTGTTCTTATAGGACGTCCAAACTGGCTTCAATTTTCAGAGTGAGAGAGGAGACATAATATTAGTAGTGCGCGAGTGTTTTCCTTTTTTATTTGCTTCTGTTAGTGGAGAACAGTTACACTACAGTCTATAATGTACTGACGTAATGTAGCTACGTAATGTTGTATGTTTTGTGGGAAAAATAAAGCCCACAACTTAGAGGCGGACCAGTGGCGTGGCATCCATGGCGCGAAGGGATTCAATGAACCCGGGCCCACAAGCAATAGGGGCCCACAGCTGTGGCATAGCAACCATGGCGCGAAGGAGCTCATTACGCTTGGGCCCATGCCTCAATGTCAGTTGGAGCCCACATTAAAACTTAGAAAGAACATTTGTTTGTTTATTTGAAACACTTTTAAGTAGTTTAACTCTGTTAAGAAGTTGTACTTGAGGGGGTAGCTAGGCTAAATGAATGGCGAAACATAACTCCCGTGGGGGTGCCCACGGGTAGACGAGAGTCCACCCATTGCACGGGCGGGGTTGCAAAAAAGTCCCCACAAACCTGTCACACATCCATGCGCCGTTCCTCAAAGGACCGTTACATAAATGGCGAGTACCCCAAACTTAGGGCTCGAAGAGCCTTCGGCTCAGCCCTTGGACATCACAAGAAGTACTGATGTGATATTTACTTGTGTAGCAGGCAGTGGTTACGTCCTATAGTCCTCGCAGTACTGATGTGATATTTACTTGTGTAGCAGGCAGTGGTTACGTCCTATAATCCTCGCAATACTGGAGTGATATTTAGTTGTGTAGCAGGCAGTGGTTACGTCCTATAATAATCGCAGTAATGGTGTGATATTTACTTGTGTAGCAGGCAGTGGTTACGTCGTATACATCTACAGTCTCTGGCCATCACCTAAATTAAAATTTAACGTAACACTAATAGTCCAATATTTAAAGTACATGCTTACATATTACTTCCTAATGTGTCTTTAAATGAATAGATATTAATTAATAATATCGTTTTATCCCGTGCTTTTAAGAATGTGCGCTTATAATACTGTCTCTAATTCAGTCACAAGAAGCACTGGCACTAGATTTCCAATATCAATTCGGTCCAACACCAAGCCGTGTTAATGCCATCTCCCATTTAGCTCGAGCCTGTCACACAAGTCCTGGGTTGGGTCCCCAATACTAAATGAAATATAGATGTTAAATGTTTTCTTGGAGGTTCAGCGTGTGCCTATTCAAATTATTCCGATAGTGAATTCCAGCGGTTGATTTTGAAACCAATACGATGCCAATGCCCATACATTCTCATCGTATGACCTCAAAACCATCCATTCGAATAACTTTTTTTTTTTTAAAAGTTACGATCTTTACATTGGAATATCTTTGCATTTAGATTACTCATTTTTTTTTGTCACACACTAAATTTGTCTTATTGGCTGGAGGTGGGCCCACCAAGATGTTCTTGAACCCGGGCCCACCAAAATGTTCTTGAACCCGGGCCCACGGGTACCTTGCTACGCCACTGAGGCGGACATACTGTATTGCTATTGTTACAGCGTTAGAGACGGATGAGCCAGATGAGTTTACGGTATATATATAGTCTACCCTTACGGCTAAGGGCCCCGCGCATGACGCTCGATAGGGCCCTGCGCACTGCTAAGGCCGCCCCTGGTTTGAAGCACCAACTAGTTTTAATTATTTAGTTGGAAACAGTGATCTTTCAATACGGCGTCCTTGTCATTCTTGCTCTATTTAGTTCAAAATCTTTCCCAAATCTTCCACTTTTCATTTTCTTGTTTTTTTTTTTACCTTTAAGCTCCATTATATTGCCAACGTCTTTCTTCATATCCATTTCTCTTCTTTTTCTTTTGTCTAAAAAAAAAACTTCATCTGCGAACATTGTCTAAACATTGCTTATCCTATGGGTCGGGAGCACCCATACTTTGAGAGAGAGAGAGAGAGAGAGAGAGAGAGAGAGAGAGAGAGAGAGAGAGAGAGAGAGAGAGAGAGAGTTGGCATTGGATCGTTACTTTATTTGTGCTATAAAACCAACATTGGTATCAAATTGGAGACGTTAATCTTAATAATATTTCGAATCAGTATCGAAGATTGGGAGAACATGCATAATTGAAAACGTTATATTTTTGTCAGCAGTGAGTTTAACAGACAGAGACAGACATAAAAATAGATAGATAGATAGATAGATAGATAGATAAATAGATATTTTTTTATTTGTTTACAATTTTAATAACTAGGACGCCTTTAACAATTTACTGGGGCTGTTACCAAGGCAACGAGGGTCAAAAAGCTCAACGCTACACATACACTGACGAAATCTAGCGACTGCTTCCTGTCGCTAAGATCATTTTCATGCTAGGAGAGCCAGAAGCAAGACATTTAATGTCAGATTCAACAATGTTACCCTATCCCACCCAATAATCAAGAAAAAACAACAACATTTGTTTAAAGAAAAATGGCTGATTAAAAGAAGAAAAAAAAAAAAATTCTTGGAAGTGTATGCTAAGTTGTCCATTAATAGTTCCATCATTTTCCTGATTCTTAATGCTTCGGTTTTTTATTTTTTGCTCCAGTCCTGAAAATAAAACTGGATTAAAGGCTAACACAATGGGTCGTTTAGAAAAAAACAACCTAAAGAGTGTGATGTGTAAGCAGGGGCGTAGAAAGGTACCGTGGGCCCGGTTCAGAAATAGAACCTTAGCCCCCCCCCTTTTTTTTCCCCAGTATTTTGAGTAAGGCTTACTTACACTTAGGTCCTCCCTTTGGGAGTACAGGGCGGCAAGCTATCTCCACAGAGATTGGTTATAATCGACTTCGCAGCCTCTTACCAGCTGGCGCCCAAGGGGTCTTCTAAGAAGGTTAGACGCCATGATAGACGAGGACTGTCTTGTTTTCGCTTTTACGTTCGATTAAACCCTAATAGAGCCTCACTGTATACATAAGTAATATATTTATAGGCCTTCAACCTTTAACAAGTAATAATGTCTTTACACTCAAATGACCACTTCTTACGAGGTACTGTGGCACTACTAAAAAAAACAAAAAAACAACTACACAGCTTCATAAAAGTAATGAAAGGCTATCTGGTGCTTCATACTATCAATCAAATAATGTATTAGACATTTTCTAAGTATTTGAAAAAAAATATAATCACGTGAGAATTGTTAGGCGTAAATATTGACAAAAAATCTAAATGTAGTCATTCATCAGTGGAGTAACGTCTGTATTATATAAGATAAGATAAGATAAGATATCAAATTTCTAGTTTATTATTTCATTTATTTACAAATACAAAATGTGTTTTCTAAGCTTTCCAATAACAAAGTCAGAAATAAAGTCCATCTATATCTTACATAGTGAATGAAGCCAGCCTGCTGTGACATAAACTTCTTATAAATAACTTTTATCAATCGCAACTTTGGAACTTACCGCACTTCTGAAAAAACTGTCTGGAGTAAAGTAAGTCATACAAAATATCACGTATTCAATGATCATTTATAGAAAACTTGTTGAAAAAATGAAGTTGTCTAATAGCAATCAAAACTTTGTCAAACAAAACGCAGTCCTGGGAAGAAACAATACGATTCAAAGAAAATATCTGCTAAAAGCGACACTACATAAAATACACAAGTTCCTTTCGGGTGTAAACGAGAACGAGGTCTTGAGATTTATGTAGATAAATGTAGGTCAGAATCTAGTTTTATGTTGTGGTGACGTCCAAGACTTTGGTGGAATTATAGCGAATTATATATATATATATATCATGGGCGTAGCCAGGATTTTTTTCGGGGGTAATGGCCTCTATGTCATCGCATCGCAACTCTTAGTATGCGTAATTCATTTTGTCGGATAACATGTCCCGCAAACCTCATGTGACGCTCTGTCAAAAACTTACTAAGGAGTCGACTCCCAGTTCTGCAAAGGATTTCCTTGATTGAGACCCGATCTCTATAACTGACTTCTCACATCCGTCTTAAACTAAAACGAGGGGGGTTTAAACTCAACCCTCCTCCCCTTGGCTACGCTGTTGAGCCACATTTAGTCTTTTTTAAATTTCGGCAGATGACTATTCACGGCACTTTATTAATGGAGCCCAGCGACTGTTAGAAATGTGTAACCTCTCTTGGCTACGCTCTTGGAATTTGGTGACTGTAGTTTGCTTTAGATTTTATATGGAAATGGGAAGTTTTGCCATCAAAATCATCTGTTGGGGGGGGGGGGTTTAAAACTAAAAAAAATCTCTGGAGTTTATTTTGTTTACAATTTCAAAACCCCCTTAGCTACGCTCATAGAATTTTGAGGGTGTAATTTGCTTTTAAGAGGTGGTTTTTGCTTTAAACGCCGCTGGAGGGGAGTTTTAAGCTCAAAACCATCTGGAGGGGTTTTAATTTTAAAGCCCTCTTGGCATATAATTTTGAGTGTGTAATTTTTTTATTTTTTTTTATATTGAAGAGGTGGTTTTTAGCTTCAAGCCCCGCTGGAGGGGGTTTTAAACACAAAGCTCCTATTGGTTACGCTCATAGAATCTGGTGACGGATGTATGCTTTAGTCTTATATTGAAGATGGGGTTTTGTCAAGTCAACTGCTCAGTGGCTAAGTCTTCAATCAAGTTAACATGTTTGATTAGTTGTGTCAAGTCAACTGCCTCAGTGGCTATATCTTCAATCAAGTTTGATAAGTTTAGTGGTGAATAAAATAATAGGCCAAGATTTGAAGCTTTACTTCAATATCAGCTGGTCCTAATTCTTGACATATTTTGTCACTCCTCTTACAAAAGAAGCTAATGTCTGCCTAGGTCAATGTAATTTTTTTTCGTAGTTACAATAATTTGTAAAAGAAATGTTAATTTAAAACAAAATATTGTTGACAAAACAAAACTGAAACCGGATAAAAACTTGTAGATAATCAAAAGTGTTTCAAATATTTAATGATATATCTGTTTGATTAGATTTAACATTTGTGCATTTAGAAAAAAAAAGTTACACTCACAAAAAAATCCATCTTCATTTGCTGTATAAAATTTGTATTTGTTTATGTCAGAGATGTAGTGTTAATTTTAGTTATCTACACTAAATCATCCAAATCTTGTCATATGCCTGACTAAATGCCACTAGAAAATGGACGCATTGTATATAATGTCCTATAAGTTGAACTAAACTACAAACAAAATTTTTTTTGAATGCTAAAACAAAATTGTGGAAAAAAAAAAAACATTTTTGAACTGCTGACTTTCAATAAGTTTATTGACTTCACCCAAACCAGTAAATACTCGTATAGTAGACATAGTGCATATAGTACAAAATTATAATTTGATGTTTTCATTATGAATTTACAGGTGATGAAGTGTAAGAATAGGATACCACAGAAGTTACAAGTTATCTTTCAAATAATGTTATATAATAGAGTGTATTAAACTTTTTGTTTAATGTCTCAAAGCAGAATAAGGTACATAAAGAAATATTATCAAAACTTTGGTCAATAAATGCAAAAGTATGTACACATTCACATATTTGTTTCATTCCTACACCATTCATCATCCAGTTTTTTTAGTTTACATTTTGACCTTGAAAGGAACAACATTTGAGTAAAAAAAAATTGTTCTTGGGCAAGATACACAGGGAGGTAACTAACGAGATAACAACTCATTTTTAATAAATACAACATGTTTTGATATTTTCTTCATTAAGTACCTTTTATTTTTAATGATGACAGGATGTGACACACAAACACAAGGATACAATCAATGAAATATGGTTGTGAGTGTAAGATATTAACACTTGCTTGACCAGAAGTAAGCAAAGCAAATACACTTCTGAGGGAAAAACAACTAAAATATAGGCAATATAGAACATTTCAACCAAACATTTCAACATAGTTCATCCAACAAAATGTCAACAATGAAAAGGACATTTTTTGGTCTCCTTTAGTTGTACAAAGACAACTGTTCATCTCTTACAGCACTTTTGTCATGTGACTCTTGAGCCATAGTCTGAAGAGGCATTCCTGTCCACATGAAACGCAAGTAAAGGTGGCATCCACTTTGTTTGGTACATTTTTCTTCCAGAGCTAAGGCTAACACTTATACACTGTCCATAGCTTTC
The DNA here is from genome assembly GCA_036873155.1 of Biomphalaria sudanica. Taxonomy (NCBI): domain Eukaryota; kingdom Metazoa; phylum Mollusca; class Gastropoda; family Planorbidae; genus Biomphalaria; species Biomphalaria sudanica. The sequence continues at coordinate 1,261,809 of JAZGLO010000985.1, forward strand.
TTTGTCAACATCTCCCTCCACATAGTGTGGCCCAGGACTATGTCTTCCCAGTAGTTTAACATCTTATCAATGTAATTTTTCACATGAATAGATTTAACAGAACAAATAAAACAGAAACAACAAAACAGTAAAATGAACTAAACAAAGTGATAATAGATCATAATATATAAATTCCATTCACAAGGAAGCAAAAAAAAATAAGTAGAAAAACAATGTGTGAATGTTAGCTTACAACAAAGATAGCTGCTAGTCTTGCATAACAAAGTTACGTAGTAAAAAAACATTAATGGAAACAAATCCCTGCCCACAATGTATTAGCATTAGTAATGAATTGGCCTGAAAGAATAAACCATAACAACACAGGATTCATATTTAAACATTCATATTTAAACAGAACAACATTCAACTTGGCCATAACTGTTACTAACATCTTCTAGTGAATAGTAACAACTAATAAATATACAATTTTTATTCACCAAACTTGATTATACAGGAAGTAAAAAAAGGCTTTGGAAACTGAAGTAAAATTAATCAGAATAAAGCCTAATAGATAACTTTAACTGGATGTCCTTTCTCACATAAAACATTACTGACAGCAACATTAAATGCACTTGAAGCCTAGAGTTATCTTTCAACCTTATCTATTACAAAAACAAATTTATAAAACGACTATTGTTAGGTCATATTGGACAAGATGTTTGGTGAAATAAGACAAACAGGAATTATTATTATATAATAAATATATCAACATACATAGGACATATCAATAATGTTTCAATAAACAGTGTTGTTTAGTGTTGAGATAGGGCATTACTAAAATCTTAAAACAGATAAGACTTAAGAGATTGGAAATGAAAACTTATAAAATGTTTGATACAAATGATAGCTAAGTTAAACAAAAGATCTTGCCATTGCAAAGTTTAAAAAAGAATTCAATTTATCTTCAATAAACAACAAGTAAAATTTAAAAAATACTTTGTTTTTAACTAAGCCTACATTGAGAGAAAGTGAATCAATTATTTTAAATCAAACATGTAATTAATTTTTAGACTAACAATAATACATTTGTATGACTGGAAATATTTTTATTAACTGTTTTTTTGTTAACTCAACTTTCATTCTTATAGTATGCTAAATGCGCTCTTGTCCAATCACTTTTGTGGACCAGCAGGGTGAGGTGTGGTGGGATGAGGAGGGGGGTATCTGGGAAAAGGTTTCAGTGCTGCCTTTTAAAAAAAGTCTGAATTCAAACTTGAGCCTCAACGATGGAATGTGACTTATTAGCCACTGAAGGTTATATAGTCTATTGTTAATTTTAAATGTTAGGGAACGACCTTATTCTCTACACAAGGCTTATCTCCCCCATCACTTAGTAGGCCCTACTGTCTATATATACAAAAAACTTAATCATAATTAATTGATTAACTTAATGTTTTTTTTAATCTAATTAATTCATGTGTGTTGTCGTCCAAATATTGTACAAAATTTCAACTTGATCCGAGAATGGGAAGTGAGGAAAATAACAAACAAGATTCCACCCAGAGTTAATAAAAGGTTTGTAAAAAATATGAAGAGAACAATGAAGGTTACACATTTGTAAACATTTGTTCAATCTTATTAATAAAACTACAGAAATGAGAACAACATGTTCAATTATATAATAATATAATATAGACTTGTCAGGTTTCAACAAAATATGTAGAATGTAAAAAGATAAATATCGGTTCAATAATGAAATGTGCAAAATCCAGAAAAGTATTTACACGTAATACTTTAATATATCACAAATGCCTCCATTTAAGTATTCATCAATCTTCATGCCATGGAAGTAACAATATGTCAGCAGTTTAGTGAAACAGTTACATATAAAGTATTTGTTCATCAGGCAACTAGTTCAAAACAAAACAGTTTACTGCACAGAATAAAAATAGGTTCAATATTGCTTTGGACACATTTGGCTTTTAAAAAAAAACTGGCCATTGGAATGTGGCAAGAAATATAACTAAAATTTTAGCATTTGTTGACAGTCTTAAGAAAATTATTAACAATAACACAAAAAAATTACACTCATGGAATATAACATGCAGAGTTGTTTTTTTTAACATTCCTCTACTGATCAGTTTACTTTTTATATGAAATTTCTGCTCTAAAATCTATATTATATGCTGAGTTCATTTGTTACCCTGAACCATTCTTAGGCTTGTAATGAATTATGGATCATCATGCATAACTGGCTGATCAAAGATGAGTAACTTGAGATCTGGCTGCTTCCATTATGCTAAAAAATAAATATTTGAAAAAAGAAAGTTGTGTTTAAAACGAATGTACAAAAATGATCTACAATAAGGAAAAAAAATTAGGTAAACTATATTGATGTAAAAAAAAAAAAAAAAAAAAGCCAATTAAGGGTTATTTTGTTACCAGTGCCATGAAGGATTTCTAGATATAGATTTAACTCTTTCTCTACATAATTATTTTCCATGTATGGCAGAATTATCCATTTTGCTCATTTGTATTTCACTACCCTGTTATGATTAAATGTTATATTGGGTATAGAATCAAAGGGGAATGCATGCCTTTTTATATAAAACAAATTGATATTTATAAAATCAAAATGAAATTTTATTTTGGATAATGAAATTTAAAAATAAAGATTTACAGGCTTTGTACAAGTCTCTTTATATCTAGATGTAGACCAGATCTAGGAATATTTTCTGATACAAATTGAACTAAATGTATTTAATATGATTGTTATTCATATTTTCACAAAACGTTATGTTTATAACATATATAAAGCACAGAAATTAATTTTCTTGAGCTCACTATCCCACACCATTACCATGAAGAAAATTAATATAGAAAAATTGAGCCTTTTTTTGCCTCCCTTTTCAAAAACATTTTTTTGGTAAAAACATATTGAAAATGTAAAAAAACATTTGTTTTTCCAAAGGAAACGTATTCAAGATTACATTACATTATAAGCAATTAAAAACATTTTGGGAGATGAGAAAACAAAACACCTGACTTTTTAATGATCATAATATAGTTGATTCGGCTGAAAGAATGGGGTCAAATCAATGATGGTATTGTCGATTAGGAGAGAAAGAGTTGATATAACATCTGTTCTTTGTCTGCTAAAGTTTTAGCATATTCACTTGAAACGTATAGCTCTAGAAACCTGAATTATTTTCTGCCATATCAAGTCTTTCAGGGTATTTCACACACAAAAAAAAACAAAAAAAACTAACAGATAATGTTTTCAGATATTCTTAATTATAATTATCTAATGAGCTACTCAAATAAGTGAATTTATGTTTATGAAAGACCTGAGATTTACTCAGTGAGTAAACTGTAGTCACTCTGCTTTCAAAGCTGTTCAACATTAACTGTTTGGGTCTAGTGACTTTCTAAATATGTTTTTAGAGAAAGAAAACAGTTTACTCTTGAAGACAAAATATATATAAGGCATGGCCTTTGATTCTGAGAACTAAAGCATGAGTGCAATATTTTATGTGACTGCACAAACCCAGTTCTGACCTGCATATTTTGCCCTATCTGAAACACAAAGAAAATCCCTTGCAGAAAACAGACAGGCGCAGACTGAAAACGTTTGAAGATACTATGACATTAAATTATATATTAGGGTTTCCAATTATAAAATGAACAAATTAATTGCATGATAACAAGCATAACTGTAGGAGGAAGCATCATCTCAAACTTTATCATAAATATTAACATGTAAGCTTGTTGTTCTAACCTTCTAAACTTGGGTATCTGAGTCAAAGTCTGTGACAGTGCCATGTCATCATCTTCTACAAAGAACTCATCATCTGGGTGAATTGTCTGAGCTTTTTTGGCCTGGGCCACAACAAGATCAAGGTCCTAGACAAAGACAGATGAATATTATGATCAATCTAATATTAACACTCACTAGTACATTCCTTGGTATCATGCAGGAAAATGATGGGTAGGGATAGATTATCTCTCCTTTTCAACACAACATGACCTGAATCATGGTTAGAAGCCAGTAGCAAAATGTACTTGGTATGGGTTTTAAAATAAATAAATAAACTACTTTTATATTTATACATTAAATAAGCATAATTTCTAGCGCCCCTTTTAATATGCACAAATAAGTATTAGGTGAAGTATTTTTGATGGAAAAAATATTAAAGTGTATAATATAATGAGAAAAATGTATTTTTCTCATTAAAATTAAATTCACTTTTAAAGATAGTTTCACATCATAATGCAAATTATAGGGGCTTATAATTATCAAGAAAGCAAGTTTGTCTTTTAATAATCCTGTTATAAGTGGTAATGTTAAAATAATAACAAATATTTGTTTGAAAAGTTCAAAAATTGGATATCTGTGTGAATTGATTTGATGAAAACAAAACCATTGATACAATAGTCACCTAGCATCAACATATAACTGCTCATAATTGCGTTAAAGAATCAATTTATAAAGTTCCTCACCAGTCTCCCAGAGTAAAGCTTCTCACTTTACTTAATTAATTAAACACGCCCACTAAAATCTTTTATTGTGCTATTTACACAGCTTGATGTGAGTCGAGCAACAATTCCAATTAAAATAATTTGATCAATGATTTATTACCTCCCCAGAGTCACTGTCCTCAAAGTCATCAGCATACACAGCCTCTTCATCTTCATTGCCTCCACATTTTGAAAGGTCTGGAAACATACAATAAAGCAAAAATGGTTCAACTTTTCATTAATCAAACTAATATTTTACTAACTGGTTATATAATAATTCATTTTTCTTTAAAGCCTCTTAATTGATGAAAAAAATGCATGTATATTACTTGTACATGCCATGAAATAATGTTTTGATTGAAAATTGTTATATCTAAAGATCTACTACTATTGCAACTCTCCAGCTGACTTAAGTACATTTTCTAAATGATAATGCCAGAGTGATGAGTAAAGTTTCACTTTCAGATCTTCAATTTATAGGGCAGATGATGTTAAGCTCATGTTTCTTTGGCCAACAGTTAACAAGGGTCAAGTGGCCAGTACAAAGACCAACCAACTTTACTTTCCCCAACTGAAGTCAGGTACCCATTAAAGTTGGGTGAACTCGGGGTGCCCCAATAATCCTGAAATTCAAAGTCCCAGTCTTCACAGAGATTTGAACCCAGGACCCCAGGTTCAGAAGCCAACACTCAGATACCGCACCCCCTAATGACTTTGTAATCCTATAGGGCTAGAAACACAGTCAATCTACAAAATGCAGGTGAATTTTCCTAGCAAATTTTGGAAATAAAGATGGAACAAAAAAAATTTCATTTTCTTCTCTTATTGTAAAAACTTGATTGCAAATCCAATTGTAAAGAACAAATCTATGGATTGCTGCTTTATTTAAAAATTTCATTTTTTTTTGCTTACAAAATTACATGTAACAATACTAACCTCCTAAATCACTTGAAGAGTCATCAAAATCATCAGAGTAATCTCCCCCATCATCTTGATCTTCAGTCTCTAGTGTGTAAAAAATTAAAAAGACCAATTAATAATGATAATATCATACGTAGGGTAGGGTGGCTGAGTAGTTACTTGTTTGGCTTAAAAAACTGAGGGGTCTAAGGTTTAATTCCAGATGAAGGCTTGGATTTTGAACTTTGGGATATCTAAGATTCCCTTGAATTCACATAAGTCTAATGGGTACCTAACATACATTGGGGAAGTAAAAGTGGTTGATCATATGACACTGTGCCTGATTTAACAACAAGTATATTCTATAAGTGAACAAAAATAAGAGTCTTAGAGTAATACATTTTCAAAACAACTGTCATAGCTTTATAGAGAAACTTTGAAAACTTTGGGAGCTGAGCTTAATTAATTTACTTAACTTTTTTGTTTGTTCAAATGACCAATATATTTGATTAAGAACTGTTTTTGTTTTAAAATAAATTCTTCTTTATCAACAAAGATTTAATAAATTTATCTGGTCGATATAAATGCTATAATTCTTTATAATTTTTAAACACTGCTAGGCGTTAAAAAGTGTGTATAACACAGTTGCAGGTAAATCTAACAAACACAACCAGGTGCCTTATAAATGTACATCAAATAACAGTGAGTCTAGCATACGTAGACATATCTATTTTATCATTCTATTCTTAATAAATTTTATAAGACAGATAAGAATTTAGTAAATGTTAATGAAATAATAATTAATAATTATTATACTCCAGAACTGTCACATCATAAGAAAACTCATTTGTAGACACTGTGAGGGACTCTGAAATTAATAGTGTTTTCCATTAAAAATCTTGATTCTAGGATGCCAGAGAGTACTATTATTAGTAACATAATCTTTATTATCTCAAATGAAATTATTTTACAACTTCAAATTTACCATTAAAAAAACTCGAGATAAAATGACATGTTGGGTATATTAATTAATATAATGGCATAGTATTGGGTATAGAACTTACTTTTTGATACAATCCCATGGTTACATAGGTCAGGGGAATGCTGATCAGGCACTGAAGAGTTTATGTTAGTTTTGTATGACTGTAGAATTGGGTCAGCTGTGTGGTACTGACGAGGGCTGAAAAGACTTTTAGTTGCACTTTGATGTTCCATGTATGAGCTGTTAATTTCAAAGAAAAAGAAGAAAGCACATTTTTATTATAGAACTAATAGGAAACAAAATACAGTGTCAATTTTTTGCGTGTAATAGATTAAAATTTAAACTTTTTTTTTTCTTTCTTGCTCTGCATATCTCCAGGCTTTTGTTTTTAGGCTGTCCTCTAAATATTAAGTAGGTCACAGCTGCCATTGTCTGACAAGTGCAATTTACTTTCTCTTTTTTATCAAATTCTCTTGAATAATCATAAATATTTATATTTCTCATTAAATAGAATTTCAACAATATAAAATGAAGAGACAAATAAATTAACAACAAAAGAAAATTCACAAAGAGAAAATAATTTAGAACCTTGAAGGAAGTGGAGTCAAACTATCACTGTCAGGACTGTCACAGGAGTTGTCTCTCTTGATCCGAATGTCCCGAATATTCTCAGTGTCAGATATAAATGATGCTAAATGATTCTTGACATAAGGTAGAGTAAGAATGGCACTGGCACTGGAAATACAAATAAAACTGTTACCACCAGCTACAGCTCCAAGTAACTTTGTAGAATTGAACCTACATTTGGATTAAGTTGATGAAAATAGTGGCTATGACTAGGAAGGAAACTGTAATTATATTCTTTGAATAGCTTTGTTGTGCGCATATGGAGTTGCTTTGCTAGATGTAGTAATTTTTTTCTTCTGCATCATAGATGGTTTGTGCGCTATCTCTGAAGTTGGTGTCATTGCTTCATTGCTCTAAAATGATGGATGGCGGATCTTTGGCTGGAGATCTCTGGGTTTTTTTTTCCCCCAGTTTTAGGTAAGTTAGTTTATTTTAATTCCTTCTTTAGTTTGTACCTCTAAAATCATTGATATTATAATCTTGTGAATGGTGGTCACAAGAAAGGCATATTTTTTCTTGTTTAGGGACGCAGGCTTGGGACTCTGCTGGAGTCAAGCCTGATCTGTAGGCTGTGTTATTGTATGGACCCTGCTGGGCCATTATCCATAGCATTGGGTTGGGTGTCGCCAGCCTGGAGTGGACTGCTCGCTCTGTGACCAAGGTGTGATTACCTGTTAACAATGTTGTAAATATACTCATATCTAAGGCACACTGATTTAATATTGATCACGATGTATAACCATCATTTATAATGTCATATCATATTATTGCTTCATTGAACCTTTGCTTTGTTATACACCTTCTTATTGTTGACTAGTATACGTTGTCACATTGCCATTATTCAGTCTGTTGGTAATTACTTCATAAATTAATTGATAGACTGTCAGGGGTGTCCAGGCAGACGAGCCAAATTACAACCCCGACAGGAATTTAATACTCAGTGTCACATATCAAGGCCAAGTTGTAATTTAAAATATTAAATTAAATTCTGTTCAAGGTTGCTGGGTTTTTCCAATGGCGTTGCAAACATCCAGTGATCACGCATATAATGTTTGATAGAAAAGTATTTGATTGGTTGGAGAGGTGGTTTGATTGGTTAGGCAATTATGTTAATTAAAAGGTCAAGACAGACACGTGGGTAGATCAAAGACGCGGATTCTAGAATTGCCAGTCGTAGGTAGAATCTCATAGAAGCAAGACATATATTACTCTTGAGTTAGAATTAATAGAGATCAGTTTTGTACTTATACTAAATCTAGTTGTTGATTTAAATATTTCATATTCTTGATACAGTTCACTTTGTAAATGCTGTAATATACGTTCATGTTTTCAAGTTATTAATTAAAGTTTCTATGTTTGAATTAAAGGATCTTCTTCTTTGAATCTACTAGTTAATATTTAAATTTAGACATAATATAGAATACACAGCACGTCACAGTAACTCATCTTATCAGCTGACATCTTCAAGTAAGGCTTAACTCATCTTAACAGCTGACGTCTTCGAAATCATTGGCATCACGGTTATAAGATCTCAGCACCCCAGACAAAGATCAACTAACAAGAGAAACTGATAATCAAGCTCTTTAACATCAAGATCATCAAGAGGCAAAAAGATTATTAAAGATCCCCTTAAGATCATATATTTCACAGTGACATCTGGCATCATCCACAAAGATCTATAACAATCTTATTCATCGTGACACTCAGGGTTGAGGTCGGAAACCCGGTGGAGTATGTCATACCCTAGATAGACCCGTAAACCCACCTTGACAAGCTGAATATCAATAATTTTTTAAAATGATTGGACTAATTGATGTAAGAAATGCAGCCAATTATTCTTTTATATCACAAATAATGAATTAATTGATTTGTTAAATCCAATATTTTGTTTCATTTTTCCACCAAATGGTTTCGATTTATGTGACATTTTATTTAATTCTCTATTTCAGTGATATAGCACCTTTAATTTTAGCACTGAAAACCTGGTTATCAATATTAGTAATATAATTTTTTTAATAATATTTTTTTGTTTTGTACAAGTTTGTTGGATTATTTTTAAATTAAGAAAAAAATGTCCATATTTTTATATAATGACATAATCAAACCTTGGACGGTGTTCTGGTGTTTTTTGTAGAATTTTACTGACTAAATCTTGTATACCAATAGGAGTATCAGCTGGGAAAGGCTAAAAAAAATGAAACAACAAATATTCTTAATTTAGCTTAAATTTTTTAAGTAAAAATTATTCTGAAGAAAATTAATTCCAGTTTGAATCTTTATAAAATATATATTTGTCTCTAAATATATATTTATTCTTAAAAGACTCTTTTCCTGCTGGGCAAAAAGAGTTAGAAAATAATGTTAAAGATTGACTTTTTTTTACTGTGTGACACAATGAAACATTAACAAAATTTCTAATGAACTTTTAAAAAGTAATATTTGACAGTGTCTATTAGAAATGCTGAGTCACATCTTAATTTCTTATTATTTTCTGATGTATTAATTCTTTTTCTCTGGATTTTATTTATATATAGAAACAACAACACAGCACAACCCACAGGCTGATCTTCAAGTTTTATATAAAGCTTTAGACTTGTAAGCAACCAGTTTGATTTGCTTACCTTGTATCCAGCTTTGATAATGTTTACAAACAAACCAATTAGACTCTGACCATCAAACGGCGTGTGTAACGTGGTCATCTCATACAATAAACAACCAACAGCCTGACACAAAAATGAAAATAAGTAATTATTGGATTATATGACACTCTACACATAGATAAATATTTTTTAAAATTAATCTGGATTAAATGTAAAACACAGCAAGATCTTCTATTTTTATGGTAATAAAGTCCTTGTAAAAGAAACTTGGCTGACTACCCAAACTAGAGCCCTTAGAGAGATTCTGACTCAAACTGTGGAATTTAGGACATTTCTGGGTCCTCTTTGATGTAATGCAACCAAGAGAATCACTCATTCATGGCAAGTCAGGATTTACAAAATAATTAACAACTTGCCATAACTTACAAGAAATTGTGTAATTTTCAAGACTAGGTGAGATTTTTTCTTAAAGAATAAAAAGAGCAGGCTTTTATATATAAATGTTGTTTATTTTTTTAAACTGGCCAGACCAAATAGTTCCCTGACATCAATTTAAATTACTTATTATGTTTGTACAAAGCTTATATCAATGCACTCTGTCTGGTACACATTATTTCTCCTATTTCAAGTTAAAACTTTGCACAATTATTCATTCCCCCTAATCAATTAAAAAAAATTAACCAATTAATTAATAATGTTTAATACAGAAAAGGGAAATAAATCTTACTTTATTGAGACATATGGCTGTAAATATACAGTTCTTCCATTATATTAGCTTTGTTTTTTTTATATATTTAATATATTTTTATAAAATATTTTGCTTGTTTTGTTTTGCATCTGAGAATACTATCATGTGTAGTTTCATTGCTAAAGAGTTGTCAAAAGTAAGCAGCCATTTTTAATTTGTCAATTGTTCATTAAAAAAAAAATCACTAACCCATATGTCAGATTTTGAGTTGTATGGAATGTCTTGGCACAGTTCAGGACTTAAGTAGGACGGTGTTCCAACAACAGTCTTAGCCACATCAATTGTATTGTCTAGTATCCTAGAAATACCAAAATCACCTGAAAAAAAAAGTTTATTATATTTTTTAAAAATGTGTTGTTTTTTTTAATCAGAAAGAGCTAGAAAGTGTGATTAGGATAAATCTTGATTCTCAAAACAGAGAAGGGGAAAAAAAATATTGCCTTCAGGAAAATGATGTCAATTATATGAAATGATAAAAGTGTTGATAGCCAAAATGGATGTGTGAAAATTTAGTTCATGACTTAAATGGTTTTTTTTAACAATTTAAATTAAAAATCATATAACAAGCCTTTACAACCACTTTGCATGTTGTGCATGGCATAGGGTTTTGTTTCTTGCTCAAGAGTTTAAGTAGTGCATCTAGTTTCTATTCCAATAAGTCTAGGGTCAATTGCCATGAATATTGTGTACTTGTCCTTCCATAGTTTTGAGTACTTCTTTGGGAAAAGACGCTTGTTATAAATGTAGACGTTTTGCCACTGTTTATTGAAAGGTAAGTACACAGATGCTCTTAATTAGACAAATGACAGAGAAGAATGGAGAAAGAAGGTTGACGGATCTTGTGTGGTGCCCCAGCGGTCCACAGACCAAAGGATAGGTGAAAGTGAATGTGAAGTTAGATGTGAACTTGGCCTAACTAATGTCTTATAATGATTATATAATTGCTCTAATTGTTTTGTAAAGGGAGAATCTCTTATTCCTCAAGAAAAAAACATTTCCGTAAAAAAAAAAATTCGTTTAGTTCAGTGTTCTATCACAATAGAGAAACACTTCAGTTCACGCAATAATATGAAAAATTACTTATTTATTGTTCTTTTAAATTATGTCCAACTTATATGAATACTAAATAGATTTTTTTCTCTTAAAAAAAAAAGTAAACATTTTTTTGTGTGTAAATGTAGTAGTTAGTATGACAGAACTTACTTAACTTAGCAATACAAATGTAAAAATGTTTTTGTACAAAAATCTAAAACCATTTGCATAAATGTGTTAAAAATATGGTAAATAGCCATCTCCCCTACTAAGGAGCCTTCTGTGTTTGTTACTATAATAGCGAATAGTTGTAAAAGTGGTGTATAACCCTAAAACTGCTTGCATAAGTGATTTAAAAAAATTAGATTTTTCGCTTCCAGAAAAGAAAAAAGTAGCCATTGCATCAGAATTTTGAATGGTCTAAAATATGATGTTGGATTTTCACTATCTTTTCTAGTTTAAGAGATCTAAACGAGGCGGACGGATAGAAAGACATTCCACAAAAAAATAAAAGCGTATTTTCCCCTTTCAGTGGCCGCTAAAAAGATGCAGATTTCCAGAAGCAGAAATAAATTCTCTAAATACTTTAAAACAAAACAACAACAACAACATTAGAGCTAATAATTATGAAAACCAAAATAAAAAAAATAAATTTGTAATCTTTTTTTTTTTAAATAAAAGAGTAAAAAAAAACATTCAGTGACAATATACTTCTTCCTGATGGCTAAGATAGATTTTAGGAGTCAGTTACAGAAATCAGGTCACAAACAAAAAAAATCCTATGTCGAACTGGGACTCAACCACTTAATGGGGTTGTGACAGAGCTTCACATGAGGTTAGAAGTTACCCTCAGTCAGAATGAATCACACATATTAAGAGTTACATGGAGGCCAATGAAGGAACACTGGCCGGGGAAGAGACATTACAAGTGATAGATCTCTATGGAGACAGCTTACCCCCAATGCATTAGATCTTAGTCTGAGTAAAGTCTAAGAGAATATACTTGCCAACTTTCACAACATTTCTTTTATTCAAAAATACATTTTCTGTCTTGAGATCCCTGAGGGCAAAAAAAAAATTATTTTGAATTTGGCAACAGAATACTAATCAGTTTATATTAATTTATCTTCTTATCTTATATAATACAGACGTTACTTCAAAAAAGAAGATGATTACGTCCTACGCGTCATGCATTTAGTCATGCATATTAACCAATGACTTAAATTCTGCCAAGTCACTGGTTGTTCTGGCTAGCTCAGGCAACCCATTCTATGCTCTAATAGCACTAGGGAAGAAGGAGTATTTGTACAAATTTGTCCTAGCATATGGGACGAGGAATGTTCCTTTATTTTTGTGTCTTTCAGAGTATTTTATTAGATTTTGTTTTTGTATTTGAAGATTATGGTTCAGTGTTTTATGTATAATTGCTACTTTACTTTTGAGTCTTCTGTCCTGAAGGCTTCCTAAATTTAGTGATTTTACTAATGGTGTTACTCTAGTCAAATGTGAATATTCGTTTGTTATGAATCTCACTGCTCTATTTTGTGTTTGTTCCAGTTTCTTAATGTTTTCTTGAGTTGAGGGGTCCCAAACGGTGGATGCATATTCTATTATTGGCCTAACCAAGGTTAAATAACATTTTAGTTGTATGTTCTTATTTGATTTATAGAAATTTCTTTTAATAAACCCTAATGCTTTGTTTGATTTTTTTTATAGTTTCATCAATATGTGGATTCCATGACAGTTTTTCATTTATTATAACACCTAGGTATTTTGCGTTTTTAGTCTGTGTTACTGGTTTGCCATGAATAAGATAAATGGAATTAATTTGTTTTAGTTTTTTTGTTACTCTTAACAACTGACATTTTTCTGGGTGGAAAGACATGCTCCAATTTGATTCCCATTTCTGTAATTCATCTAATTCTCTTTGTAAAATATCTGTGTCTTGTATTGTTTTTATTGTTCTATATATTATGCAATCGTCTGCAAATAATCTGACTTTTGTTCCTGAACTAATGCAATTTGGTAAATCATTTATGTAAATTAAAAATAGTAGTGGACCCAAGACTGTTCCTTGAGGTACACCTGAGTTTACCTTCATTGGTGTTGATTTAGAGCCATTTATTATTACAGTTTGTTCTCTCCCTATCAGAAAATCTTTAATCCACTGATGCAGTGGACCATTTATGCCGAAATATTTTAATTTTTTAAGCAAACTATGGTGGTGAACTTTGTCAAAAGCCTTGTAAAAATCTAGTAAGATAGCATCTATTTGTTCACTATTATCTAAACCTTTTGAAAAATCATCAATTAGTCCTATTAGTTGTGTTTCACATGATCTATATTTCCTAAAGCCATGTTGGTATGGGGTGAGGACATTATGTTTGTCTAAGTGGTTTATGATGTTGCTACATATTATGTGTTCTAGGATTTTACATGTGATGCTGGTAAGTGATACTGGTCTGTAGTTTCCTGGATCAGATTTTTCTCCTTTTTTAAATAGGGGGGTGACATTAGCTTCTTTCCAGTCCTTTGGTACTCTGCCCTGGTTAAGCGATGCCTGAAAGAGTATTTTGAACACTGGGGCTAGCTCATTGCTTAGTTCTTTGAGTAATCTAGCTGGAATACCATCAGGTCCAGACGCTTTATTTGGTTTGGTGTTGGCTAATAGTTTTTGAATTCCATTTTAATTCCAATTTTAATGTTATTGAACTTTTTCAAGACACATAAAGATGACTTGAATGAAGCTACTAATTACTTCTAAAAGACTAATGTTATGGAGTGTTTGGGTATTGTTTTGAGAATAATGAAATATAAATTGTAAGTTAGTAATTAAAGAAAATGATGAAATATTTTTTAACATTTAGGTAGGTTAGGAATTAATCTCCTATTCCTGGCCACAGGGAGAAAGCCTTTTTATTGGTCACAGGTCTCAAAGGTCTTTAACCCACCTCTCAAGTGGACATTCTAAGATAGATTGTAAGAATTCTACAGTGTGCATCCATTACAATAGTTTTATTTTAATGTGTAGATAAGTGTGACACTCTAGTGCATTAAGATTTCTTTTTAAAATTTTGGACATTCCTTCAGAAATGAACATTTTTATGTTCTAGCTGTAACTCTGGCAAGATGGCAGGGGGAGTGAATAGGGTATGACCTTAGGACCATTGCAATAAATGGTACGACCTTAGGACCATTGTAATAATGGTGACCGGTCATTTCATCCCTGGTCACTTCATCTCCAATTAATTTTTTTTCCCCTAGCTGTTGTGTAATTGTGTTGTTAAGTATTTGCTTTTCAGACCTCATTTAATCTAATATATTCTCCTTCTTCTAGCCAGTTTTTTGATTCTGAACTGCAAGAAAAAAAAATCTAAATCTAAATATTTTTATTTAGAATGCTTTTTGATATTTGTCCTGTGCATGTGAAGTTTTCTTTTTGGATTTAACAGTTGTGCTTTAATGTATAAGAAATAGTTTGTATTAGGCGTGTTTTGTTGTTGAGTATATTGTGTGTGTTTACATCACGCTTAGTTCCCGTATTGTCTTTGCAGTGGAGGGAGCTTTTTAGCTGGTTACGCTACAGTGCTCTTTTTACCTGTTTTAACAGTACGTAAGTACATGCTTTAGTAAGTAGGCTGATCTTTTGGTACGGGTGTTGCTAATAAAAAGTTCTTTGTTGTAGTGGCATCACTAGATCTAGGCTTTTTTTTTGTTTCAGGGTGTTAAGCTTGGGCTATGAGGAATAGTGTTGTGTTCTCACCCTTGGAGCCGTGATTGTGTCTAGAGTGGTTTGTTATATACAAAGCTGTTGATCTGTAGGGCAGAGTTAGAGTGTGCTTGTGAAGGTGTGTTATTTGTATAAGTACTAATGCCATATTTAATATCCATGATTCAGTGATTCCGCATATGTGAAACTTGTTATTAAATATTGTTATTGTTGATTACTCATTAACTGTTCTATTTGAATGATCTTATATTCGATGTTCAATTTCAAGCATATCATGGTTTCTGCTTCATCTTCCTTGAGGTGGGGAACCCAGGGAATTATATCAACCCCTAGATAAACCCGAAAACCCGCCTTGACAATATTAACATGCACAAACATTTGCTCTTGATCTATAAATGTTACATTTTTTAATGACATTAAATTGTATTTTTACACACACTTTTTTTGTCATGTGAAAAAAAAATATTGTTAATTTTATACTCTTTAGAATTTTTATTTGTTAAACCAGAGGTTGAAATGACTGGGGATGAAGTGACTGGGGCTAAAATGATAACACAACCAGACAGTTGAGTCATAACCAGTGCTTGTAAAGTGCTAGAAAAACTCTACCATATAATGAGAGTTACAAAAAAATTAATCACAATCAGGCTGTTGAGTCATAACCAGTACTTGTAAAGTGGTAGAAAAACTCTACCATACAATGAGAGTTACAAAAAAATTAATCACCTATCATTGTAAAAAAATGTCTAAAACTATCACCTACCTATGTAAAATGTGTTTGGAATGTATGTACTGAACTGCCATAACTATTTGAATAAACCACTGAAACAAAATCAAACAATCTTCACATGAAAAGTTAAAAAAAATATTTTAAAAAATGCTAAATTCTGAAATAAAGTTATAATTATTACGATATGTATATGTTTAATGCAAATCATACCTGCATAATTTGTTTTTCTGAAAATTTGAGCAATTTCTGAAAAACAAAATATATATAAATATTAGTGGAAATATTGCAAAGATAAGAAAATAAACATAAAGTAATAACAATGATACTTGTCAGTAAAATAGATATTGCTTATTTGATTTGTTCAATATTTTTTTCTTTTTAAAATTTGGAATGTGGTTAAAAGCTTTACTTGCGCTGCATCTTGAATTCTTTCCGAAAGGTTTCCACCATCACAGTAATCCTAAGGAAATAATTCAAATAAATAAGTTACCTTTTTTTAAAAAAAAAGGAATCATATATTCAGTTTACATTTTTAGTCATTCTTGACCAAAAAAAATCAACTCAGTAATAATTAGAATAATTAAGTTTTTTTTTAAAAAATCCACTAATTGGTATTGTAAAAAAAACAAGAAAAAAACAATATGCTTGTCAAAAAGCAGAAGAATAAAGAACAGAAGGCTTTTAGTTGCCAAAATATTACAAACATATTGCACTAAAAATGAGATGATGGTTTAGATGTCTTTTTCTTGTTGATGTCACAATCTAGTTTGATTCACATGATTCATTTATTTTTAATAATTTACCTTTTTTTTTAATAACACTGTGGTAATTTTACATACTGCATAATGTATGCAGAGTATACATAACAAAACTAGGAGTGAAAATAAATAAAAGTGTTACCAATATCATGCACACATAATCCTCAGAGGGATCAATGAATGACTGATGGAATAAAATGATGTGTGGGTGACGTAACTGGGAGAGAATACTGAAACATTCAGAGACATAACGTTAACTTGTTTCATATGTTAACTTGTTTCATATTTATAAATTTATATAAAAAAAGATATAATATACATATGTTTTGAAGTTGTTTCATTAACAAAAATACATTCTAATTTGATTTTTTTAAAGACCCTATTTGTTAAACACTTTATAAAATTGAAATTGATGTAGTCAGCACTTTAGCATAAAAACTTTACAGCAGTATTTTCTTTCCTCAAACAGATGTCAGGTAAATTTTAAAGTAAAAGGAAACATGGGAATGTTATCCAATTCTAATTTGAAACTTCTAACTCATCAGGATTTAAATTTAAATTCTTAAGCTTTTTAGACAAAAATCTCTACTCAGTCCCCACATCCCATAGAAAAACACCTTATTGTGTATCCTAAAACAAGGAAGAATTTACCTGGCTTCTTTAAGTACAGCTTCTTTTGTTCTTGACTTTTTACGTTCATCAATCTCAATTTTTTTCATAGCAAACAATCTATCCATGGAAATATATTCTGAGAGTCACATGACATGATTACAAATGTGTTCCAAATTTACTGCTAATGGCTAATTATATGGACAGAAATCATAAATGGTCAAAATGCCATTAGGTAAATTTTAAATAAGTTGAATTATTAAAGGGAAACTTCGATGGTTTTGACATTTTTTAAAAATATAATATGTGTTTTGATTTACAGATAATGAATGTATTATTTTTTTAAAATTTGCAATAATAACTTAGTAATTGATGTTTTTCTGGTGTTATTTTCCTGCACATCCAAAACGATCAGATTTTCACCGGGTTTCTATGTGACGTCACACTAACCGTAAAACTAACCTATTAATTGAATCTACTGACTTTTGTATAACGGGAGACCATAAAGTAAAGTTTACAATCTCGTAAAACAAATATATCTTTATCTATGCAGTTAGATTTTGATCTTTTAAGCAAAGAAAAAAATGCGTGTTGAAAGTAGATTTACATGCATGACTAACTACTGCAGTGTGTATTTTCTCGCCTGACCACTTAACACACAAAAACACTATTGCTTGGTTGTCTTGTCATGACTGACTACACACAGTCTAGACTAGCCTTACACTGACCAGTTTCTTAGAATCAGTCAGACACACGATCTTTCTACTTTTTAGGACAGGGAGGGGCTTTGATGAAAATGTTACTTTTTTCTAGAGTTGGTTATCCTAATGCTTTTAGATCTATCTATACATGTATATATATATAACTGTACCATAGCTCTGGACTAGGCCATACGATTGGTTAAATCTAATTCCTCTTTCAGTATTGTTGAGGGAAGTGATGTTTGACTGAGCTAAAAACAAAATCTCAAAGAACCCCGTTTTTTTTTTTTTAGATGTCAAGAATTTACTGTCTAATTAATTAAACATACAAATGTTTCTAAGCATTTAAATACAAAATGGTAAAATAAAGTTTCTTTTTAAGATAAAACAATTTCAAGGCATTCATGAATATTGTCATCATAATATAAGTACACTATGTAAACAACTGGACTAAAACAGAAAAAAAAAAGATGCACATTTAAACAATAAAAAAAAAAAATTTAAGTGTTTACTGCAGTAAAAGCAAATTTTTTTCAAATAATTCTAAAATAATATGCTAAATTTTGAATAGCAGACATTGCAATCACAGTTCACACACTGATAGAAGTGTGGTTGATGCAAAGCAGCGGCATCAACTAATAATATGCTTGAAAATTATTGAGAATGATTTAACAAGATATAGTAGAAATTAAAAAATGTATGTTAAATCAAATTAGGAATTGCCCAATCATTAAATTGAGTCTAGGTGAGATTAGAGAATGTTAATTCATTTCAAGTAAAAAAATCCATCTATACTGTTACGAATCTCACTATCCAGGCTCTCTGTGGAAGTTTAAAGTCTAGTAAAGAGGCAAGGTAAGTTTAGGGGATATGCTCACATTGTACTCGAGATCATCTTTGTTGCTTTTGTATTGTTACGAATCTCACTATCCAGGCTCTCTGCAAACTGCACCATACACAACCAACTTAAAGAACTTGATAACTCAGGGCTCCAAAGTAACGTAACACTTTAATAGTTGAATAAATAACAGCCAATACTGTACAATTGGCAGCACGTAACACAAGACTGTACAAATATCTTTCCGATAACACCGTACCGCCGTATCAACTCTTGCACTGGCCTCTCCGTCTCGTTCCGGGCTTGCACTGCGTTCAACAGTTCAGGACTGACTTCACACACTAGGCTCGTTGTGTCAGACTCGATCCCAGACCAAGATCAAGACACCGGTCGTCTCAACTGTACTTGACAGTACTCCGCACTGAACCGGCGTAATACTCCGTACAGAACCACACCGTTGAACTGTGCTGTAGTGAACCTTCTGTCGTGAACTCCTTTTCTGAACCGTCTTGACTGCAACACCTCCGATCTTATATAGGGTCCCTACTGGCCTACTCAAACCGGACAGAACGCCGCTTGACGTTTCTAGGTGGTCTACAACTCTCGTGACGCTCCTGAGCTCTGTTCACGACGGGGATCCTTCCCAAACCGCCCTATTGACACTCGACTCGGCTGACCGTCGTAACTCGTTATGGTTGACTGCTCGTCTAGCGCTGGCCTGGGGCGATTTGTGTCGGCTGACTACACTCACACCACTATCCCTCTCTGTGCCACCACCAGGTTTATAACAGTATGTAATACACAATAAATTTAAACTGTCAAACTGTCTCTTAGAGAGGCCATCATCAGCCAGCTACGTCCCTTAGTTGATCTTTATAGCACTTACTGGTGGCACGTCTGTTTTGCCTTCCTCCTTAAAGCTCGATTTTATACAATGAGCATTTGAAAGCATAACAATTGATAGCTATGTTAAGAGAATGGAGTATATAAGTTGTAAATGTTTAAATGTAAATATGTAAAATGTTGTGAAATAATCTCAATTTTACATTTTATTGTCAAATTTTAAAAAGTTATAATTTGTGTTATTAAAATATTTCTGAAGCTCGATGTATGTTCTTTTAATAATTGACTAGATATTGTGTTTTGTTTTTTGTCAGGACTGTGTCCAGTGAAGAAGAAGACAATGTAGAGATAGACTCAAGTCCAGCCAAAATATCCCCTTCACCCAGCACTCCTTCCACATCGTCCCACCACCAACCAGAGTCCAGAAGACAAAGTCAGTCTTATTCCAAGCCAAGTCAAGACGCCGGTCGTCTCAACTGTACTTGACAGTACTCCGCACTGAACCGTCGCAATGCTCCGTACAGAACCACTCCGTTGAACTGTGCTGTAGTCGACCGTGTTCTGAACCCCTGTCGTGCACCTTCTCTCGTGAACCGTCTTGACTGGACACCCTCTTTATATAGGGTCCCTACTGGCCTTCTAGAACCGGACAGAACGTCGCTGGACCATTCTGGGTGGTCAGATGACTACAACCCTCGTGACACTCCTGAGCTCTGTTCACGACGGCGAGCCTTCCCGAACCGTCCTGTTGACACATGACTCGGCTGACTGTCGTAACTCGTCATGGTTGACAGCTCGTCTAGCGCTGGCCTGGGGCGATTTGCGTTGGCTGATTACACTCACACCACTACCCCCATCTGTGCCACCACCAGGTTTATAACAATACAAAGGGTCTTGTGGGCAAGTTTTGGTGCGATAGTTATTTAGGCCTGAGAGCTTTTATGTCAATTTATAAAACACAAAACTTTTTATAAAAAAATTTTGTTGTTGTTTTTTTAATAAACTATAGTATATGTATATATATATATATATATATATATATATATATATATATTATATATATATATATATATATATTATATATATATATATATATATATTATATAAATGTATATATATCATGTTCAATAAAGTAGCCTTACTTTTGTGAGACTTTATTCTTAACCAGGTAAACGGCTCCATGAGCTCCTAGGCCTATTCGTTTCACAATCTCATACTTCTCCATTTTTTTTATTTAGCTCAGCTGATGCCAAGAGCATCTGAAAATATTTAATAATATTTATTTATAAGGTTTATTAGCTTGTTAGATTTATATAATAATAATTTTATGTATAAAGTGCTGTTAACAAACAAAATGTAGGCTCAAGGCACTGTAATAACATTACAAACACAAACACGACAATTAAAATGACAATTAATCTAAAAATGTTTGAAACAGATAGGTCTTAATGTTCTTTTTAAAAGTGGTATAGCATGTTGTCTGTCTGAGATCAATGGGAAGTGAGTTCCAAACCTTTGGTCCGTGCACTGAAAAATCCCGCAGACCGTAGCTTTTAAGGGAGAAATGTGTCACCACTAAAAGCGTTGATTCCATTGAGCGCAGGGCTCTCTGGGGGACATGGAGTAATCAGTTTGCTAAGGTACAAGGGCATCTCATTGTTATATATACACTGATGACAAAGTGTGGCGACCTTGTAATCGATTCTCGCTTTCACAGGAAGCCAATGGAGCGAGCGCAAGAGCGTAGTAGCAGAATCTCGTCTTGTTTTTCTAAGGACTATTGTTCTGAATACGTTGCAGCTTGGCTATTTTGTCATCGGGTATACCTGCTAGCACGGCGTTGCAGTAGTCAAGGCGGGAAAGTATGAATGCCACAGCTTGCATTTTTGATGACTCCGTTGTTAAATATGGTCGGATCTGGCCTGAGCAGCTGCAGATAAAGACCCTTGCAGAGCTGACTTATATGTGGGTCAAAAGATGGACATAAGGAACCTGGCAGTTCATGATAAAAATAGAATCTGTGCTCTCGACTTTTGAGACGTTGTCCCGAGTGCCAATCTTAATTATTTCTATCTTGTCTTCGTTCATCTCAACCATCCAATTGCTCACCCTTGCAACGGTACTACTGATTTTCTCTGCCAGATGTGACACCTCTGAGGGTACAGAGGAATCGTATAACTGTGAGTCATCAGCAAAGAAATGGTATAAGATACCGTTTGGCCGTATGACACCGCTGAGTGGATATGTATACAAAGTGAACAGTACTGGGCCTAGAACTGATCCTTGGGGTACTCCGTACTTCAAGAGTAAGCTTGTTGATTCTGTTTCGTTAACAACAACACTGGGTGCGTTCAGTAAGGTAGAATCCAAGCCACTTTAGGATGATTCCTGCTTAACCAAACAATCTAGATGACTGAGGGTAAAGTGTAAAGCTAACTTTCAATCTACAGCTAGATCTAACTACATAGGGCATAGATCTAGATCTAGACTAGACTCTATCATTCTACTTTTCTAGATCTAGCTAGTAGATCTAGTCCTAGATCTTAAGACTAGTATAGAAAATCTAGAATGATACTAACTATTACTAATGATAGAATCTAGACTACTCTTGCCTAAGTACTAGATCTAGATTCCTAGCCTAGAATTGATCTAGTAGGGCTCTAGGCTAGGCCTAGAAATTAAATACTTTGAAATAGATTATAGAATTAGAACTACATCTAGCAAGATTTAGATCTTAATCCAAATACTTTATTAGACTAATAAAATACTGATTATAATACTAATAATAGAATACTAGAATGTTTTATTATTAATTATTATTTATACTATATTTTTTTTGTATTTAATATAATAATTATTTAATTATAGTATAGAAAAGATCTAGACTGACTATATCAGATGTAGATCTATCAATCTATCTACTGTAACTATCTAGAATCTAGTATTAGTCATCTTAGTGTAGTAGTACTAGTACTAGTAGTAATAAGTAGTATCTAGATCTAATCTACTTTTTTCTAGCAGTGAGTAGCAGTAGATGATTAGATAATAGATGTCTAGACTCTTACTTTAGTCTTTACTACTCTTAGTAGTCTTAGAAGTTAGTTCCAGACTGAGACTCTAATAAACTCTTAAGTTAAAAATAACTCTAACTCAGACTTAGAGTCACTCAGATCTCTGATCTGTCTCTGTGAGAGTACTCGACTCAGTCTCGGACGACTCAGTAGACTACTAGGACTAGATCTACTACATCTAGAGCTAGACTGGCTAGAGTAGACTCATCATAACTGTAGTGTAAGTAACTAAGTCTGTCTAGGTCCTAAGTCTAAGTTACGTACTCTAAAGTAAAGTGACTTAGACTTAGACTAGAGTCTAGAATAGAATATAGATCTAGACCACAAATTAGATCACAAACCACAAATTAGAATTGTAAACATTAAGATTCTCAAATAGATCTAGTCATCTTGATAGACTATATCCAGGTCTATACATTAATCTAGAACTATAAAATTCCTACCAAATGTCTAAAAGGGGAACTTTATTTTTACTACTTTACCCCAGACCAATGCCATTGTCATGATTATAAACAATGGAGTTAATCAAATTCACTCCAAATAAAGAAAGAAAACAACCAATCTTACCAATAAATTTAATTGACTAAAGTTAAAGTATCATGTATGTATATATCTATTTAGATCTAATTTTACATGCATTTTATATTAAATTTATTTTATTTTTTTAACATGATTTTTTTAAAAAAAAATTTGTACAATTAGATCGAGAATCTAGTTCAACATTGTTTCGGATGTCAAGTCTAACTTAGGCTATTTTTAAGTATTTTTTTTTAGGATGTTTTTTTTTCTAGATGTACCAAGATGGCATCTTCGTCTAGTGGTGGATCTATTGAGATCCCTCTTAGGGATACAGATGAGGTAAATCTAATTCTAGAACTATCTTAGACTTATATGGATCTCTAGATTCTAGTTTATTTTTTAGACTAGATCTAGATCCATAGTCTTGTTGAAATATTGATTTAATTTAGCTAGATCTAGAATAGTATCTAGACTTTTCAGTGAGTTGAGTGAGAGTGCTTAGTCCGCTAGTGAGTGACTTTCTAAACTTTCTTACTTTCTATTTCTAGATTTCTAAGACTTACAGTACTACACTAGTCACTACTACTACTACAGTAACAGAGTACAGTAGTACAGTACTCAGTCTTAGTCTTATTATTAGTCTTAGTTACTAACTTACGACTTAGGGTTCGTCTTACTGAACTCTACTCTAACGCTTACACTTACAGTTACAGTACTTACACTTACTTTACACTCATTAAACTGCACTCTAACTCTAGTCAGTCTAATCTAGAGTCTGAGTCTAGTCTAACTAGTTTAACTCTAGTCAAGTCTAGTGTCTAAATTCTAAATCGAGTCTTAAAATTAAAAAGTTAAAAAAAGACGGCTAGAATGTCCTTGATCTAATGAAATCTACTCGTCTCTAGATCTAGAATAATCTAGATTGACTAGCTAGATGATGAGATCTAGATCATCATCAGATCTAGATCTAGAAATCTAGATCTACTTAGACTTAATTTAATCAAAATTTAAGTAAACCCGTTTGACCAGTGATGCCCAACCTAATTTAGCCTGCGGGTCATTTTGTTTTCTGACACTCATGTCGCAGGCCACATTACCGAAAAGTTACAAAATAAAATTGAGCTGAAACTCACTTTTATGAGAAACCCGTGGGTCTAGTACATACATTAATTAGTGAGATATTTTCAGACACATCGGAAAATGGCTTCATTTCTATTCTTAAAATGTGAGCAACTTTGTAGCTGCTCTAGATATAGTTTAGCAATACCACCTACTCATTCTTTTGTCTCTTTTTGGTAAATATTCCTATCAATGCCACTATATTTGTTTCATAATGCTGTTTATATGTTGTTGTTTTTTTTAAACAGCCACACTTTCTTTATAAAACAAATAAGTTGGCTTATTATCATATTCCATTAAAAGTAGTCTATGTTAGATTTTAACTAAAGTTGCTCACATTTTAAAATGTGTATAATATTGACCATGCCTAAATTTTATAATCTCAAATCTGTACAACAAAAGCCAACACTGTATAATTGAAGGGAAACTGTGATGGTTTAGGCAATTTTTTATTTTAAAATGTTGTTTTTTTTTCATTTACATAGATAGCAAAGCGCCATTAAAAGATGAACATTATATAATACATAATGATAATGAAACTAAAGCAAACATCCTAAACAAATACTTTGCATCAGCATTCTCAGCCCCAGGAGATAAAGACATATTACTTAATTTGAACCAAGTAGACAACATAGAAGATATAGTAGTACAAGAAAATGGAACCCAAAAACTATTAGCCAACACCAAACCAAATAAAGCATCTGGACCTGATGGTATTCCAGCTAGATTACTCAAAGAACTAAGCAATGAGCTAGCCCCAGTGTTCAAAATACTCTTTCAGGCATTGCTTAACCAGGGCAGAGTACCAAAGGACTGGAAAGAAGCTAATGTCACCCCTCTATTTAAAAAAGGAGAAAAAATCTGACCCAGGAAACTACAGACCAGTATCACTTACCAGCATCACATGTAAAATCCTAGAACACATAATATGTAGCAACATCATAAACCACTTAGACAAACATAATGTCCTCACCCCATACCAAAATGGCTTTAAGAAATTTAGATCATGTGAAACACAACTAATAGGACTAATTGATGACTTTTCAAAAGGTTTAGATAATTGTGAACAAATAGATGCTACCTTACTAGATTTTTCCAAGGCTTTTGACAAAGTTCACCACCATAGTTTGCTTAAAAAATTAAAATATTTCGGCATTAATGGTCCACTGCATCAGTGGATTAAAGATTTTCTGATAGGGAGAGAACAAACTGTAATAATAAATGGCTCTAAATCAACACCGATAAAAGTAAACTCAGGTGTACCTCAAGGAACTATCTTAGGTCCACTACTATTCTTAATTTACATAAATGATTTATCAAATTACATTACCTCAGGAACAAAAGTCAGATTATTTGCAGACTATTGCATAATGCTATACAGTGAGGCTAAAAAGCCCCTCCTACCGCCAAGAGTGGTCCCTTGCGTTCCAGCTTACGCCAATCAGCTAGGAACTTATCACCGGTAACTACCACTCTCCGTGTTTTTCCAAAGACATTACTGTCAGAGATGGAGTGACCTCTCCATTGCTGGGGGAAAGCCTGGGCGGTAAATTTGCGAGTGCTGGGCTGCCCACACGTCAGCACACGCCTCTCTTCCATACTGATCGGGTCCAAAGGGATGGCGAGCCATCACAATTTGGGGACAGGTGGCTGCAGGAGTTTGCCAGAGAGCAGTAGTCTTACTACTGTCCCCCCACCTACGGGGCTCCAGGACCGGATTTTCTGTTAGGGTTTACTCCCTTAGCCTTAGACCTTACAGGGACACACAGACAAGGCAGTGCAGCTATTGACCTATAGCTAGGGGTTTGGTTTGTGGGCAACAGGGCGTGTCCGCACGCCGACAGGCCATGCCTGCCTCACATCTTGGGGCCAAACCTCCTCCGAGACCCTTGCAGTTTAGCCTGAGGCTTCGCAGCCTCAGTTTCCATCTGCCACCACGAGGAGGTACTGCATAGAACTCGACAGAGAACTCAGCAGACTAAACATTGATGTGGCCTGCCTGCAAGAAACCAGACTGGCAGACAGCGGATCTCTTACAGAAAGCAACTATACATTCTACTGGCAAGGAAAACCAGAACAAAGCCCTAGAATACATGGCGTCGGCTTCGCAATAAGAAACGGTCTCGTCCCCTGCATCGCGATGTTTCCCATTGGCAATGAAAGAGTAGCACACATGAAATTTGCATCACCGCAAGGCAAAGTTAATATAATCTGTGCTTACTGACCAACCCTTGCTGCACCGAAAGAGGACAAAGACAGATTCTTTCAAGCTCTAGAGGACGTAATTAAAAGTATTCCAAAATCCGAGCACCTCTATATAAATGGAGACTTTAATGCCCGTGTTGGTGATGGAAATGATGCATGGCCACAATGCTTGGGACCTCATGGTGTTGGCAAAATCAATAAAAATGGCCAAAGGCTACTCGAGTTCTGTAGCTCTCATGAACTGTGTGTAACAAATACATTCTTCTCTGGCAAGGAACGCCATAAAGTCTCTTGGCAGCACCCATGCTCAAAAAGGTGGCACCAGCTTGACCTCTGCATCACCCGAAGGATGGATCTGAAAAGTGTCATCCACACCCGTTCATACCATAGTGCAGACTGCAACTCAGACCATTCACTAGTGCTAAGCAAAATCAAACTACTTCTCAAGAAGGCTTATACTTCCACTCAACCCAGAACTAGGTGAATTACGTCAACCATGTAGGTGACCCAGAGAAGTGTGCACTCTTTGGCGAGCTCCTGAACAGTTCAATCCCCTCGTTAAGTGATGAAGAAGACATCTCTATCAGATGGGAGAAATTAAGAGATGTAATCTACAGTTCGGCAATCACCGCCTTTGGGCCTCAAAAACACAAAATGTAGACTGGTTTGAGGCGAATCTAGCACATATGGAACCTTGCATCGAGAAAAAGCGATCTGCACACCTCGCTCACAAGCCAAGTCCAAGATCTTTGGAGGCCTTCAAAAGTGCTAATAAAGAGGCGAAACAAATGGCTAGAAAATGTGCTAACAACTTTTGGAGGGATACCTGCAACAGAATCCAAGACAGTCTCCACTCAGGAAATAGCAAAGCTCTATTTGATGGCATTAAAGCGGCCCTGGGTCCAACAGTGTCTAAGCCTGCCCCCTTTCTATCCAAATCAGGAGAAAAAATTACAGATCAAACCAAGCAGCTAGAACGTTGGACAGAACACTACCTCGGAGTCTATGCCACACAGAACACAGTAGACAATGTCGCCCTGGCTTCTCTACCAGATCTTCCAGTACTGGAATGCCTAGATGATCTTCCGAGCCTCAGTGACCTTAAAAAAGCAATTAACTGCATAAAAAATAGAAAATCTCCTGGGAGTGATGGTATCCCAGTGGAAGTAGTGAAAGTCAATGAATCACTCCTGCTCCCTGAACTCTATATTCTCCTCTGCCGCTGTTGGGAAACAGGTCATGTCCCACAGGACATGCGTGACGCAACTATAGTCACAATATATAAGAACAAAGGGGATCGGAGTGACTGCAACAATTACAGGGGTATCTCTCTCCTCAGTATAGTGGGCAAGATCTTTGCTAGAGTGGCACTATCCAGGCTGCAAGTGATAGCTTCTGGAGTCTACCCAGAGTCTCAGTGTGGATTCAGGAGTGGTAGATCCACTGTAGACATGTTATCTTCTCTACGACTACTGCAGGAGAAATTCAGAGAAAGAGACAGACCCCTTTACATCGTTTTTGTTGATCTGACTAAAGCTTTTGACATGGTCAGCAGAAGTGGCCTTTTCAAACTCCTGAGGAAAATAGGTTGCCCTCCCAAACTACTGCAGTTCATTGAGTGTTTTCACGAGGAAACTAAATGCACTGTCAAATTCAATGGAGCCCAATCAGCACCTTTTGAGGTTTGCAGTGGTGTCAAGCAGGGATGTGTGCTCGCTCCTACTCTGTTTGGCATATTCTTCTCCTGTCTACTGCATTATGCGTACAACGACATAAACGAAGGTGTGTTTCTACATACCAGTTCCTCTGGAAAACTATTTAATGTATCAAGGCTGCGGGCAAAAACCAAGGTTAGGAAGCTACTCGTCAGGGAACTCCTGTATGCTGATGATGCAGCTATTGTGGCTGATTCTGATATT
Source organism: Biomphalaria sudanica (assembly GCA_036873155.1). Lineage (NCBI taxonomy): Eukaryota > Metazoa > Mollusca > Gastropoda > Planorbidae > Biomphalaria > Biomphalaria sudanica. Next base: position 1,290,237 of record JAZGLO010000985.1, read on the forward strand.
CAGCTACAGTGCCTGGTTGACAAATTATCTGCTGCTTGCCAGAAGTTCGGCTTAAACATCAGTCAAAGCAAGACTAAGATACTTGTCCAAAACACAAACACTGCACCTCAAGTAAGCATTAATGGCCAACCACTAGAAATTGTTGATCACTTTTGTTACCTTGGCTCCATCATATCCAACAACACTCTACTGGATAAAGACATAAACAACAGGATAGCCAAGGCAATGGCCACCATGTCAAGCTGCAGAAAAGAGTCTGGGACAACATATTGCTGACTAACAGTACTAAAGCCCTAGTCTACCGGACCTGTGTGTTGAGCACCTTGCTGTACGGAAGTGAAACATGGTCAACCTACTCATGGCAGGAAAAAAAGCTGAATGTTTTCCACCTCCGATGCCTAAGACGGATCTTTAAAATAAGGTGGCAAGATAAGATAACGAATGAGGAAGTGCTACAAAGAGCAGGGTGCCAGGACATCCGCTCTGTTATCAGCAGCAGACGCCTTGGCTGGCTTGGCCACGTTCGTAGAATGCCAGAAGGTCGACTTCCACAGGACATCCTGTATGGCGATCTAATAGAAGGCAGGAGAGCCGCTGGTCGCCCACTTTTACGTTATACAGATGTATGCAAACGCGACATGAAGCTCTTCAAAATGCTCATGGAGAGAGAGCATAAAGGAAGGGTCAAAGATTGCAGATGTCATACACAACAGAAGCAGGAAGAAGGGTGAAAATGCAACGGCGCCTGGTGATTATATATGCCCAACCTGCGATCCCAGCTGTGTATCAAGGATGGGCCTCTTTAGTCACACAAGAAGTTGCAAAGGGAAAAGATCGTCTCTCGAGACGTAAAATGCCACAGATTGCATAATATATAGAACAATAAAAACAACACAAGACACAGATATTTAGATGAATTAGATGAATTACAGAAATGGGAATCAAATTGGAGCATGTCTTTCCACCCAGAAAAATGTCAGTTGTTAGGAGTAACAAAAAAACTAAAACAAATTAATTCCACTTATCTTATTCATGGCAAACCAGTAACACAGACTAAAAACGCAAAATACCTAGGTGTTATAATTTAAATGAAAAACTGTCATGGAATCCACATATTGATGAAACTATAAAAAAATCAAACAAAGCATTATGATTAATTAAAAGAAATTTCTATAAATCAAATAAGAACGTACAACTAAAATGTTATTTAACCTTGGTTAGGCCAATAATAGAATATGCATCCTCCGTTTGGGACCCCTCAACTCAAGATAACATTAAGAAACTGGAACAGAAGAAGATGATTACGTCCTACGCGTCATGCATTTAGTCATGCATATTAACCAATGACTTAAATTCTGCCAAGTCACTGGTTTTTCTGGCTAGCTCAGGCAACCCATTCCATGCTCTAATAGCACTAGGGAAGAAGGAATATTTGTACAAATTTGTCCTAGCATATGGGACGAGGAATGTGCCTTTATTTTTGTGTCTTTCAGAGTATTTTATTAGATTTTGTTTTTGTATTTGAAGATTATGGTTCAGTGTTTTATGTATAATTGCTACTTTACTTTTGAGTCTTCTGTCCTGAAGGCTTCCTAAATTTAGTGATTTTACTAATGGTGTTACTCTAGTCAAATGTGAATATTCGTTTGTTATGAATCTCACTGCTCTATTTTGTGTTTGTTCCAGTTTCTTAATGTTTTCTTGAGTTGAGGGGTCCCAAACGGTGGATGCATATTCTATTATTGGCCTAACCAAGGTTAAATAACATTTTAGTTTTATGTTCTTATTTGATTTATAGAAATTTCTTTTAATAAACCCTAATGCTTTGTTTGATTTTTTTATAGTTTCATCAATATGTGGATTCCATGACAGTTTTTCATTTATTATAACACCTAGGTATTTTGCGTTTTTAGTCTGTGTTACTGGTTTGCCATGAATAAGATAAGTGGAATTAATTTGTTTTAGTTTTTTTGTTACTCTTAACAACTGACATTTTTCTGGGTGGAAAGACATGCTCCAATTTGATTCCCATTTCTGTAATTCATCTAATTCTCTTTGTAAAATATCTGTGTCTTGTATTGTTTTTATTGTTCTATATATTATGCAATCGTCTGCAAATAATCTGACTTTTGTTCCTGAACTAATGCAATTTGGTAAAACAATTTATGTAAATTAAAAATAGTAGTGGACCCAAGACTGTTCCTTGAGGTACACCTGAGTTTACCTTCATTGGTGTTGATTTAGAGCCATTTATTATTACAGTTTGTTCTCTCCCTATCAGAAAATCTTTAATCCACTGATGCAGTGGACCATTAATGCCGAAATATTTTAATTTTTTAAGCAAACTATGGTGGTGAACTTTGTCAAAAGCCTTGGAAAATCTAGTAAGATAGCATCTATTTGTTCACTATTATCTAAACCTTTTGAAAAATCATCAATTAGTCCTATTAGTTGTGTTTCACATGATCTATATTTCCTAAAGCCATGTTGGTATGGGGTGAGGACATTATGTTTGTCTAAGTGGTTTATGATGTTGCTACATATTATGTGTTCTAGTATTTTACATGTGATGCTGGTAAGTGATACTGGTCTGTAGTTTCCTGGATCAGATTTTTCTCCTTTTTTAAATAGGGGGGTGACATTAGCTTCTTTCCAGTCCTTTGGTACTCTGCCTGAAGAGTATTTTGAACACTGGGGCTAGCTCATTGCTTAGTTCTTTGAGTAATCTAGCTGGAATACCATCAGGTCCAGACGCTTTATTTGGTTTGGTGTTGGCTAATAGTTTTTGAATTCCATTTTCTTGTACTACTAAATCTTCTATGTTGTCTACTTGGTTCAAATTAAGAATTATGTCTTTGTCTCCTGGGGCTGAGAATGCTGATGCAAAGTGTTTGTTTAGGATGTTTGCTTTAGTTTCATTATCATTACGTATTATGTTATGTTCATCTTTTAATGGCGCTATGCCTGTTGTTTCCATTTTCTTAGACTTAATGTATGTTTCTTTAAATTTTCTATATAAGTTTTCCTTCTGTTTACAAAGCTTCTATAGTCTATTATTAAACCAGCATTTATTTATTTTGTTTAATATGTATTTAGTTGGTATATGATTTTCTATAATGCTTTTAAGATGGTTTTTATTAAAATTCCAGAGGTCATCGACTGGTTGGTTAATGTCTTTTTCTAATAAGAATGTTTGTTGAAAGTTTAATGCAGCTTGGTGTAGTTGTGTTAGGTTACATTTATTCCAGAGTAAGATTTTTCTTTTGGTTTTTGTATTGGCTACTGCTTTTATCTGACTGTGTATTTTTATGATCTCATGGTCTGATAGACCAGGGATAATATCATAATCAACTACTAATCCAGGTCTGTTGGTTAAGAAGAGATCTAATGTGTTGTTTAATCTAGTTGGCTTTTTAATGATTTGATCTAAACTTAGGTTGTGTAAAGTTTCTATGAAAAGCTCATTTATGTCCTTAAGGTTTTGGTGTTTATCTATGGTTAGTCTTCTTCTTCTTCTTCGTTCTCATTTTTCCCAACATAGATGAGGTTGCTTGTCAATGTGTTTTGCGCCAGGAGGCCCATTGACTCCGACTTCAGCCTGCTTTTCTTTCTGGGTGTGCTCCCATAGCCTTTGATCATCCAAGATCATCTGCAAGGCAGCAGGTGTTTATTTTCGGAGTTTTCTCTTCTAGATGAACTGCTATCCCTAGCTAACGAGTTTCATCTACCCGGGTTTAGAGTTAGAGCGCCCTATACTCGCTTTTTGCAATCATTTCCCTGGATTTCTGAGATGTTTTTAGTAAATATTCTAACCACTGGAATACTTCACCTCATCCTCCATGACTGCAAACCAGTTGGTCCGCGGCTGTTTATTTGCTATTCACAACTAACCCTTATATCTAAGGGTCTTTCCCCTATCCGCCACCTGGGGACGCGCTTGGTAGAAGGTGGTAGCTCCCCCAAGATCTATGGTTAGTGTTTTCCAATTTATATCAGGTAGGTTGAAATCACCCATAATCCAAAAAACTGCATTTTTATTTGTCTCTTTAAGTGTAGTAATCTGATTACATAGTTCCTGCATGTATTCTAAACTAGAATTTGGTGGTCTGTAAATGCTGCCTATTATTAGGGATGTTGAGGTTGTATTAATTTTACAAAATGTAGATTCTATATTTTTTGAGTTAGGTAAGGTAATTTCTTCTGCTATGATTATCAGCCCTATCTTTTCTAAAAATGTCATAATCACTATTGAAAATTTCTGCATTATAAATTTCAGGATGTAGCCAAGTTTCTGTTCCTGCAATTATGTCTGGTTTCTCACATTCTAATAAAATTTCTAATTCTGCTGTTTTGTTCCTAATGCTTTGAAAATTTATTACTAAGGTTTTAAGGTATTTTGGTATTACTTCTTTAGCAGGTCTGTCTAGTGAGGCTGCTGTATTAATTTTAGTAGATTTAGGTTTAACAGGAGTGGATCTGGCTAGTGGTTGGTGAGTTTGTTTTGTGATGGTGTTTAGGATGTTGTATGGGTTAGAAGTGTCCGCATCAAAGGAATCAAACAGTCCTGATGTAAACTGAGGTAACCCACACGGTACACAGTGCCATGATGCATCTTTGTTGCCTAAGGCATAATACACAGGTGTATTCATATGGAGACATGATGCATGGTACCATTCATCACAGGTGTCACATTGAATGGCTTTCTGTTTCATGGTGCATACTTTTTTGCAGATGTTGCATCTATCTTTAGATCTAGGCCCTGGATTTGACTCTTCATCTCCTGCTATTAATATTAAAAGTGATAGGTATTTATTTCTACTGTGTCTGATTGAGAACTTCCATTTGTGATGGGTAATCATCTTTAATGTTATGGATGTGTATGTTAGGTTATTTTTGAAGTTGCATTGATCTAAAGTGTGATGATTGATTATGACTGTTTTTTCCTTTTTAAATTTAGTGTTGACTGAGGTAGATCTAGTTCTGTGTTCAGCTAGTAATTATTAGGATAAATAGCCAGATCAATTTCATGATGACTGTTGTTGATTTTAGTTTTTAAAGGTCTAGTCTAATTCTACTTTAAGGTTAAAATCTAGTCTAGATATCATCTCTATTGTCGTATTGATCTAGATTTAGATTGTAGATCTAATCATGACATCTAGATCTAATATATATATATATATATGACAAAATAGTGGATCGCACACATTTTGGTGCCAAAATACACATTTTGACAATCAGCTTTACGCATTTGGACTTTTTTTGGTAGGCAGGTCTGATATATATATATGTTTTATGCAAGTTAAATTATGGCTTACTAATATTTTGGCTACAAAGTTAAATTAGTTTAAACACAAATTAAGGTGTGGTTGTAATTGAGCTACTCAAGTAGAACCATTAATGTAGCAGTATAGAAAAAGATATAAATAAATTCTATATAAAAAATATGATTAAATCATAGATTTAACATAAATAATAAATATTAAATACAAATATTATTATGTTTAACTCTTTAGGTAATAGAGTTAGACTTTGATCAGTTACCTGAAGGAGAAGAAGTACTGAGTATTCTGCGTCAGGAAGCTGCTCCACTGCACATATGGGTTACTCTAGCTGTAAGTACATTTTTTAAATGTAAGTGTATTTACTTCCAGCTTCTTGAAATGATAAAAGAAAAAGATGTTTGGAAACTCCCAAACACTTGCTCGGGGTAGCACCAAACTGTAACTACAGTTATTAGTATTAGTTTACTTTACTCTTGGCCAGTTATAATATTGAATAATGTAAAAACGTAAAGCATGCAGCAATTGTCAAGGCTCAAATAGTGAATGAAATAATAAAGTTTTTTCTTCTGACTACCTTTGTCTTGAAAATTTGGTTGAATCATATAAAAAATGGGATTACTATTAAAAATTCTAACATTAATAGAGATGTTGTGTTACATTCAATTGTCTAGATCTCAAATAGCAATAATTAAATATAGGAGATTTTGTGTCCTTTATAGAATAATCTGTATTGAATAAAGCACAGAAGGATAATCATTTGTTGAGCTTCATGTAGAGATCATTAAGCTGTATAGTTTCCTGACAATACTGAGTAACAAGCTTTTATTCTCTGCAAAATAATATTATCAATGAATTTAATTCCATTCATTTATATTTATGTATATTTATTGTTGTACACATTATTGCTAACAGCTTTGACTTTCTTTGTATGTTTCTCTTCATATTGCTTTTTAGTTGGAGTATTGGAAGCAGAGTAAACCAGAAGACTTTGTCAAAATTTTGGAAGCCTCCCGTACAGACGCAAGCTTAGACTATGCCAATTTTGAGAAAGACCAGATGCGCTCTCTGGATACGCTGGCAGCTTACTATGTACAGCAAGCACACAAAGAGAAAAACAAAGATAAGAAAAGGGAACTCTTCATGAAGGCTACTTTACTGTACACTACTGCTGATAGGATCATTATGTACGACCAAGTCAGTACTGTTCATATTACGGTCATAGGTTATCTTAAAAGTTGTTTTTATTATGATGTTAAAGTTAATGTGATTTGTAAGGGAAATTCAGTTCAGTACTATTTCTTGATGTCATTAATAGATCAGAGCTCTATATAACACTATTGTTTTAATATTTTATTTCACATGTTTATAAAAACAAAACATTATTTTTATACATATATGTTAGAAATAGGTGAGTACTAATAACTTATATCTAAAATAAGTACAATACTCTAATTGTTTAATTTTGTAACCTAATTTATTATCTGTGCTAATTTCTTATCTTATATAATACAGACGTTACTTCAAAAAAGATGATGATTATGTCCTACGCGTCATGCATTTTTAATTTTATATATATAATAATTTAAGTGGTTAAATTAATGTACTTGATTTTTGCTATTTGATGGAGACTTTTTTGTTTATTCTTATAGAATCATTTACTTGGTCGTGCCTACTTCTGCTTGTTAGAAGGTGATAAGATGGACCAGGCAGACGCTCAGTTTAATTTTGTCTTGAATCAGGTAACTCATATTTTTCTGATTTTTTTTCCAAAAATGTTTTTGAATTAAAATGCATTGAATAAATACTTCAGCTTAAAATTGTATGATTACAAGTTACTATGTCTAGACAATAAGATAAAGAAACAGATTCAGTATAAATTAAAGATCTACTTTATGTTAACAGTCCAGCAACAATATCCCATCATTACTGGGTAAAGCCTGCATTGCTTTTAACAAGAAAGACTACAGAGGTGCTCTGGCCTACTATAAGAAAGCTCTGCGAACTAACCCTACCTGCCCAGCTTCAGTCAGGCTTGGGATGGGTCACTGCTTTGTAAAACTCAATCGTCTCAATAAAGCTAGGTCAGTAATGAGAAGAAATATTATTTCAATAAATTGTACAATGTTGATACAAATTTTATTAGCTGCTATGCTTTTAAAGAAATTCTGTTAATGAACTAATTGAACAATAAATGTCTCTAATTACAGAATGGCCTTTGAGAGAGCTCTCCAGCTTGACCCCAATTGTGTTGGTGCTCTTGTTGGTCTGGCCATATTGGAGCTCAACTCTAAAACACAAGAATCTATCAAGAATGGTGTGCAGCTGTTGTCTAAGGCCTACACAATTGATTCCTCAAACCCTATGGTTTTAAATCATCTTGCCAACCATTTCTTCTATAAAAAGGTTTTGTATTTTTGATTTTAAAGCATTTTATACAATACCGGATAAAGACTCAATTTTTATAGGGTCTTCATTGAGAAGTTATATTTATACATTTTTAAAGTTTGTTTTCATCTAGAGTGCATGAATCGTGTTTAACACCAAGCTTTGCTTCTTATTTAGTCCAAATGTAAACTTTGTATGTTCCTATTGTTGTCTGTTCTGCTCAGGATTACCAAAAAGTTCAACATTTAGCTCTTCATGCTTTCCACAACACAGAGAATGAAGCAATGAGAGCTGAGAGTACCTACCAACTAGCCAGGGCTTTTCATGTTCAGGTCTGTTCAGTTTGGTTTTTTTTTCTCTTTGAGCATAGAAACTAGAAAACTAAATGTTGTTCATTAAGCTATTCAATTGTTTAGAGGCTAAAATGTTTAGAGGCTCAATTGTTTGAATAAAGTGGCTGACTAGAATTCCTTTTTTCAACCTTCATGATTGATATACATTTTATTATGAACAAGATACGCTAAGTAAATGTAGACTTATAGTTTCTAACTAGTGCATGTATGTAATCTATAGGAGGACTATGACCAGGCTTTCCAGTATTACTATCAGTCCACTCAGTTTGCTCCTGCCAACTTTGTCCTGCCATTTTTTGGTTTGGGTCAGATGTATATATTCAGAGGAGACAGTGAAAATGCAAGTATTATTTTTAGCAGCTCCTTAGGAAAAAACAGTAGTTATATTTGTGCTGTCAATCTATCACCTTTAGGTCTTTTAAAAAATTTAGCGCTATTAAAAATCCAATTTCAGTATTCATTATGCTTGAAATATGTGTGACCTATTTTTATTCTTATGAAAGCATAATATTTCTGCTTGTAAAGTTAAGTATCTAAATGTGTATGCACATACCTATATCCTCTTTTCCAGTGAAAATGGGGGGGGGGCAATTTATGGTAAATTCAGTCTTATATTAAGCACTATATGTGTTGGTTTCATTATTCTAAGGTGTGATAGCTGGGTTCAAAGGGCTGTGGGAATAAGCTCCCACTTTCCAAGAAATGCAACCAAGGCTTGTACCTCTAACAGGAGAAGGTATTAAAGCACCTGATGGCATGTTAGCCTAGTTAATGCAAAGTAAAGAAAAACAAACCTACTCAGATGTGGATATCAGCATCTTGGAAAAGACCAAGTTTAAGAATAACTTCCCAACCAACCATGGTTATATTTCCCTAAAGACTAATAATAGTGGGGCTCAACCATTTGTTGGAATGCACTATCCCAAGAGAGGTACTCTAATATTTTCACCGTAACCCATCATGTGGATAGTTTTGACTAGTGAGTGTGGTATCATGATAGGGGCTCTAAAACCAGGATCTGACAGTTTCACAGAGTATGCCCAGGGCACACTCTTGTCACCTGATATTTTTGAAGAAGTGTAAATAGCGAACAATGGACTATTGACTAACCCCCACCTTATTCTGTGGATATTCCAGTTACAAGTTTCTGATGCTTCTTACTCTTCTGGACATAGGGATGATACTCATAATCATAAATTTCATCAAAATGTGGGAATTTTTTAGAAACATCTCAGCCATAATGCAAGGAAATAGAAAGGAATAAAAAAGTATTTAAATCAATCCCTAGCAGATAATGGCTTCATTTGTGGTGTCAGATGACCCAACATATGCTAGGTCACAGAGTAAAATACTGCACATTTCCTTAATCCTCAAAGACACATCTAATTACATATAGTTATACCAGCTGTCCTGGTTGACCAAGAGATAATGCACCTCCATAAAGAATACAAAACAAATTGATAGAGATTCTTATTTTTTACCTATAAAATCTGTTAATGATAAAAATTGTCTGTTATTGATAAATTTTAAAAATTCAATGATCTCTTTTTTTTCTTAGGCTGCTCAATGTTTTGAAAAAGTTCTTAAAGCCCAACCTGGCAACTATGAAACTATGAAAATTTTGGGATCTTTGTATGCCAATCATTCAGACCAAGAGAAACGAGACATTGCCAGGGTAAATGTTACTCTAATTCATAAAAGATTATATAAGTTGTTGGTCTTGAAAGTGTATTAATGTATTAAATCTCTCTTGTGAGTGAAGTCATTTTCTTTTATTTTGTGTTGTGTTTTTGAAGTAAATATCCAAATGCAAGTAGAAGAATTATAATGGTGAAATTTATTTTTTTTAACTCTTATGCTCTGTGTCTTACAGCAACATATGAAAAAAGTCACAGAGCAGTTCCCTGATGATGTAGAAGCCTGGATTGAACTGGCTCAGATCATGGAGCAGACGGATGTGCAAGTAAATCATTGAAATTATTTGTTTTTTTATGTAGCTAATATCTTTCATTTTAGGGAAATGATAGGGTTAAAATGTGATGTATAAGTAAAGATCATCTCCACTAGAAAACTTGTTGATTAGAGCTGGACTAATTGTTTTAACCGAGAGTCTCCTCTCATTTAAAGCAAACTTTAATTTTCATGAAATTGTGTGCTGATAAAATGTAGAGCACTTGTGATGTCATCTCTTCCACAGGGAGCTTTATCAGCATATGGCACAGCTACTCGAATCTTGAAAGAGAAAGTAGAAGCTGATATTCCCCCTGAGATTCTGAACAATGTGGCAGCTTTACACTTTAGACTGGGCAACTTTGAGGATGCTAGGGTAATAACACTGAACAGTTTTATGTTAGGATAGGACTTAAAAATGATTTAAAATTCAGTTTCATCACATTTATAGGTGGTGATAAATTTTCTATAATTTACAGTAATGATAAGAAGGCGTCTGTCAAGAAAAAAAAGACATTTACATTATTTTTGTTTTTAATCTGTACCTTAAATCATCAAATACTTTTATTCTATTCTCATAATAAATTCAATAATATTTTTAATAACATGAAATTTTTCAAAAGTAGCTTAAGTTGCAATTACTTTAGAAGTCATTTAGCTTTGTATTTTTTTATACTAACTTATTTTTTTTTTAAAGGCTGTACAAAATGTGTAATTGTTTAGGTCCACAAATGAATAGAAATATTAATAAATTTTTCTCCTGTGAAGAAATATTATGAAGCCTCCCTGGAGCGGTCAAAGACAGATGCCCAACATGATGAGACCTATTATAGTGCTATCTCTGTGACCACGACCTACAATCTGGCTCGTCTGTATGAGGCACTCCATGAGTATGACAAGGCTGATAAATTTTATAGGAACATCTTGAGAGATCACCCTAACTATGTTGATTGTAAGCAGCTTTAGGGAAGCATTTAGTTGTTGTTTTCAGAATGGCTTAAGTTGAGTTAAAATTTTAGTTGTAGTTTACATTAAAGTATATGGTAAGTTAGAATTTTGTAATGGTATAACTTAAGTTAGAATGCAGAAATACTTTTTCTAATTTAGACTCAGCTTTCTTAAACTTAAGACTCAGCTTTCTTAAACTTTAGACTCAGCTTTCTGAAACTTTAGACTCAGCTTTCTGAAACTTTAGACTCAGCTTTCTTAAACTTTTCCCAGTAATTGAAATTGATACCATGTCACTTGTTAGATATTTGTTATTACTATCAGAACACACTTTATCTACAGGCTACTTGCGACTTGGCTGTATGGCTAGAGATAGAGGACAAATCTATGAGGCTTCAGATTGGTTCAAAGAAGCACTGCAGATTAATCAAGTATGCCTGTTCATTTTTTTTTGGTCAAAATTGTTTGTTTGTATCTTACTGAATAAAATAATGTAGAAAAATTCATTTACATATTTCACATATCTGAACTAATTTAGAATATTGCTATAAAGCAAATCTGGGAGGAAAAGTTTGCTTATAAAGTTTTATGATGAATAATTCCTTTTCATACCTGTGGTCCATAAGGCAGATGATTTAAAGCTCATCTGTTTCTATGACCAACGGATAAGGAAGATATCTTGTAGCCAACATAACTAGCTTTTCTCCGAGTTAATGTCAGATACCTGTTAGAGTTAAATGGACTCATGGTTTCTTCTAAAAAATGTTATCCATCTTTTCAACCTTGAGACCCATTGGCTCAGAAGCTAAGTGCTTGGCCACTGAGCCCCATCAGTTTTTTGGTAGAGACTATTTAATTCAGTTCAACGCTCTTTGTACATTTAGTGTGGTGGGGGTTATTAAATGTTTCTTTTACTTACTTGGTTATAATTACAAGATTTATATAGATTAGGTTTCTTTTACCTGTTATAATTATTATAATTACAAGATTTATATAGATTAGGTTTCTTTTACCTGTTATAATTACAAGATTTATATAGATTAGGTTTCTTTTACCTGGTTATAATTACAAGATTTATATAGATTAGGTTTCTTTTACCTGGTTATAATTACAAGATTTATATAGATTAGGTTTCTTTTACCTGGTTATAATTACAAGATTTATATAGATTAGGTTTCTTTTACCTGGTTATAATTACAAGATTTATATAGATTAGGTTTCTTTTACCTGGTTATAATTACAAGATTTATATAGATTAGGTTTCTTTTACCTGGTTATAATTACAAGATTTATATAGATTAGGTTTCTTTTACCTGGTTATAATTACAAGATTTATATAGATTAGGTTTCTTTTACCTGGTTATAATTACAAGATTTATATAGATTAGGTTTCTTTTACCTGGTTATAATTACAAGATTTATATAGATTAGGTTTCTTTTACCTGGTTATAATTGCAAGATTTATATAGATTAGGTTTCTTTTACCTGGTTATAATTACAAGATTTATATAGATTAGGTTTCTTTTACTGACTTGGTAATAAATACAAGATTATATTTATCTTTGATTGAAATTCAGTGCTATGTACTTTAAAGGTATGTTAATAATGCAATGCATTTTTCTCAAATAGGACCATCCTGATGCCTGGTCACTGATTGGTAATCTCCATTTAGTTAAGCAAGAGTGGGGACCTGGGCAGAAGAAATTTGAACGAATCTTGCAGCGTCAAGCCACGAAGGATGATGCTTACTCTCTTATTGCCCTGGGAAATGTCTGGCTTCAGACTCTCCATCAGCCAATGAGAGACAGGGAAAAGGTTAGTTCTGGATTATTGATTTGTATCTAATAAACTTTTGAAAACTATAAGAGCTAACATTAAGCTGTCTGGAAGTGTTAACATCATTGCTTCTTTATGTAGGAAAAACGTCACCAAGACAGAGCACTGGCTATGTACAAACAAGTTCTTAGAAATGACCCAAGAAACATTTGGGCTGCTAATGGTATAGGTGAGTACTAAGTATCTAGAGTTCATGGAAATTTAATGTTGAAAGTGTTTGTGTGTGTAGGAATGCCAATGAATGTTTTTTTTTCTAATTTATTATTATTATTATATTAGTAATATGGTCAGAAAGTAAATTTTTGACTTCTGTTTAATTAGAATTCCCCACATTAAAATCTTATTTAGGATGTGTCTTGGCCCACAAGGGCTGCATCAATGAAAGCCGAGATGTTTTTGCCCAAGTTCGTGAAGCCACTGCTGATTTTTGTGACGTTTGGCTAAACATTGCTCACATCTATGTTGAACAGAAACAGTATGTTGCAGCTGTTCAGATGGTAAGGTTTCATTTCAATAAACTGTACTAGTCACACTGTTATATTCTGTTGCAATTAAGTCTGTCTGGGTTTTAAGAAAATCAATTGTTAATTTCAAAATATAGAGTTTGGAGTGAAGCATAAGCTTGTCTAATTCTTTTATATTGTAATGTGTCTATCAGTACGAAAACTGCCTGAAAAAGTTTTTCAAGTGTCACAACATGGAAGTTATGATGTACCTGGCCAGAGCTTATTTTAAATGTGGAAAACTGGCAGAATGTAAACAGACTTTATTAAAAGTAAGGTCTTATTTTTTCTTGAAAATATTTCAATTAAAGAATCTTGTGTTTAAGAAGGAATGTCCTTTTTTTTATTATTATTAGTCTAATTATGATGGTCTCAAAATCTAGACCTGAAGTGTTATTATTTCCAGGCCCGTCATGTAGCCCCTAACGACACAGTACTGTTGTACAATATAGCTTTGGTGCAACAGAAACTGGCCACAATGATCCTCAAAGATGAAAAGAGTAACTTGAAGAAAGTCTTGATAGCTGTGAGAGATCTGGAGCTGGCTCACAGGTATGTACTGGAACACACAACATTTTATGACTGGCTATTGCCTACCTAGTGATGCAAAACCTTTGTTTTTACTATTAATGTTTTATTTATCAATTCTATGATGTAACTATTATGTAGTGTTTCTTAATTTGTAAATTTTTCATTGTTCTGTTTTCTTTGTGTCTAGATACTTTACCTATCTAGGTCAACATGGTGACAGAATGAAGTTTGACTTGGCTCAAGCTGCTGCTGAAGCTCAGTAAGTCTCATTAGTCATCTGCATTATTACCAGTCAACTATGTTATCTTCCTATCAAGAGGGCTTTTGTTCACATTCCAACTTCAGATGAATGTGTCTTTGCTGAGTGCCTAAAGCGGCTACATCTTCTTCCCTTCCCCTCCATTGCTCACATAAGTGGATAGGACTTTAGGGTACTGGGTAGGCTAGTAGGGTACTGAGTAGGTTAGAAAGCATGAAAGATGCAGAATACAAAAACAATTTAAAAAAAAAAGAACTATCCATTTTATTTCAATTAGTTTATTACAGTATAAACATAGTCTTATGAAATAAACTCTTCCTTAATACTCAAAGGTGAATACATTGCTTTATTACTATTTTATGACTACTTAACATGTCCACACAAATTTGTTTGGGCTTATTAAAATCTCTATGATTACTGTGGCTAGCCTTAGTAATGTATTGCTTTGTATCCTGCCAGGCAATGTTCTGACTTGTTGAGTCAGGCTCAGTACCATGTAGCCAGAGCTAGAAAGATTGATGAGGAGGAGAAAGAGATCAGGAAGAGACAGGAAGAGGAAATGGAGGCAATCAAACAGAAACAACTCAGTGAACAGGTGACTTCACTTTCTGGTTTAGTTTAATAGAATCTCATGGTTTACTGGAGGTTTCTTTTTGACATGCACTTAGTTCTTTACTATAAATGTGAAGGATGTTCATTATTTCTATCAAATGAACAAAAATTCATAGAGGTTACCCAACTGATATATAAGAATTTTCACAATGGCTTTAACAACCTCATAGTATGAATGGCAAAATTAAGATTTATCACAAAAGAAGGTCCTAATGGTGTATTATTAATCTTTAATCATCTAATAATAGACTCCTGTGTCTTTTAAAGGGAAACTCTGATGGTTTTTCAAATTTAAGTTATTGACATATTTAAGTGTTGCGTAAAAAGTTGTAATAGTAAACATTTTACCATTTTGTATTTAAATGCTTAGAAACATTTATATCTAATAAATTAGACAGTAAATTCTTGACATCTAAAAAAAAACAGGTTTCTTTGAGATTTTGTTTTTAGGTTAGGCGTACGTCACTTCCCTCAACAATACTGAAAGAGAAACTACATTTAACCAATCGTATCGCTTCATTCTTACAGTAGCTGTTAGGCTTAGTGACGGCCTAGTACAGAGCTATGGTACAGTTATATATAACCAACTCGATAAAAAAGTAACATTTTCATCTTATCCCCTCCCTGTCCTAAATAGTAAATTCTAACAAAATGGTCAGTGTAAGGCTAGTCTAGACTACATGACAAGACAACTAAGCGATAGTGTTTGTGTGTATTGAGTGGTTAGTCAAGCATGTAAACCTACTTTCAACATGCATTTTTTTCTTTGCTTACAAGATCTAGATCTAACTGCATAGACAAAGATATATTTCTTTTACAAGAATGTAAACTTTACTGTATGGTCTCCCGTTATACAATAAGTCAACAGATTAAATTAATAGGTTAGTGTGACGTCACATAGAAACCCGGTAAAAATCTGATCGTTTTGGATGTGCAAAAAAAATATGTCAGAAAAGCATCAATTACTAAGTTATTATTGCAAATTTTAAAAAAAGAAATATATATTCATTATCTGTAAATCAAAACACATATCTCAAAAATTGTCAAAACCATGGGAGTTTCCCTTTAAGTCTGAGATTTAAGGCTTTGGATTATTTATTGTTACTAGCCTTCCATTTCAATTCAAAATAAAAAAAATTATGGAAGTTATATTTAAGCACACTTATGACTGAGGTGGAAGTTGTAAACATGGTGGATAGGGCTGATAAGAATCCTCTGTTTATTTTGACATGAAACAATCTTAATGATTTATGCACAGAGATTATAGAATTGGAAATAGCTAAATGCTATTGATGATCTAAATAAAAAGCAATGCATAGATGATGCTATTCATGGATGATGTGAGTGTGAAGTAGATTTGAATCTCAAGACTTGGAGCAGGAAGTTTGGCATAGAATTAAATTAATGAACATTTTAATATTAATAGATGTT
Source organism: Biomphalaria sudanica (assembly GCA_036873155.1). Lineage (NCBI taxonomy): Eukaryota > Metazoa > Mollusca > Gastropoda > Planorbidae > Biomphalaria > Biomphalaria sudanica. The sequence continues at coordinate 1,306,327 of JAZGLO010000985.1, forward strand.
GTTTTTTTTTTGCTTTTTTTTGTTTGATAGCTTGAGAAACTGAAACAGAAAGAAGAACTGGAGAAGAAAATGTTGGAACAGAGAGCTGTGTTTGTGGAGAAAGCCAAGAAAATCAACTTGGAGCCAGAGCCAGAGGACAGACCACGCAAGTCTGGTGGCAAGGTCAGTATCTGGGTCTAGATTAATGTATTTGCTGTAAGCTCTTTCTGAACCAAATCAGCAAGATTTCCATCAGTTGATCATTTTTTTTTAACATTGTTAAAAATTACTTTTGTTTATTTTCTTTAAAGTAGTAAAGTTTCCCTTTCAGACCTTGTGGTCTATAGGACAGATGATGTAAAGGTCATCTGTTTTTGTCATGTGGCCGACACAACGACCAACCTCCTTTACTTTTCCCCAACTAATGTCAGGTACCCATTCCAGTCTTCACCAGGATTCGAACCCGGGACTCCCAGTTTGGAAGCCGAGCACTTTACCACACTTTACCGCTCAGCCTCTATTATTTTCATTGCTATACTAAACATTTGTAGCTTTTTCATTTCCATTTGAATGGGATTAACATACTAGATATATACTTTATTCTACTTTTGAAGTGTAATAAATGTGTTCCTTATTGTAACTATCCAGAGGTCCAAAAGAGCAGAGGATGGTGAAATCTTGTCTGAAGGAAGTGAAGATGACAGGCCTAGGAAGAAAAAGAAGAAGAGGTCTTCCAGTATGTCTGGGGAAGAGGAGGAGGAAGGTGGAGAGAAGAGGAAAAAGAAGAAGACTAAGAGGAGGTAACTAGCAACATTGGTGTTTGTTTTATGTCTTTGGGAAGTTTAACAAAGTGAAGCTCAATTGATGACAAGTGCAGCATCCAGCATTCTTTTAGACACTCTCCTCATCTTCACCTAGTCTGTTGCATCACACACACACACACACACACAAGATCTGTTGACCATCTTTCTCCATTCCTCTCTGTAAGCCTTGGATAGAATCTCTTTTTAAATGACCAGTCCTCCGTCCATTCTTACTTTACTTTTCTTACTTTTCTTATGTGTTTAATTTCATTCTATTTTTTCCATTGTCACCCAGAGTGCCCCAAACCATACTCTGTTAAAGTAATTCTCCTATTTGTTGTTAAATTTCTATATTACTTGTTAGACATGAAAAATATATTCCGATCAATTAGATCTAGATTTATTTCAAGGTGTTTGATTACCTTGGGACATGAAGGTTAAGTAGAACATTACTTTGGGGGTCAAAGGTCACAAGCTAGACTGTTAGGAGAAAGTTTAGTGGCTACATAGACCTTATAAGACTTCTTGGGTCTTGAGTTGCAGATCATACATCTGTAAGAGAATGTTGAGTGAACATGTTGGCTATATAGACATTATAAGACTTCTTGGGCCTTTATTGTAGTGGAGCATTGCAATTTTGGGGGGGGGGGGGGGGATTTTTTTATACATTGACCCAACTTTATTGGTAATTCTAACCTGTTGGGGAAAGTGAAGGTGATTGGTGGATATGCTGGCCTCATGGCTTATCCATGACCTAAAGATATACTATACTTTACCTGCTCCAATCACTTTCTAGACAACCTTTCTGGCTTAAGGGCTTAAAGGGAAATAATTATTTTTAATGAGAAATAGCAGGTATATTATAGTTTGTGAACAATAAAATATAATTTCTTAATAATGTTCACTTGGTTTCTGATTTTAGATCAAAGAAAGATGATTTTGTCAATGACAGCGATGATGAGAATGATGACAGAGGTGACCGTAAGAGGCGCAAGAAAGGTAGAGGAGAAAAGAAGAAAAAGCAGAAAGACGAGGATGATGGGCTGACAGCCAAACAGAGACGTAAAATTGTCTCCAAAGCTGTCATCTCCTCTAGTGAAGGCTCTGACTCAGACACCAGAAAGAAGAGATTGGAAAGGTTAGCTTGTTCAGCTGTGTATGGAAATAAGGCACTAAACTAGATAAATAGTCATCTGCTATACATACATAAACAGTCAGGCGCCATTGCATCAAAACAGAATTAATTATTCAGAATGGCTTCTAACTACTGACATTATCCTGACTTTAATGATGCCTTCTTTTCATGAGACTGTCAGATTGTATTGACCTTAACATCTCTACTAAATCAAGGATCAGGGTTAAATGGGGTAAACCAAATAAAAATCTCACAAACAAATCAGCACAGTGCTGATTAATTGCTCTCTATGAGAAGTTGATTTAAATATTGTTTCTGGATCTAGCCAATTTGAATTCTGCCATATTGTCATCAAAGCGCACATGTGCTGTTCAAATGATTAGGTCATAGATCCTTTCTAGATCATATGAATTAGGTGTTGAATTTGCATGTTCAATGTGATGTGTGTGAGTATGAGTGACACAGCTACCAATAATTTTCTGTTACTAACACAATCTTCTTTACCTACAACCTTCTTTTGTAACTTGTTTATAGATATATAATATATTGTTTAAAAATTATAAGACTTAACATATGCTTTTTTTTATCAAGAAATTTTTAAAACAATTAAAATTGAGAGTAAATAAATTTATATTTTAGAAAATAATCTTTCCTTCAAGAGACTAGGCACCAAATTAATCAAAATCTAAAAAAAAAAAATAATAACCAAAAAGTATTCATTTTAGTCAAGAAAATATATTTCAATAATAAAGCATTATTTTTTTTAGGCTTGAAATTTATTTTTTTTTCTTAATTAAACATTTTAATGCTACAATGTTGATACTAGGTCATATTGCTTTCTAATAACATGTAAAGAAATCTGTAGCTTATTATTATTATTATTTTTTTTTTCATTTTTTTCTTTTAGCAGTGGAAGTGAACAGGAAGAGGTCAGTGTTCGAAGGCGAAGAATTCTGGGAAGTGATAGTGAAGATGGTGGAGGTAGTAGAAAATCTGGCTCTGAATCAAACAGAAGTCGTTCAAGATCTAGGTCAGGCTCAGAGAGAAAATCCAAGTCAAGATCTCGATCCAAGTCAGGTTCTCGGTCCAAGTCTAGATCTATGTCTAGATCAAGGTCACGTTCCAAATCAAGGTCTAGATCTAAGTCCAGATCACGTTCCAAATCTGCTGGAAGCAACAGATCTAGATCAAGAAGTGGCTCACGGTCTGGGGGAGAAGGAAATAAATCTGGGTCAGAGGCTGGCAGGTCACCTCCTAGGTCTAATGCTGGGTCAGATGCTGAGGGCAGTGACAGGGGAGCAAAGTCAGGTAGTGAACGTGGAGGTGGCAGTGAAGCTGGCTCTGGCGATGAAAGAGATTAGATAGTCAATGAAACTTTTTTTTTTTTTTGTATTGCTTGTAACTGTCGTTTTAACTTTGTTTTTGTTCAAAAGTATAGAGGTGGATTTGTGGTCCCTATTTGTTGTTTGTTCCATATACGACTGGAAATACTAGTATTGGCTAGAAGATTGTACACTGTTTTTGTTGATGATTGTAAATTGACTGACCAAGTTTAATAAACAGTTGATATCTACATGCCTGGTTGACTTGTTCAAGATTCACTTTATCAGGTGGAGAGGGACTGGAAAGTAGCTAATGTTACACCATATTTTAAAAGAGAAATCTGATCCTTAAACTAGACCAGTATGACTCACCAGTATCAAGTGCAAAATACTAGAGCACATAATATGTAGCAACATCATAAACCACTTAGATAAAAACATGTCCTTGCTGCATACCATCATGGCTTTAGCAAATTTAGGTCATCTGAAATTCAACTAATAGGTCTAACTGATGACTTTTTGAAGTGCTTGAAATACATGCCATTCTCCAACCTATTTGACAAACTTACAACCATAGCTTTCTAAGAAAACATATTTTGGCATATTGATCTGTTACACCAATGGATTCAGGATTGCCTAATAGAGATAAAAATCAACATTAACTGTATTAGTTGAAATAACAGTTAAAATCTCTAACATGCACCACTAGGTTGGTACATGGATAAGCATATGGCATAATTATCTTCTTAGAAGAAAAGCCTGTATGTTGAAGTTGTACACATAATTCTAGGTAATTCACTATGTCTGATGATGATCAGACTCACATTTAATTAATTATAACAATATCAACCAACAAACCAAGTTGAATATTTTATTTATTTATAAATGAGACCATTGAAACTAAAGTTGTTCATAAACCAGTACAGGGATGGAAAACAACTTCAAAATATTGTAAGACAATAAATTCAGCAAAAAGTTTTAATGTACATCAGCTTCAGTTTGTGGTGATTAATGACATGAACTCATGATTTAATGTACAAGAATATTGTAAGAAAAAAAATAAACAAACCCTGCAGGACTTTGACTTCACAAAGATTTATGAATTAGCTATTAACAAGTAAAAGGTGGTTGTTTTTTTCTAAACCCTGTCATGTGGTACTTGAAACTCCAGTCAGTGGTGCATACTAAATGTTTAAGAACGCCGAAATTAAAAAGTGAAACTGTCATTTGAATACTTTTGCCAAATGATCAAAGGCATTTCTACACAATTCAGGTCATGACAGGTTACTTCTTTCTTAGTTTTTTTTTTTGTGCAAAATTGAAAATGTACAGACCAATAAGCTTTTCAGGTGAACAACTTCAAAGCATTCATCCAGCCTTTTAATGTACTCAGATTATGAGCACCACCATAAACCTAATTAAAATGCACACAAAAAAAAAAAAAATGTGGAAATATACAATTGTGAATGAATGTTCAAACCCAACATAACAGATTTTTAAAAGGGTTCTACTGATGAACTCATTAGAATAAAAAATTGTTTGTCATAAAATATTTCACCTAGTAGAACATATCTTTCACATGAATATCAGCTTACATTTATCAGCATAGTGTTTGGAGCTGTTGGTTGAAACATGTTTCTCATATCAATTAAAACAATAGAATATCACTTAAATACATATAAATTAAAACAATAGATAACTGCTCACTTATGTTATTTAAAAAAAAAAAAAAAAAAAGATGGCACAATGATTGAAATATGACTTGTGTAATATTTACTAAATGAATATAATGCACATATACAAAGAAGCTTTCAACATAAAAACTAAGGTAAACAGAAACTAAATCACAGAAACTAAAACTTAACATGAGCAGAAAGAAAAACCCTGATTGAATGTACAAATAGATCCTTACTTAGAGAACCACACAATTTAGCCTAGAATTTCAAGGTAACATCTTTACAGGTTGTGAAAACTACTGATTAAAAAATGCCTGATACTGCACACATGGCAACTGTTGTTTTTTTTAAATCATTTATTCTTATTTTAAAAAATTATAGCTAAATTTAAAATGATGAAAAATCAGAGAATCTAAAAAAAGAAAAACATCTGACATATCAAAGATGTATAATTTACAGGTGAGCTTATGTGGCAAGTCCAGATACATTAGATGACTGTGCACATGACCTTCCACAATGAAATGAGTTTTATAGTCAATAAATCATGTCATTTTTGAGCTGCTTGTTTTTTAAGAGCATTTTAATGTTGGTTTCAATGTAAAAAAAAAAATAAACCAACTTGTTTCAAATCTGACAAAAAATATTTCAAGCATGAAAGTTTGACTGTAAACTTGAAAATTTGATTTCTAAATAAAACCCACCAAAAATGTTCTTAACATAATTTTAAAACATATTTTTTTAGGCCTTCGAAAATATTTTGTTTGTTTGTTCCTGTTGACAAATCAAAGTTTATAGTTGAAATAGTTCTCAAATAAGGATAATACATTACCAAAGATGACCACATATAAGAAAAAATGTAAAAACAATAATAATTATTAAATGATTTAGAAGTATATGTGAGACTATCACCAAAATTGAACCACACTGCATCTCAACTAGTGGGAAAAGCTAAGTCAGAGATTTCCTTTCCAGTCTCCCACATGCTGATATTTCTTTGGTAAAGTCTAAAAAAAACAATTACAAGTCATTTGTAATTAGGAAAATAAATTTGATAATTAAAAATGTATTCTTACAATGGAGAATGAAAGGCACATGTCTAAAGAGATGTTCAGAAAATCAGCTTATTATGTCTCACAAAAGTCACACAGACAAGAAAATGTTTTGATACCAACAGAGAAAAAAACAACAACTGGTACTGGCTAAAACCTGCCTATTTAGAGAAAAGCATACATCAAAGACAGCTAAAACAGCTGTTGTACATTTTGTTTCAAGTGCTCGGTCAACTATTCAAAACAATCGACATGTCTAAAAATTTGGTTGTAATACAAAATGACCAAACCATTGAATATCTTTATTGAATCCCATCCTCTAAAATAGATCAAAAACACACAACTTAAAGTGGATGTCCTAACTAGAATTGTGTAATTGTTTTTATTGAATCCCATCCTCTAAAATAGATCAAAAACACACAACTTAAAGTGGATGTCCTAACTAGAATTGTGTAATTGTTTTTATTGAATCCCATCCTCTAAAATAGATCAAAAACACACAACTTAAAGTGGATGTCCTAACTAGAATTGTGTAATTGTCACAAAATGTTTTATTACATTTTAGATGTAACAAAAGTCATGATTTCCATTTGATTTTTCATACCAAAAAAAAAATAGTTCAAACCATAAAATGTGACATTTTTTAGAAATATTGTTTTAAAGATCTAGACTATTTGAAGGGATTACCTTGTTTACATTAAATATAAATATGTTTACGTTTAACAAAAATAAAAATATAAAAACTCCAACATGCAGACAAGACAAATTTTTAATGCTGCCATCTTTGTCTTTGCAAAACCAATGGAAAAGTTAATCCATTCCATGCCCTATATACCATTGGGAAGCCAAGATTATCAGAAGTATCATGTGTAATCTTTTTAGCATTAGCTCAGACAATGGAAATCATTTAAACGTCTTTTTGCATGTTGCCAAAAAGGGATCATGGGTTTCCACTGAAGAGCAATGCAAGGATGACTGTATACTACCCAATATCCCTAGAGCTTCATTTAAACAAAAAAAAAAAGGTTTCTTTAACATCATACAAGCATGGATGTTTAAAAAAAACAACCTCTCATCTAGTATTTGTAAAAGGGTTAAGGCAGGTGGATCATTGTTTTAGCATTATAAAACTTTCCTAATGGCCACACCAGCTGAATACCAGCCTCATTCTGGTAAGGAGCCTTGATAACAGTGGATACTTGTCATGAAAATGCACCGACTGTACTCATGGCAGAGAGATAGATGCACAACATTCTTATTTCAACATCTACTTTCTTCATGCAACTTTCCACAAATGACTTTATTATATGAGAAAAAAACCAACAACTCAAATATGACATACTATGAATATGATCCAGACAAAAGTGATATTTTCCCTAATGATTACTTCATTTTCAATCTCCAGCTTCACCATCTTCAGCAAATTATCTTAGGGATAAACAGTAATAAAAGTTACTAATTATACAAAAATATACAACTTTTGAAAAAAAAAATGCATAAAAGGTTCATAGATTATGTTTTTTCTTGCTTGCATCAATAAAAACCTGGCACATTCCAAATTTTGCAGAGAAAAACAAACAAGAAACAATTTATTTTGACACTTGACAAAAAAGTTTGTTTCACATTTAAAGAGAAGAAGAAAAATTAATTTTGACAACCATCAAGGGAGAAAACTATTGAGTTCACTGTCTTTCATCTTCACAAAATACACAGCACAAAAATCTGAGTGAAGTCAATGTCTAAGTAAATACACAGCACAAAAATCTGAGTCACGTCAATGTCTAAGTAAATACACAGCACTAAGAAATCTGAATCAAGTCATTGTCTAAGTAAATACACAGAACTAACATTTGAATCATGTCAATGTCTAAGAAATATACACAAATGAACTAATATTTGACTATTGTCCATGTTGAAGAAGTGTACACAGCAGAACTAATAAATGACTTGTGTCAATGTCTAAAAGAAATGTTCTGTAATGTATGAGGTAGCCTGACCATCCAATAAATACTGTTTCTCTTTCACAGTGCAATTCATAGTCTGAACGAAGAATAGACTTCACTTTAAGACCTTTTTAACAATGAGTGTCTATGGATGACAATGCAAACAGAACACTTTTGATTAATTTCAATGAAATCCTCAGTAGAACTTGCTCTTGGCTGGCTGTCTGGCAATACAAAAGTGTTAGAGAAGAAACTACATACAGTAACTGTTCAATGCCAACAGTTTCAACAAAAGGCTGTTTGCTGATGAGAGAATGGTCCATGGCCATTGGCAGTGTGAAACTTGTGGTTGCTTCCTGCACTGGAGTTACTCTCTTTACTGCCCTCACTGGTTGGGCTGGTGGTACTAGCAGAGCTGATGCTTTCTTCAGTGTTGCCAGCCAGCCAACTGGCTATCTTGCTTTCTTGGACAAGTGATGCCAAGTTTGACAAACCATTGTGTATCCCTCCGTTCCTTGGATAGCTGGGTAGGTTACCTTTGTATTTAGAGTCCTCCATGTTGACCTGCCTTCCCTGCCACAAATTGGGGGCATACTGGGAGGAGGTGGAAGGGGAGGTGGAAGGGAAGGTGTAAGAAGGAGATAGAGGGTCTTTAACAGACACAGCTGGGGGAGACATCAAGGTGTATTCTTCTGTGTCTGTACTGTTTCCCAACTTCAATGGAGTAGGCAGAGCCAGGGAGCCAGACTTGCTCTTCTGGCTTCCTGAGGATTCTGGCAACAACTTCAGCATTTCTGAGGAGGATATGGCATCTTTAGGGGACAGCATAAACTGGCTGTCTCTCTCAACCACTTCACCACTATCAAAGGCCTCAGATTCATAATCAGTGTCTGAATCACTGAAATCAGCCTGGAGACTTGGCTTGGAATAAGACTGACTTTGTCTTCTGGACTCTGGTTGGTGGTGGGACGATGTGCTGGGTGAAGGGGATATTTTGGCTGGACTTGAGTCCATCTCTACATTGTCTTCTTCTTCACTGGACACAGTCCTGACAAAAAACAAAACACAATATCTAGTCAATTATTAAAAGAACATACATCGAGCTTCAGAAATATTTTAATAACACAAATTATAACTTTAAAAAATTTGACAATAAAATGTAAAATTGAGATTATTCCACAACATTTTACATATTTACATTTAAACATTTACAACTTATATACTCCATTCTCTTAACATAGCTATCAATTGTTATGCTTTCAAATGCTCATTGTATAAAATCGAGCTTTAAGGAGGAAGGCGAAACAGACGTGCCACCAGTAAGTGCTATAAAGATCAACTAAGGGACGTAGCTGGCCTCTCTAAGAGACAGTTTGAGAGCTCTCACAAAGACAGCTGGACACACAACTGAGGCCCAGAGGAAAGCTTTTGTTAAAGACATGCATAGAAGATGTCAAGAAAACACTTAAATAGGAAGTAAACACATTGCCATTAAATTAATAGTTAATAAAATAAACTGAACAAAATCAATGTTATTTAAGTTTTAAAAAAAATCTTTCTTTGTATCCAATTTCAACTGGTTAGTAAGTTTGGATTGTTATCCTAAACTTTATTCCTTGGATGTAGTTTGAGAAATGATGTCAAGAGTTTAATGTTTAGTCAATGAAAGCTTGGTGGAAGGGAGGGAAAAAAAAAGTTCTTATTTGTAAATGTGACCTGGAATTATTAACAGCTAATCTCAATGACAGCATACAATTAATATCAGACTCTGTAGGAGAGTTAATAAGCAAAAAGGTAAATGAAAAATGACTTTCAATATATGTTCATACTTTCTTTTTATTTTTACAAGTAGATGTGATTTTTGTTTAAAGGAAAAGAATTCTTCAAAGAGTGATAATTTTCTGTTTTCTCATATATGTTTAAATTTATTGTGTATTACATACTGTTATAAACCTGGTGGTGGCACAGAGAGGGGTGGTGGTGTGAGTGTAGTCAGCAGACGCAAATCGCCCCAGGCCAGCGCTAGACGAGCGGTCAACCGTGACGAGTTACGACGGTCAGCCGAGTCGAGTGTCAATAGGACGGTTCAGGAAGGATTGCCGTCATGAACAGAGACCAGGAGTGTCATGAGAGTTGTAGTCATCTGACCACCTAGAAACGTCAAGCGGGGTTCTGTCCGGTTTGAGAAGGCCAGTAGGGACCCTATATAAGATCGGAGGTGTCGCAGTCAAGATGGTTCAGAAAAGGAGTTCACGACAGAAGGTTAACTACAGCACAGTTCAACGGTGTGGTTCTGTATGGAGCATTACGATGGTTCAGTGCGGAGTACTGTCAAGTACAGTTGAGATGACCGGTGTCTTGATCATGGTCTGTGATCGAGTCAGACACAACATGCCTAGTGTGTGAAGTCAGTCCTGAACTGCTGAACGCAGTGCAAGCCCGGGATGAGACGGAGAGGCCAGTGCAAGAGTTGATACGGCGGTATGGTGTTATCGGAAAGATATTTGTACAGTCTTGTGTTACGTGCTGCCAATTGTACAGTATTGGCTGTTATTTATTCAACTATTAAAGTGTTACGTTACTTTGAAGTCCTGAGTTGTCAAGTTCTTTAAGTTGGTGGTGTATGGTGCAGTTTGCAGAGAGCCTTGGATAGTGAGATTCGTAACAATACAAAAGCAACAAAGATGATCTTGAGTACAATGTGAGCATATCCCCTAAACTTACCTTGCCTCTTTACTAGACTTTAAACTTCCACTAGCACTGGAACCTTGTGCCTTTAGCTTCTGAATTCTCTGGAAGTTGTTGTCAGGGTCCTGATAAGCCTCAGTGGGAGCTTCTTCTACTTCCATCACACATGGCTCTGCTTGTTCCACAGTTCCAGCAGCTCCTGCTTCAGGCTCTTCATCTGATCCATCTTTGGACATCTCTTGAAAGAAGAAGGAGACTTGTTGGAACCTTTCATTCATATGTGGGGCCAGGCATTCAATCAAGTACATAAAAGTAGGTCGCTTTTTTGGGTTGTATGCCCAGCAGCTCTTCATTAAGTCATATCTGAAAAAGACAGACTTGATTTAATTAGCAATCAAGGTAACCATCCAAATTTGTCACAGAAATTGGGAAACTATTTGTCCCTATGTCTAGAAAGTAAAATTAAAACTTTAAATTAAAAATGTGACAATTTTGAATTTGACTTGCAAACATATGGATAAAAGATAAAATTTCATTAAAATACTCAGTGTTTTTAATAATGTATGCACTAACAAATCCACAGGACATCCTATAGGAGCATTCATAACTCTTCCTTCTGATACAAAACGTAGTACTTCCTCATTGCCAAGGCCTTGATAAGGTTGTTCAGCCAAAGTTACCATCTCCCAAAGCACTATTCCATATGACCTGAATATAAGAAAAATTCTTTTACATCTTCCATATAACAATTATAAATACAAATTGGAAATAATTTAATTTACACCAAAGTTGAATATTCGATTAGTTTTTAATCTCCCAAAATATTAAAATTGTGTTCACTATTTCAGCCCACCAATTATCTCAAACTTTGAAATCATCAAAGCAATAAAAACAACAACTTTCTTTTGAGAGCTAATATCATTTCTGGTCAATATGCAAATTTTGGTTAAGTATTAGAGTGATTTCCCAAGAGTGTTTAGTACTATTATTCAAGATACAGCTTATATCATAAGATTGAAGAATTAACTTTAGTCATTAAGAGATTTTAAAAATATTATCAAAGATGGATAATTACAGATTGTACCATAAGATTGAAGATGAAAATTTGATGGTTAAATATTTTGAAAACATTTACCAAATATCAGACATGGTAGTAAAGATGCCATCCATCAAAGACTCTGGAGCCATCCATCTGACAGGAAGTAGGGCCCTGTTATCCTTGCGGTAATAGTCTGTCATGTAGACATCCCGAGCCATCCCAAAATCTGTCAGATTAAACCAATTTTGTATACAATATAGGTATGAGAGGAGAAAATAATTTGTGACTATGAACTATGCTGATTCAAAAACATGAATAAAGGAAACAGTCACTAATAAAAAAAAAGGTTGTGAGTTTATACATCCCAATATATGGATCAATTTGACTAAGACAATTTCTTGAGTGATTTCATCTATTAAAAACCTATGCAACAACACACCTGCAATTTTGACAGTGCCATCTTCTGCTACAAGACAGTTTCTGGCAGCCAGATCTCTGTGAACAATTTTTCTATGTGCAAGGTAGGCCATGCCATCTGCTATTTCTCCTGCCATCTGACGAATCTGGTTAGCAGTTGGAGGATAATAGTCTGGATAGTCCTATTATAAACACAAATTGTGGTAAGAGAACATCTTCAAATAATGTATGCAAAGCAGGAAATCATAACAACAATAAACAATAAAGGTTAAGGTAATCATACTAATAAATGCTTCTCTAGCATTCATCTAAAATAGAGGTTCTCAAAACTTATTTGAGACATGCTACAATTTTTTAAAAGACGTTGAAAGCTAAACATTATGTGTGCTCAGGTTTGCTGATCCAATTAAACATGCTTTAGGATAGGACTTTTCTATTTTTAATGCCAGCAAATTTCTAAAAAAAAAAAAAAGGTTTATGAAGATTTTTGGAATATAAGACTAACATAAGACAGAGAGTTTCTGTACACTACAAAAAACAAAACCAAATCACTAAGGAGGGAACATCTGATCTATATTATTTATGTGATTAGACCAACGTCAAACATCAAAGTTGGTCAAAATATAAGAAGACTAGCTATGTCACTTACATATTCATCTACGCGACACTTGCGCAGGTAATTTCTCAAATCACCATGGGACATCAACTCCATGACAATGAAGGCAGGCTGACCCTTGGAAACCACACCTATTAGCTTGACCACATGAAAGCACTCACAACCCCTGAATAAATTTAAATGACAATATGGAAACAGTGTTTGACATAAAGATTCAATGAACTATGAAAGATTCAATGAACTATGAAAGATTCAATGAGCTATGAAAGATTCAATGAGCTATGAAACACATATCCATAAGTTGAAAAATCAGATGATGTTAGTGGAATTCTCTTAAGAATCCTGCAACTATATTGTAGCATAAATGATGCCATTTCAACAAATTCTAAATACCATCAAGTAAATTTCTTAAATAATATTAATAAATTAATTTTAGGACCACATTTTACAACTTTTTATTGAGAGGTAAGACACTGGATATTGAATATTACTGGCATTGAGAAACAAAAGAAGATTTGTGTGTGGGAACAGAAAACTATAGAGCTCCTAAACTACAATCTTTTTGGTTTTGCAATTCTTTCATTTTTCACAGCTGCTGTAGTATTCCTTTCTCATGCATTATTTTCACTGTACATCCTGTTTTTAAGTGATGTTTACTTGATATTGTTTTGTTACCACCACAATTCTAATTTATGATCTAATTCTTTCCAATTAACCAATGAGGGTTGAACTAGTTCAAGTGAAGATGTTCACATTATATGTCCCTCACTCTTATCTTCTCCAATACTAAAAGTTCACTTACTTCATAGTTGTTGCCTCCTTTAAGATCTTGAGGCGCTCATAGAAATCTGCTTTGTCTCCAAGAGTCTGTGAAAAGAGCAGAATAGTGAGCAAGTTTAGTCTTTCCCACTACAAGTTGAACATTAGAATAACAATAATACAAAGTGAAAAACATACTCAATACATAAGGATAGATTTTAAAAAACATTATATAGTCTTTACAATAAACCCAGTTTTTAAACATAAAACCGCAGGTTTGCGTTAAAATCCACATAGCTTAAAATGTTTGAAATATTCAAAAGCTAAGAGTCTAAAAACTTTATTTCTGCCAATAACATAATGTGTCTAGTTAATATGGTAAGATGTATTTCCAGAGGATTCAAAAAAAAATATTACTGACAGTTTTTAAACATAAAACAACAGGTTTGGGTTAAAATCCACATAGCTTACAATGCTTGACATATTCAAAAGGCTATGAGTCTAAAACTTTATTTCTGCCAGTAACATCATGTGTCTAGTTAATATGGTAAGATGTATTTCCAGAGGATTCAAAAAAACAACAACTTACGACAGTAACTTTTAAAAATCTAGACTAAGCAATGACAAATAAAATGCTAGTGACTAAATGTAATTCAAAACAGAAGTTTAATAACAACTTTTATAGATCTAGATCTAACCTATTTAAATAAAAAAAAAACAAATGCCTGGGCCTATCAACATACAAGTATACTTATGGATTGTGAATTGTTTTTAAAATGTAAGCTTCATTAATTCCACTCAAAGATGGGTGTAGCATTAGTTTGTTGCCATAACTATTTCATGTTATCTTTATTGCTCCCCCTTGGGAGATTTAGATTAAGATGTACTAATTATGATTTATGAAAGGCAGCTTGAGTTTGACACCCAACTCACAGCTGAGTTGTGTTTACTGAGCCCCTAAAGGCAGCACAGAATACCTTCACTCAGATACCCTCTAGCCTGAACTCAGGGCCGGTTCTAGAAATTGCGGGCCCTATGCGAAACGGATTGCGCGTGGCCTAGTATGGGTAGGGATTAGGATAATATGTGAAAATAAAGGTTTTTAAAAGAAAAAAAACATTCGTCTTTGCATTTTATTCATTCTTAACAAAGTACAAAATCACGATCTAATTAACTTCACTTTACGAGGCTTGCGTGTAGCGAAGTCTTACAGTATATCATCAAAATTCTGTTTCCTACATAGATCACGCTCAATAGCAAGAATTGCCAAAATTGTTCAATCTCTTGTTGTGAATTGTTAACCTTTAGTAATTCTTGATTAGCTTGTGGCGCTACAAACTTCTTTCACAAGATACCACAGTTAGGCCTACGGGTATTGTTAAACAAATTCTTAGTGCAACAAAGTAGTTTGGGAAAGCAGTGTAACTTTCATTAGTGGACAGATAAGCTAAAATTTCTAACGGGATTTTGGTGGTATTTGGTAGAATATGCCTTAAAGATTCCATTTCATCTGCTAATTCTAGCCCACACATATCTGTTGACACTAGTCTGCTGATGACATCAATACTTGCTTGAAGCCCGCTGTAAACTTTCGTATGTCATCAAGCTAAAGGCTCTTGAAGCTGACAAGAAACCCAAATAGATTGTGATTTGATTTCAGCTGTTTATATCTTGGCTGCAAGGATTGAATTGCAATGTCCACAATTCTGTTGACGTTTTCCAGAGATTTATCATATTGCCTTTTCCTTTGACTGGAAAGATTGCACAACATCCATGTTTTTAGCCAACTCCTTTGCCAAGTCATCAAGTTGTTGTACAAGTCCATTGCAGTGCTCAAATCTACTGTTTCACATTGCAGTTCTTTACTCACATAATTGACTTGGAAGAGCACGCCGTACCATAATACAAGTGACACTAAGACTTTGTACTGCTTCAATGTTTCATACAGTGTTTCTGATTCACTTTTAATTATCGCATCATTACTCTCTTCAGCTAATTCATCGAGTGCATCACAAATTTCAGGTAATTGATTACAAAGTGCTTTGACACTATTCTACACTCCCACCTCATTTCGCACAGAGGTTTTATAGACAGATTGGAAACATGCTTTCTGAATAATGACCATCACTTTGTAGATGCTGAATAGATCGTGTACACGTGTTGTATAGTTCCAAAAAAGGTTAACGCATCAGGTCAAGATTTGACCATGTCTGCTACCACCACGTTGTAATTATGACACATACATGAAGTAAAGAATACTCTGCTGTTAATATTTAAAAGCCGTTTTTGAATTGACCGCCTTTCATGTTTGCACCATTACCATAACCTTGACCACGAATATTTTCAACATTTAATTCAAGCGTCTCCAGCTCATTCACTAGTACATCGTGTCCTGTCCAGTTGTACTTTCCACTGGAAGAAACTTAATAAAACATTCATGTACAACCACAAGCTCTTTCACATTAACTCTATCTCATACATACCGGATAGTTAATAACAAAAATAACAATTTTGTCTATTCTCTTTTTTTAGGAGATGCTTTCAGCATGTAAGTTGGCAAAAATAAAAATAAAATATTCCAAAAAAAAAAAAAAAATCAAAACAAAAAAATCAATAAATAAATATTGACTTTTTAAAAAGCATATACAACAATTCTGTAATTAGACTTTGATTATTCCCTACATCAATTTCAAAGATCAGCTTAAAAAAATACTATTCCCACTATTACTATGTAACAAACCGTTTTAGCTCACTCAAGGTATCACTCAGGTCCAAGCATTTAATTAATTTATTTAAACACAGTAAACATCAATTTTACTAATTTAGCCAATCAAGCGCTAAAAACACAGCCACCACCCCTCCAATCCAACCCCACTCCCTTAGGCATCGATGTCACATTTTACTATCCCCACCTTGACACATGCCACACTAGACTCTTGACGAGAGTACGCTCCCCTATCTATCTTGGCAAACATCCTTTGACCCCCCCCCCCCCTTTTCAGGAGCGGCTGGTCACTTCAAAGAGCCCATTTAACTCAACACCTCGGGCAACGCTGTTCGTCTAGCGCTAGTCAGTATCAAGATGTAATCTATCTTGCCCTGGCCTCCTCCACTCATCTCCCCCTCTCTCGTCCTCTGACCACCTGGGCAGAAGACAAAGGGACAGGAGCCAACCGATTTCTTAATCTTTCAATTCATGCCTTCGCGCAACGTCTATCTCCCGAAGCATCCATCACGGTCAAACAGGAATCTCCTTGTCAAAAGACGCCAGATAGTCTGGCCACATTCCCCCCTCTCCACGTGTATATGGACAAAATTCCATAGTCAGATCTCATTCTTGATGGAGAGCTGACAGGGAGCACATCTATCTTTTGCTTGAGCTCTGGACTATTTTCATTCCCTTATTTCACTTTGGATTGGTAGTTTTATTTACAGGCAACATCCGCCTGAAGTCTTAGCAACCTAAAGCTGATACCAGATTTGTTGGCACCAGATCAGCAGATACCAGTCTTACTTATCTTCATAAGTGTCCAAGCAACAACGCTAGCCACAGACTCGTCACTGGCTGGACTGAATGGTAGACGCAGCTTAGCTCTGCAGCCATACATCGTTGGACTGCACCTGGAGCCTGGATCCACCACGCCAGCTTAAAGCAGACAGAGTCAGTACCAGCCACACCCGTCTCATCAGTGCAGCACTGGACCTAAAGCTAAGCAACCAGCCTAATGACACTCAGACAACTTGGTTCTCAAATCTAATGATGATAGACTTGTACATGTAAATACGCTAGATCCCATCCTAGCTCTGTACAGCATTTCACCTTTTCAATTATCTTCTTTTGAATAATAAACATAATTTTACATCTTAGTATTTGTTGTCTGCATTATAACGCTCTGCCTGTAGATTATATGTGCTAGTGTGGGTTCTCAAATCATAAAATCCCCTAGACACTCAAAACTGCCAAATTCTAATCCACCTTGTCACAGTATAAATGTGTTTTTTTTTATTTTAATTTTTGTAAGATGCTGTATAAAGTCACAGTATTAAAATAATCTTTTAAGGTCAATTGTGTTTTTTTAAATGTTACTTTATACTTCCAATAAAAATAGATACAATAAGAATAAAAAGGAATAATAATAATAATGACATTAAAAAGCTTTATTATCCTGAATAAAAACTGTCAAATCGCCCTAACCTATATTTTGTTAAAACTGTTAACAACACTGACATTCAAGATAGTAGTTAATAAAAGCTATTAAAAGTGGCCATGAAGGAAAGAATTAGGTACATATATTTTTTTTTTTTGTGGTCTGTCTGGCTCCAGTGTATTAAATGTTACCTTTATAGCTACAGATTTGGTGGTCTTAGTTTTAGGATCCTCCAACAATCCTTCATAAACAGTGCCAAACGACCCTTGACCAAGCTCTTTCAATAGACGCAAGGTTTCACGTGCTATCTCCCACTCATCAGGGCAATACACTGTGGATTATTGAGAAGAAACAAAAAAATGAAGTCCCTCTAAAATGTGTTGCTGAATCCCAGAGTTTGGTTGATGTTCAAGCAAACAACACTTAGTATTTTCACCAGGACTAACAGTGGATTTACAAACATTAGGGCACCAGGACTAACAGTGGATTTACAAACAGATTAGGGCACCAGGACTAACAGTGGATTTACAAACAGATTAGGGCACCAGGATTAACAGTGGATTTACAAACAGATTAGGGCACCAGGATTAACAGTGGATTTACAAACAGATTAGGGCACCAGGACTAACAGTGGATTTACAAACAGATTAGGGCACCAGGACTAACAGTGGATTTACAAACAGATTAGGGCACCAGAACTAATAGAATACTACATGCATGACATAAAGACGAGTTAACAAAGTTAAAGGCTTTCAGTCAGTGTAGAGCGTGAACAAAACTTGAACATTTACTGATACTCCTTTATAAAATGTCTCGCAACTTTTGTTAACCTAGTCTTCATGGTAGATTAGACTAATGATTTAACAACTTTTGTTAACCTAGTCTTCATGATAGATTAGACTAATGATTTAACAACTTTTGTTAACCTAGTCTTCATGGTAGATTAGACTAATGATTTTAACAACTTTTGTTAACCTAGTCTTTATGGTAGATTAGACTAATGATTTTAACAACTTATGCTAATCTAGTCTTTATGGTAGATTAGACTAATGATTTTAACAACTTATGCTAATCTAGTCTTCATGGTAGATTAGACTAATGATTTAACAACTTTTGTTAATCTAGTCTTTATTGTAGATTCAACTAATGATTTAACAACTTTTGTTAACCTAGTTTTCATGATAGATTAGACTAATGATTTTAACAACTTATGCTAATCTAGTCTTTATGGTAGATTAGACTAATGATTTAACAACTTTTGTTAACCTAGTCTTCATGGTAGATTAGACTAATGATTTAACAACTTTTGTTAACCTAGTTTTCATGATAGATTAGACTAATGATTTTAACAACTTATGCTAACCTAGTCTTCATGATAGATTAGACTAATGATTTAACAACTTTTGTTAACCTAGTCTTCATGGTAGATTAGACTAATGATTTTAACAACTTTTGTTAACCTAGTCTTCATGGTAGATTAGACTAATGATTTTAACAACTTTTGTTAACCTAGTCTTTATGGTAGATTAGACTAATGATTTTAACAACTTATGCTAATCTAGTCTTTATGGTAGATTAGACTAATGATTTTAACAACTTATGCTAATCTAGTCTTCATGGTAGATTAGACTAATGATTTAACAACTTTTGTTAATCTAGTCTTTATTGTAGATTCAACTAATGATTTAACAACTTTTGTTAACCTAGTTTTCATGATAGATTAGACTAATGATTTTAACAACTTATGCTAATCTAGTCTTTATGGTAGATTAGACTAATGATTTAACAACTTTTGTTAACCTAGTCTTCATGGTAGATTAGACTAATGATTTAACAACTTTTGTTAACCTAGTTTTCATGATAGATTAGACTAATGATTTTAACAACTTATGCTAATCTAGTCTTTATGGTAGATTAGACTAATAATTTAACAACTTTTGTTAACCTAGTCTTCATGGTAGATTAGACTAATGATTTAACAACTTTTGTTAACCTAGTCTTCATGGTAGATTAGACTAATGATTTTAACAACTTATGCTAATCTAGTCTTTATGGTAGATTAGACTAATGATTTAACAACTTTTGTTAACCTAGTTTTCATGATGGATTAGACTAATGATTTTAACAACTTATGCTAACCTAGTCTTCATGATAGATTAGACTAATGATTTAACAACTTTTGTTAACCTAGTCTTCATGGTAGATTAGACTAATGATTTTAACAACTTTTGTTAACCTAGTCTTCATGGTAGATTAGACTAATGATTTTAACAACTTTTGTTAACCTAGTCTTTATGGTAGATTAGACTAATGATTTTAACAACTTATGCTAATCTAGTCTTTATGGTAGATTAGACTAATGATTTTAACAACTTATGCTAATCTAGTCTTCATGGTAGATTAGACTAATGATTTAACAACTTTTGTTAATCTAGTCTTTATTGTAGATTCAACTAATGATTTAACAACTTTTGTTAACCTAGTTTTCATAATAGATTAGACTAATGATTTTAACAACTTATGCTAATCTAGTCTTTATGGTAGATTAGACTAATGATTTAACAACTTTTGTTAACCTAGTCTTCATGGTAGATTAGACTAATGATTTAACAACTTTTGTTAACCTAGTTTTCATGATAGATTAGACTAATGATTTTAACAACTTATGCTAATCTAGTCTTTATGGTAGATTAGACTAATAATTTAACAACTTTTGTTAACCTAGTCTTCATGGTAGATTAGACTAATGATTTTAACAACTTATGCTAATCTAGTCTTTATGGTAGATTAGACTAATGATTTAACAACTTTTGTTAACCTAGTTTTCATGATAGATTAGACTAATGATTTTAACAACTTATGCTAATCTAGTCTTTATGGTAGATTAGACTAATGATTTAACAACTTTTGTTAACCTAGTCTTCATGGTAGATTAGACTAATGATTTTAACAACTTATGCTAATCTAGTCTTTATGGTAGATTAGACTAATGATTTAACAACTTTTGTTAACCTAGTTTTCATGATGGATTAGACTAATGATTTTAACAACTTATGCTAATCTAGTCTTCATGATAGATTAGACTAATGATTTAACAACTTTTGTTAACCTAGTCTTCATGGTAGATTAGACTAATGATTTTAACAACTTTTGTTAACCTAGTCTTCATGGTAGATTAGACTAATGATTTTAACAACTTTTGTTAACCTAGTCTTCATGGTAGATTAGACTAATGATTTTAACAACTTATGCTAATCTAGTCTTTATGGTAGATTAGACTAATGATTTAACAACTTTTGTTAACCTAGTTTTCATGATGGATTAGACTAATGATTTTAACAACTTATGCTAATCTAGTCTTCATGATAGATTAGACTAATGATTTAACAACTTTTGTTAACCTAGTCTTCATGGTAGATTAGACTAATGATTTTAACAACTTTTGTTAACCTAGTCTTCATGGTAGATTAGACTAATGATTTTAACAACTTTTGTTAACCTAGTCTTTATGGTAGATTAGACTAATGATTTTAACAACTTATGCTAATCTAGTCTTTATGGTAGATTAGACTAATGATTTTAACAACTTATGCTAATCTAGTCTTCATGGTAGATTAGACTAATGATTTAACAACTTTTGTTAATCTAGTCTTTATTGTAGATTCAACTAATGATTTAACAACTTTTGTTAATCTAGTCTTCATGGTAGACTAATGATTTAGGCCTTGTTAATGTACAGTACAAGGGAGAAAGAAAGTGGTGGACTAAACAGAGTCACTTATAAATAGGGATTGATCTCTTATTAAAAAATGGACACTAATGATGATTACTTGTTTCAAATAATTGTATATGCAATGATCACTTCAACAAAAGATGAGCAGTTTATGCCTGCACATTTTTAGTATAATTATTTTGTATAGATATGATGTTGCTGCACTTTATTGTATACATAATCTTAGGATAAATGAATGTAACAGAGACAGGCAAGAGCAGCTAACTGTGCCTGAAAGTTATAAATAGGCTCAAGTAGCTTGAAAGAGTCAGAACAACAATATTGTAATAACTTAAGGGAGGCAACTCAATGAGATATAGATGTTTATTTACACGGAGACATAACAAACACATAGGACATCTGCCTTGAACACAGCATCTTCATTTCAGTTCTCGACTTGGGCAGAAAGTGTTCTCTTCTAATGTCAACATCCTTTTCTGTCTAGTTTCTGGCAGTGCGCACCTTCTGCACTATCTTGAATGGCTGTGTGCATGGCGGGGTTATAACACTGCCCCTTTCTTAACGCTTTTCGTCCTGAAAAGAAACAGTGCCGTGGAGGCTCGAAAGTTCAGGTGGAGGTCAATTGGTGGGAGCCACAGGCATCAGAGAGCGTGTTCTCCACGAAGTCATCTGCATTGTTTTCTACAGCCGTCACTTTCTCTTCTTCCAGTTGGCCAGTCTATTCTTGAGACAATGACTTGATCATTTGACACATAGAGAGATAGTGTCGAGCACTGTTTTCGTCAACACAGCCATTGATCGGACACACTGTTTCAGGAGACCTTCCCGACAGACGCCTCTCAAGGGAGCTGCAGGTTCACATGTAGCCAAAATGCAACAAAGTCCAATGCCATGCAGTCATCATCAGCTAACAGTCTCACGTCAAGGAGATAGGCCTTTTCAAGTTCAAATTGCAGAGGTCTTCCTCTTGTCAGCTCAGATTTTGCCTGGATTGATTGACATTCGTCTCTTGCCAATGTCGATGATGATGGGAGAAGTACACATGCCCTGTTGGTGGTTTTCTTGGCATCTACATTCCCTGTGTGAATTGCCATAAGTATAGTTCATGCTAAACTTCTGGATGCAGTTGTCAAGCTTCTAATAATTTCTCTCGTGAGCACCAGAAGATAGGCAGAGGTCTTTAAGGTCCACAGCAACAGGCTTGGACGCAGACCTAACGTTGTCTTGGTCTGCCCGGTTCATTGAGGTGCTCGTTGCAGGTATATCAGGAACAAACGCTTCAGGCACATAACAGACTTCAGTTCCTTAATTGTCTCTTTCATTTCGATTCGGTAAATTTCGTTGAGATTGTCGCAGCAATTGTTGTCATGTTTCTCGCCTTGAAATTCACACTTACAAGACTTGCCTACAACACAGCCACAGACGGCGCTCCAATCCCCAGCACCTCCATCACCACTGTTTGTGCAGCCACAGTCCTGACCAGGTAACTGCTCCTTCACTAACGATTTTATTCCTCCTTTCACTTGCAACACAATTTGATCACCTTCGTCTATTTGGCCTTCTACTTGCAATAAACTTTCATCTACCTTGTTCCCCATCATGTTCATTTGTTCATTAAATGCATCCCTACAGTCCTGAATCTTGCCAATGACCTCAACAATCCCAGGTTCAATGTCAAATTGGTAAGTCTCTGTATCTTCTTTTTCATCGATCAGGGCTTGCCGGAGATGAGCCATGAGCATTTCCCTGCTACAGACGGGTTTTAAACCTCGGTGCCGAAGCTCTTGTCTTAGCTAAGAGTTGATGCAATACCTTCAAAGATGCCATTGAGATCGAATCCTACCTCCTCTCGTTGAGTCGCTTATGATCCCACTTCGGCACAAATGTAATAACTTAAGTGAGGCAACTCAACGAGGCAAGGATGTTTATTTACACGACATCACGGGTACACAAAACAACATCTTCTTCAGCACAGTCTCTTCATATTGGCTCTGACTTGGGGGGAAAGTGTTCTCTTCTAATGTCAACATCCTTTCTGTCTAGTTTCTGGCAGTGCGCACCTTCTGCACTATCTTGAATGGCGGTGCGCATGGCGGGGTTATAACAATATATATAAATAGGCTGTAATTTTGTTTGAGATACTTACAATCCTCTGTCTTTATGTAGATTGGATTATTGGACACAAGAACATTTGATTTGGATTTCCATCTAGGAAAAAGAAACAATTCAATTAGCTTTATGAAGCCCTTTGACATGTTAAAAAAAAAAAAAAAGTGTTGCCTTCACTTTAGAAGACACACAACTAATCCATTAAATACAATTACAAATAATTGTATAATTTTGGTACACTCTTAAACATTTTGAAAAACTTATTTAGATTTGTCATATCCTGATGGATGGCAGCCTGGTCATGTGGTATGTGATCTTGATTGTCATCTCGATGGTCCTGGGCTTAAAACTAGTTTACCACCATCCCCTGCTGCCCGGTGGGAGCTTTGGGCTAGAAACTAATAACCTTAAATTTTGAAGGAACATGACCATTTAGCTGATATCTACCAATTAAAAGCAGCAAAAAATAAATAGTTTTTTTTTATTTTCTTAAAAAATGCATTAGTAATAGAATAATTGTATCTGAATCTAGCTCATTTTCAAATAGCTTTAAAATATTTCTTGTGTTTAAATAGTTAATTAGGAACTATAAAACCCGGTCAATATTTTTTTTGTGTAGAAATTCCTCCTAGAGCTGATTTAGTATAGCTTTTTATCAAATTTGTTTTCAGTAATAAAATTACTTAGTCAATTAGTTAATTCAATATCGAATTTTCCATCAACAGTAAAGTGCAGGGTGGATCAAAACTGTTTTAATATAAATTACTGGAATACATCCTATTTACTGCAGAGCTATTTTCTTCTTAGCTTATTTCATTGACAATGATTAAAAGCATCACTTACTTGTATGCAATATAGACTAAAACACCAATTAGAATGATGACAATTACAATTGGACTTATTACAGCACCCAGAATAACACCTGTGATATCAGAACCTGAAACAAAAGAATTGGTCTCTTAGAAATGATTACAAATAGAAATGAATAGAAATGCAAAAGACATACACGTAAAAGAAGAAATTCATCTATTGGTTTTCTAGATAGTTCAGGAAACATTTTCATGACTGGATTGGGGGAGATTTTGAATAATTTAGTAATGAACAGTTTTTCTTAAATAATTTTTAACACCTCTCCCAAAAACTTCTGTCCCTTATATTTGGCATAGTGGCCAGCTGATAAGCACTTGCCTGTAGAATTAATAGATTCAATGCCCGATAAAGAGAGTGATTTTTTTAAAGATTTTTTTTAGACATTTCTGTTTTCAAGGTGTTCTACTCTCAAAGGTTGTCATGGCCAGGGGTGTCAATGGGGTTAAGCTCCCATTGTCTATAAAATACTCCTAATGGCATGCGTCTCAAATAGCCTCTGACAACTCATGCGTCTCAAATAGCCTCTGACAACTAAGTCCAGCACCTGGCCTGCTTGTGAGGCTTAGATATTAAGCCCGGCAAAACTGCTCTTACTAACAGGTGAAGGGGTGAAGGCGGATACCTGGCACCACAAAACCGGGAGCATCGGGCAGATGGAGCTCGTCAGCCTAGTAAGGCAGTTTATCTAGGAGAGGGGTACTCTGACTTCAAAACCCCGCTGCCTTGCGGTACTGAGGCTTCAGGAGAAAACCTCGAGGAGAAATCAGTAGTGAAGCCCCTTAGGCATTGGGAGTATCAGCTATGAAATTCGCCTCAACCTGGGCAGCCCCCAGTCAGTTAGGTGCTGATCTGCCACAGCCTGCCTGCACTAATGGGTGCTTAGAGCTTAGTTTAAAACGACAAGTAGGCTGGAAACTTGCACCAAGCAACAAAAGAAGAAAAATTAAACTGAATAAGAAAATCCCTGTCATGCGACTGGCCACTTGGAATGTCAGGACAATGTGTCCTGGTCTCACTGATGATCTTAGGCAGATCGACAACGCAAGGAAGACGGCAGTTATAAACAACGAGCTAAAAAAGGCTACACATTGACATTGCAGCCCTGCAAGAAACCCGACTGGCCGAAAACGGCATGCTCTGCGAGACTGACTACACTTTCTTTTGGAAAGGGAAAGCACAGGATGAGATTCGAATACATGGTGTGGGCTTTGCTGTCAAGAACATTCTTCTTCCCATGATACTCCCTCCAGTTGGTGGCTCGGAACGGCTACTAAGCATAAGTATGATAACAGCATCTGGAAAAGATGCCTATGCCGCCACACTATGCTCGCTTCAGGAGGACAAAGACAAGTTCTATGAAGACCTCAAAGAAGCCATTGCAACATTCCTCAAAAAGAACATATGATCCTTCTAGTTGACTTCAATGCCAGAGTAGGATCAGATCACACTACCTGGCCAGACGAACTTGGGCTTTTTGGAATCGGAAAGATGAATGAGAACGGACAAAGACTGCTTGAATTCTGCACATACCATAAGCTCTGCATTACCAACACATACTTCAGCACAAAACCACAGCACTGTGTCTCATGGAGGCACCCTAGGTTTGGTTTGGGCACTGGCACCAGCTGGATATGATACTGACACGAAAAGAAGGACATTGGAAATATACTGCTGACACGTAGCTACCAAAGTGCGGATTGTGATACTGATCATACTTTAGTGTCCTGCCGGACTAGACTGCTGCCAACTAAGATCCACACATCACAGGGAAAAAGAAAATCACGCCTCAATACCACTAGCACAAAAAATCCTGATCTTTGCACGGAATTTGAGAACAAATTAGAGGAAGCTTTTAAAAACTTCTCTGTGACTGAGGTAGAAAAGAGTTGGACGTTTATGCGTGATACAATCTACCAAACATCATCACTGGTCTTTGGAAACAAAACAAAGAAAAGCGAAGACTGGTTTGAAGCTAGTCTACCAGAATGGAAACTGCCACTACCAACAAGAGAGCAGCCATGCTAATCTACAAGAAGGATCCCATCCCAAGCAACTTAAAAAGGCTCAGAGCTGCACGTAACAATGCCCAAAGAGTAGCGAGACAGTGTGCTAACAAATACTGGCAGGAGCAATACGAAGATATTCAATCTTGTGCAACTGTGGTAACAGAAGAGGACTATATTGAGAGCATGAGAAAAGCCTTTGGACCTCACACCAGCAAGTGTGCTCCGCTCAAGTCAAAAGATGGCTCAATCATCAGCGATAGTGCGCTGCAAATGGAACGATGGGTAGAACACTATGTTCAGATTTTCAGATTGAAAACGCCATCTCACCAAATGCTGTTTCCAACTTCCCATCACTTCCAGTTTTGACGGAATTAGACGGAACACCCTCAATAAAGGAGTTGAGCATAGCCACTGACATGCTTGTACATGGGAAAACACCCGGAGGAGATGGAATTCCTGCTGAAGTCATTCAGGTTGGAAAACATGCCCTAATCAAACCACTCCATGAACTGCTAAACTTGTGCTGAGAACAAGGAATGGTCCCCCAGGAATTGAAAGACATAGTAACAATTTATAAAAATAAAGGCGACTGCTCTGTAACAATTACAGAGGCATCTCACTGCTTAGCATAGCCAGAAAGGCTTTTGCTAGAGTATTACTAAAGCGATTACAGATCCTGACAGATCATGTTTATCCAGAGTTGCAGTGTGGCTTTAGGGCAGATATGATTTTCTCTCTGCGGAAGCTACAGGAGAAGAGCAGAGAACAAAAGCAGACCCTCTTCATAGCATTTATTGATTTGACCAAGGCCTTTGACCTTGTTAGCAGAAGCGGTCTGTTTGCTGTACTAGAGAGAATCGGCTGCCCAAATAAGTTAAGAAAACTAGTGTCAGCTTTTCACGAAAATATGCAGGGCACTGTTCAGTTTGACAGTTCTTCCTCCAGGCCATTCTCCATTAAGAGCGGTGTAAAACAAGGATGTGTACTGGCCCCTACACTATTTGGCATCTTCTTCTCAGTCGTACTAACCAGTGCTTTTAAATCCCTGGAAGAAGAAATATACATCCATAGCAGATCTGATGGAAGGCTCTTTAACCTGGCACGTCTTAAAGCCAAATTGAAAAGGCGTCGTATCTTGATAATGGAGCTGCTGTTTGCTGATGACGCGGCACTCGTATCTCACTCACAAGGAGGTCTACAGAAGCTAGTGAACGCCTTAGCAACTGCTTGTCAAGAGTTTAGCCTTACTATAAGTCTCTCCAAGGCCGAAATCCTGGCACAAGACATCGCAGAAATTCCTATAATTCAAGTTTGGGAACCACACCCTTTCAGTGGTGCAGGAATTTACCTATATGGGTTCAACAATTGTCAGTAACCTAGACTTAGACATCGAGCTGACAAAAAGGATAGGAAAAGCTACCACAGCATTGGCAAAACTCTCCAAGCGCGTCTGGGAAAATGGTAAATTGACCACAGCGACCAAAATCCTTGTCTACAACGCCTGTGTTGTGAGCACTCTCCTTTATGGCAGTGAAAGCTGGTCAACATACATGTACCAAGAGCACAGATTGAATAGTTTCCACTTGCGCTGCCTGAGACACATAATGGGCATCTCTTGGAGGGACCACGTCTCCAATCAGGAAGTTTTGAGATTGGCCAATATGAACAGCATGTATGCTCTCCTGACACAAAGAAGATTACGCTGGCTCGGACATGTCACCCGCATGCCAGATGGTAGAATCCCAAAAGATATCTTATATGCTGAGCTTGTGGAAGGAGTCAGACCCAAGAGCCGCCCAAGACTAACATCTAGAGATGTCTGCAAGCGAGACATGAGAGCCACAGGCATCAGTGAAAGTATGTGGGAAAACATAGCCATAGACCGGAGTGCATGTAGACAGACTGTGCGTGCTGGGACAACCCTTGCTGAGAACAAAAGAATTGATGCAGCCTTTATCAAGAGGGAAAAAAAGAAAGCTGCCCTGTCCGCTAGCCCTAAATCAGAGGCATACACATGTACGAATTGTGGCAAAGTCTGCCGTTCTAGAATTGGCTTGATTAGCCACACCAGATTCTGCCCCGTCTCAAGATTAAGCCAAAACCAGTGACTCATTTGGGCGCATCCATTACCTTTCGAGACAAAAGGAGCCATACAACTCTCAAAAAAACACTTTACATCCTAAATCCCATCAACTGCTAAACCTCAAAAGGAATATTGTTTCGTTAAATGACTCAATTATCCTATCAAATTTACCTTTGACATCAGGAATGAAAATAAACTTTGGTTCTGAGAAGTTTCCTTTGCCTGCTCTGGTGACTACCTTGATTTGTATGGAATAGTTTCCAGGCAACAGCTTAGTGAAACGATATTCCCGAGTGTGGTTGTTGTTGACACAGTAGGTTTGGTCCTGCAGTGATATTACACTTTAATTTAAATAGATATATCACAGTGGGGCAATGTAAGACAGAAACAAAGGCAAAATTTTGGACCTAAAAGTAAAGACACTCGAAACATCAGGAGCCAAAGACAGATGAGTCATGGACATATGAAAAAAAGACACTGCACTGGAGTAAAAGGGAGAAGAGAAAAAAAAAAGATGTGAATAAAAACATAACTTAAAAATACACAAGAGTAAAGCTGCACAAAAAGCACAAGGCAAGCAAAAAGAATGTCACAATAAAAGAACATATTTAAATCCATAAAAAGAACATATTTAAACCCACAAAAAGAACATAGACAAAGAGATTCACTATTAAAATATACAATACACAAAAAAATAGATACACATGTGAAAAAGAGTAAAAATGAAAGATACACAGACACAATTGTCAAGACATAAAGAAGCAGAAAAAGAAGACATACTTGTAATAGACAATGTTTATATACCTCTTTAGTAGATTCTCTGCTCAGTTTTACAAAGTAGTTCAGAATTCGGCCATTGGGTTCCACAGGAGGCTCCCAGGTGACAAAAGCCTCGTTAGTCTTGTTTGATACGAAACCTACATAAATCTGAGAGGAATCTAGATTGTCAGCTGACACTGGGGAAAAGAAGGAAATTTATGCAGAGAAATATCCCATTCAGACTTTAGTCTAATTGATAGATATTCCTTCAAAAACAATTTCTTTATTTATTTTGTTTTAAGAAGCTCATCATTTTTGTTGTTAAGAAAATGTGAACTTTGCTAATTCACTGATTTTCCTGGTGAGCTTAGATTCAATGTTGGAATGAGATTTGGACAAAGTTTTGTATGTGATTGCTCTAGAACGTGAAGGGAAAAAAAAATTTTTTCTTCTTTTTTTCTTTAATTACAATTTTTTAAAATAATTTTTTATTTTACTTTTATGTTGAGATGTCATGGAGGTGGGTTTTGCAACATTCACCGTCACAATGTGGGACTTTTATGTTGAGATGTAATGGAGGTGGGTTTAGCAACATTCACCATCACAATGTGGGACTTGTATGTTCCTCACATAAATGCAAATCAGATTTAAAAAAAAAAGATACTGTTACTCAGGCAATTAAACCTGAAATTGAATTAGTTTCAACTTAGTAACAGTTGTTTCTCTGAATACATTGATTCAATGTAATCAAATTTTATACATGGAAAGAACTGAAGTTCTCTTTTTAGCAAACATTTCATTTCCAGAAATGTAATAGACATAATTGTGTAGTTTTTCAGCCACAACACTATATCATGCCACTGGAACATATCATCACTACAAGGAAAGAATGTCCAGCCTCTAGCATCTAAATTCAAGAGGACTTACATTTGGGCTGAGTTTGACCAAAAGCTATTTCGGTTTCATCTTCTGTGCATAACAAGCCATAAAATGGATCAGAATCATGACAAGCTTTGACCTGTAGTACATGATAGAAACAAATTAATATATTTTTATGTGACTTTAAAAAAAAACAAAACAAGTCCAAACAGATTAATACGGCATATAGTAACAATGATATTGAGATGAAGTCAAAGCATTATGAGTTGCTGCTGCTGATTTTATACATTGGAAATCTTACCCAAAAAAGTAGTAGTACCAAGTGGTAAAAGGTTAAGTCCACTAAATTCTACTGGTACATAACATTTTAAAAAATAAAGACAATCATAATCTTGCAAATTCAATATTAAACATTACTAAACAGTTGGTCACAATCATTGGTAACCTTGACATTATCTGCTGAATTTATCACTATATCTCCAAAGGCAATTGTTGTTCTTGATATAATATTTAAATTAGGAACAATCCAACCAAAATGAAAATGTCTCTCTCTGAACTCTCTCCCTGCGCATCATAATGTTCTTATGACTTAGATGGATGACTTGATTTGGAACGACCCTCTTCATAACCCTCCTCCATGACACACACACACATCTTATCCACTCCCTAACACACACACACAAATCCGCTTTCACACTTTTGGCTCTTTTTATTACACTGGCAACCCCTCCGATGGACAAACCCTTCTTTACACACTTTTCAATTTTTAATGACTCATTTCTGTTCCAAACACTACATTTATTTTGGTCCAAAGTGTTCTCTAAATAAAAGGACATTTGGTTTTTATTCATTGTCATTGTTTATTTGACACCATTTCAAAGTAGAGAAACTACAGCACTATAAAGTATCTTGCTCTCTCTCTCTCTCTTGAAAAAAAAAACAAAAAAACACTAGTTCAATCTTTTTTTATGCTATCAGGAATTATTTTTTTTTTACTTAGGCTGTCTAAAAGGAAGCAGAAATGATGTAAGACCTATTAAAAATAAGTTGACTTAAGGAAAAAGAAAGACTTTGATTTAAAAATGTGGAATTTGTGTGCTATTTCTTTTTATGCTTTATATATAGGCTACAGCCGTTTGGGGAGTAACCAAAAATAAAATACAAAGGTTTGATAGAAAGCTTGCATTTTTATTTCTCAAATAGCAGTTGTCAGGTTACAAATCTGTCAAAACATTTTCTTAGCAAGCACCTAAAGAGGTAAAAGGAACGTGTGTAAGAAATTGTATGTGAATCCATAAGACAGTTGATGAGATCTGTTGTACATACATGAGTCAGTCAGTCAGTCAGTTGAATTTTACAAATATAATAAGGATAACTTACACTTATCTGGTACTCCTGATAGTGCTTCAAATTGGGTAATGTGATCTTTGTGTCCTTCACCTCTACTTCCATAGCAACAGTTCCACTCCCATTGTTTGGCAAGGGAAGTGTCCTGTTTATCTGGGTGCTCTCAGTGCTGCTCAGATTGTCAGCTAAATGCTTGGAAGTAATGGGATTGCTGAAGAGCAAACCCACAGTTGAATTTGTGATGCTTCGTTTTCTTCTCTGATTCAATTTAGCTGGATTAGGAGCTGGGGCTACAGGTGGTAACTTATGTGTAGGCACCAAGTTCACAGACTCATTGGATGTTTTGTTGTGACTGAAGAAGTTAACAAAATGAAATACATTGTAGAGATGAATACACTTGAATCAAGTAAGGCATCTACAAAGCAGTATCCATTAAATACTTAGTGTACACTTGAATCAAGTAAGGCATCTACAAAGCAATATCCATTAAATACCAAGTGTACACTTGAATCAAGTAAGGCATCTACAAAGCAGTATCCATTAAATACTTAGTGTACACTTGAATCAAGTAAGGCATCTACAAAGCAGTATCCATTAAATACTTAGTGTACACTTGAATCAAGTAAGGCATCTACAAAGCAGTATCCATTAAATACCAAGTGTACACTTGAATCAAGTAAGGCATCTACAAAGCAGTATCCATTAAATACTTAGTGTACACTTGAATCAAGTAAGGCATCTACAAAGCAGTATCCATTAAATACTTAGTGTACACTTGAATCAAGTAAGGCATCTACAAAGCAATATCCATTAAATACCAAGTGTACACTTGAATCAAGTAAGGCATCTACAAAGCAATATCCATTAAATACCAAGTGTACACTTGAATCAAGTAAGGCATCTACAAAGCAGTATCCATTAAATACTTAGTGTACACTTGAATCAAGTAAGGCATCTACAAAGCAGTATCCATTAAATACTTAGTGTACACTTGAATCAAGTAAGGCATCTACAAAGCAGTATCCATTAAATACTTAGTGTACACTTGAATCAAGTAAGGCATCTACAAAGCAGTATCCATTAAATACTTAGTGTACACTTGAATCAAGTAAGGCATCTACAAAGCAGTATCCATTAAATACTTAGTGTACACTTGAATCAAGTAAGGCATCTACAAAGCAGTATCCATTAAATACTTAGTGTACACTTGAATCAAGTAAGGCATCTACAAAGCAATATCCATTAAATACCAAGTGTACACTTGAATTAGTTAGAAATGAACAGCGTAAGCAGATTTTGTGCACTGTCCTAAATAAATTTAAATTATTATATTTCTATTGTATTGCTCTTCCTTTTGAAACCGTTTGCTTCAGATTCTGTACCTAAATGATTTATGCACTATTCATGTGAGAGAGAAGCCATTCAATGGCCATTACCGTAGAGAAAGAATTTACCATGTTGCTGTAAAGGCCAAGCTGATTAATTTATCCTCAAACATAATATTAGACATCTTATCTTCTTCACTATCATCACTTAAATTGGGTAAACATGGACAGCAGCTGCTATTCTCAGGATGGGATTTCTCAAGCAGTGCTTTTCCTTGGGCAATACTTTGTTTTCTCTTTTCCACAGCAGTCATCTCATCCATGGCTGTTGAAAAAAAAATAATAAAGAGTGCTTTATAAGCTATGCACCTAAGCTTACCCAGTGATTTTGGTTCACTGCGCAGCTACAAGTCTCAAGCTGGAGACATTTACACCAAAGTCTGGGTCAAGGTATGAGGTTTGGTTGCAAAGTGGCTATGTGCTAGGCTTTCAAACAAAGTGGTCTCAGGTTGGAATAGTAGTAAAAACTGTGATTTAGAACTTAGGGATTTTAGGATGTCCATGAGTCCACCCAACTCCAATGGGTACCCGACATTAATTGGGGAAAGTAATAGTGCTTGGTTGTTGTGCTAGCCATATGACATCCTCATTAACACTTGGCCATAGAAAGAGATGACCTAGATAGCATTTTTTGTCCTTGAGTGTAATAAGGAAATGGATTTATTAAGAACAAGTTTAATTACTTTTTAAAAACATCACTTACGTTGATTGAAATTACATCAATTATTTTAAACTGATCATAACTGTACACTAATTCACAAGTTAGTCTTCTAGTCTTGCAACTTTTACCCATGTGCTCTTTTGCATATTGCGTTTTGGGAAGAGAGCACCATTTTATCACTGCCATAGCTTTCTCATTATTGCAAGGCTTATATCCCCTTAATACATTTTCCATATGTACAAAAATTATTTATGACTAATAGATCAACTAAGTAGTTAATTTTGTTACGAATCATGTCTGTCATCGACAATGAATAATTGATTCAAAAATGGGACGTAGAAGAAATAATGTGTCAATTTTGAGCAGGCAGTTGAAAAAGAGATGATATAAGTGAGGTATACATTTTGGCTTGTCTACAGTAATGCCCTAGGCAATATTTGAGTTTACTCCTCATATCACAGTCCCTTGGCAAATCCATTTTTCAAGTCCATCATGGGTGAAGCATGGGTCTCTATATATGAAATGAAAAGTATGGGTCTCTATATATGAAATGAAAAGTATGGGTCTCTACATATGAAATGAAAAGTATGGGTCTCTATATATGAAATGAGAAGTATGGGTCTCTATATATGAAATGAAAAGTATGGGTCTCTATATATGAAATGAAAAGTATGGGTCTCTATATATGAAATGAAAAGTATGGGTCTCTATATATGAAATGAAAAGTATGGGTCTCTACATATGAAATGAAAAGTATGGGTCTCTACATATGAAATGAAAAGTATGGGTCTCTATATATGAAATGAGAAGTATGGGTCTCTATATATGAAATGAAAAGTATGGGTCTCTATATATGAAATGAGAAGTATGGGTCTCTATATATGAAATGAAAAGTATGGGTCTCTACATATGAAATGAAAAGTATGGGTCTCTATATATGAAATGAGAAGTATGGGTCTCTATATATGAAATGAAAAGTATGGGTCTCTATATATGAAATGAAAAGTATGGGTCTCTATATATGAAATGAGAAGTATGGGTCTCTATATATGAAATGAGAAGTATAGGTCTCTATATATGAAATGAAAAGTATGGGTCTCTATATATGAAATGAGAAGTATGGGTCTCTATATATGAAATAAGAAGTATAGGTCTCTACATATGAAATGAAAAGTATGGGTCTCTATATATGAAATGAGAAGTATGGGTCTCTATATATGAAATGAGAAGTATAGGTCTCTACATATGAAATGAAAAGTATGGGTCTCTATATATGAAATGAGAAGTATGGGTCTCTATATATGAAATGAGAAGTATGGGTCTCTTCATTTAACAAATGACTTAAATTTTATAGGTAACTAGCCATATGTTACCCCCGGCCCAAGTAAAGCGAATGCGGAATGCATGAATGTAAAAATTGTATAAATGGAGCTATCAAATTAACTAATCGGCCTAAATCCATTTTTTGAAATAAAAACATTTGCTTGTAGGCCTACATATATTTGATTAAAGTATGAAATGAATAGACTTTATTTTGTACCAGTTTATCTGTGGGGTCAGGGTATTTGTCTTGGTGTAGACTGCTATTAAAGAATGTATTTTTTTAAAAATTATTATGCATAAAGTGTAAGTTAATAAGTAGATCTAGACTTTCTAGATCTAGAATCTAGATATTTCTAGTATAAGTATCATCTAAAGGCGGAGAATGATTGTGTACAGATCTATATTCTTGACCTAGATCTACTTGACTTATAAAATAAATTTTTGTTTGCTTTTGTTTCAATTATGAAAGCTATATGTAGACAAATAGAAGTTGAAATGTTTTCTGTATAATAGTGTATATCTATAATTAGTAAAGATAGTAAAGATTTCGCTGTCTTGTTTACGTTTTATAAATGTAAGTAGATTTTAGATTTATTTTTAAAATGTGTATTTTTCATTAAAAGTATAGACTACTATTTAAGAGAGTAAAATATTGAACTCTCAAGGATTTAAATCTAAAAATAACGCAAAATAGAGTTTATTCAATTTATTAGTCAAAAGCCAACATCTGTTTTTAATTTCATTTAGAGCCGAAAGTTCATGACCTCAATACGTGTTGCCTTGGTGAATACAGTAAACTGTAGGTGACAAAAAGCAATAAAAATATATTTAATAATCAAATCCAAGGCGCAAATGTAATTGTTTACTAGACAGTTAAGACCTGCTGCCCGCAGGTCTTAACTTGTGAATTGCTGATGTAGTCACTGATATAGTGCATTAGAAACAATTAAAGAAAATAATAATGTTATAAGTAAAGCGAATGCATGAATTCATGAATAAAAAACATTATGAATGGAGCTAAAAATAGCTAATTGATCTTATTTAACGCGATATTAAGAATAGAGTTACACTCATGTAAAAATGCTTTAGAAAAACAAATTTGAATGTTAATTTGATCAAAATATGAAATGAATGGACTATAATTAGTATGTACATGTGTTAAAGTATAAAACTATCTTTGCGAAGAGAAGTTATATCATCTTAGAGTTGAATTAGAGTTTTAGAACTAGGAATGGAAAGTTGTGTAACATTATAAGATAACCAATGAGGAAGTGCTACAAAGAGAAGGGTGCCAGGAGATCCGCTCTGTTATCAGCAGCAGACGCTTTGGCTGGCTTGGCCACGTTCATAGAATGCCAGTAGGTTGACTTCCACAGGACATTCTGTATGGCGATCTAATAGAAGACAGGAGAGCCACTGGTCGCCCACTTTTACGTTATACAGATGTATGCAAACGCGACATGAAGCTCTTCAAACTCCACACTAGCAGCTGGGAAGAGGTGGTACTGGATAGATCCACATGTAGAGAGAGCATAAAGGAAGGGTCACGGATTGCAGATGTCACACACAACAGAAGCAGAAAAAAGGGTGAAAATGCAATGGCGCCTGGTGATTACATATGCCCAACCTGCGATCAAAGCTGTGTATCAAAGATTGGCCTCTTTAGTCACACAAGAAGTTGCAAAGGGAAAAGATCGTCTCTCGAGACGTAAAATGCCACAGAGTAACATTACGGTATTGTCTAATGAAAGAATGTTCGTCAGGAAATCTGAATTCGCAGATATAAGGAACGCATTTATGAAAAAAATGCTTTTGAAACACAAATTTAAGGTTAATTTTATTCAATAATGAGATCAATTGACCTTCTTTTGTATTTTCATGTGTCAAAGTAAAAAACTATCTGCACAAAGTGTAGTTCTTAAAATTAGATTTAGATCTAAATCATTTCGATCTTTTCTCATTTCAAAATTGTAAACAAAGCCTAGATCCATAAAATACTATAGCTTTCATAGAGTTGGTCAACTTTTTTTTTTTTTTTTGAGGGTTTGTTTTAGGGCTACAATACATACACTAAGGTCTAAGTTAGTACCCAAGGAACATTTCTGCCAAGTTGTATCAAGATTGGTCAAATGGTTTTGATTTCTATTCGGCACATACATACATACTTTCTACTTTATAATATAGATATAACATTGTTAGTTTAATTTTATTTAGATCTAGATCTAGAATGTAAACAATTTGAATGCCAAAGTGGTCTAGTCAATAAATAGAAACTTTAGCCTATTATAGTAAAAGACTATACACTTTGTGTTGCCCTAAAAAATAGCCTAGATACAGTAGGTTATAGTGTTTACCTAGAAACCGCACTATGACTAATCAAATTTTTGTTGACATGGCTAATGTATATGTGTAGCTTCGTTGTTAATTAAACCTAATCGGTAGTTGTAAGGTAAAACAATTAAGAAATTTTCATCTCTGTGCATGCACGACCTCTCCGTCTTGTCTCATCATTTAGACACATCATGTAAACATGTCCTAGATGTATAAGATACAATACTTTCATAGAGTTGGAAAACTTTTTTTGTTGAGGGTCTTAAGTTTGTTTTAGGGCTACAATACACACACTACGGTCTAAGTTAGTACCCAAGGAACATTTCCTAAGTTTTATCAAGATTGGTCAAACGGTTTTGATTTCTATTCGTAACATACATACATACATACATACGCCTTACTTTCTACTTTATTTATAAGATTGAAAACTCTAAGAAAATATACATATATTATATCACAAACAGACAAATATCAGATTGGTATTTCTGTAAAAAGTGTCTTTGTATCAATACTTACGGTTTAAACAGTAATCCTGATTTACAACTCGGAAATCAATTTTGATTGGATAGTACAATACTTTGTAGAATCCAATGATTCCATTCGACTGGAGAGGAGGTTTCCAGCTTATATGCAGTTCTTCATTCCCTGATTCTACTCTAAGTTCTTGCACTTTTCCTGGGTCTAACAACAAAAGAAAAGAACACAAATGTTGAAAATAAACTTTTATTTCACACAAAAAATGAAGTTGAATTTTTTTCCTGACTTTTCAATGTTTGTTAACCTAAATTTGAATGTTTTTTAGCCTCTTGAAAGCATCAGCCTCTCGAAATAGAGATAGTGCATTAATTGGTAAAAAAAATAATAATATAAACAAACAGTATATTTAGTGTATTAACCATATAATTGGATGAGAAAATGGATTACTTATTTATGTTAATTTAGGTTGGTGGAAAAAAAAAGAAAATTATTCTAGTTTAGGAGATCTGCTAAAAAGAATAAGAAATGACATAAAAAGTT
Organism: Biomphalaria sudanica; assembly: GCA_036873155.1. Taxonomy (NCBI): domain Eukaryota; kingdom Metazoa; phylum Mollusca; class Gastropoda; family Planorbidae; genus Biomphalaria; species Biomphalaria sudanica. Next base: position 1,344,404 of record JAZGLO010000985.1, read on the forward strand.
AATCTATTCGAAGCTGATGAATTGCATTCTTCCAGTGTTATACAAAAAAAATGTTAAGGTCAGTGTTCAGGCCATTCTATAACGATTGTTCTCGAGTGGGTGGACTAGATTATTTGGTTGAAGACAAGGTTTGTATCAAACAGACAAAGCAAACATTAAACTGTTTTACCTAAGGGTTAACTGCATTTAACCTTCACTTTAACCTCACTTACTTCTTGGAGAGGTCTTCATGTACTTGATATCAGAGTCAGCTGTGTAGCCAGTAGAAGTCAGTGTCCTGGCACTAATCAGTACTGCGTAGGTTGTGAAAGGCTCTAGTTTCTCCAGCCCAATAGTTATTTCTTGACCCTTCGAGCTGAAGTCTAGATTGACTATTGTAACATTCTTAGCAGCTAATATTGAGAAGTTTGGTTTAATAACTGATTCAATTTGTACTTCTACAGACATCCAGTCATTCAATGAGCACCTGTCTCTACCTTCATTCTTGTCTATCAATGGTGCAGACCTAAGATGAAATACATTAGCTACTAAAGTAAAATTCCACTTACAAAACTCCCTGATTTTTTGTTATTATTGTTTGGGGACATTTAGATTTTTTCTTTTAAATCTTAATTTGGATGTTCTCTGTGCTACTCTGTTATCTGCACTACGCATGTCCATTGTCTTTACGTTTTTTGTACCACATAGCTTAAATTTTGAATTACAATGCAATGGGTTTTTTTCATGCCAAAGTTAAAAAGTAAATTTTTTTTTTGAAGCTTTGCATGATTAAGGAACAGGGACCACTGCTTAAGGCAATTTTTCTACCATGTTTTCATATAAACTGGATGAGCATCTAAATATTTGGCTTTCATTTTGAACTAAATACAACTGTATTCCATTGTCATAGGCTAGCCTCCACAAAAATGGCTGGGTCAGACTTCTTATCTTATAAAATACATCAAAAGAGAAGATGATTATGTCCTAGATGTGTCCCTAGGTCAATCTAGTCATGCATGCTAATGAATTACTTAAATTCTGCCAAGTCATTGGTTTTCCTGGCTGACACAGACTTTTTCTATCCACTAGTTGACACCAATAAAACATTATACAGGGTCTGAAATGATGATTGATATTTACTCTACAGAGATTCTTTCTTTTCACCAGCATTATTCTAAGCTATCTATCTTATATAATACAGACGTTACTTCAAAAAAGATGACTATGTCCTACTCATCATGCATCAAGTCATGCATGTTAACCAATGACTTAAATTCTGCAGAGTCATTGGTTTTCCTGGCTGGCTCAGGCAACCCATTCCATACTCTATTTATAATAGCACTAAGTGTCTATCTATGGTGTCTTTAGGTGTTCATTAAAACAAAACTCAAATCTGGGATTATAAATCTGTAGTCTACATTGGGATTCAAACCTTGGATTTTTTTTTTTTAAAGAATACATATAACTTGTTTATGTATTAAGCATCTAGATTGATTTTTTAAAAATAAAAATAGATTGTAATTCTCTATATTCGCCACCATGTTAACATAAAAAGACATGACCCTGGACTTATAAATACTGGTACTAAAAGTATGAAAATAATATGTCAGTTCTGAATATAGCAAGAGGCTTTAAAATCCTTATTTCAATTCTACAAGACAAAAGATGAGTAGCAATGGCTGGATTTGGTAAGACAAAAGATGAAATAAGGGAGTCAGCACAGACCATCATTACTAGTTGAAACTCTACACCTTAAAGCTCTAAAAAAAATGAAAAAAAAATGGTTGACAAGACTAGGTTTAAAGTGTGGTCATCAATAAATGACTGGAATGTCCAGCTGTTAGACTGAAAGGAAATCAATTTATTATCAATACCTAAATTTTAAATGCAAGCGGTTCTAACACATTAATAGGTGATTAATAGTGTCCCCAAGTGGTGGTCAAGTTGAGCACTTGTAAAGCATGAAATAAAAACTTGAAGTTATACACAACACTTATGTCCAGCTAGGGATCAAAATAAAAAAAAAAAACTTTTTTGTTAATATAGCGCAATGGTTTTAGCACATTCTTTTTTATCCCCCTGTATTACTTCTCTCTATAAATATATTATATATATATATATATATATATATATATATATATATATATAAGGTTTCAGTACCAACAAAAAAAAAATAATTATAAAATAAAATTTGAAACAGTTTTTATGTGAATTTAAAATAAATTTGATCTCTAATTATTGATTTTTAAATAATAATTTGATGCCAAAGGAGGTAATACTTCAACAGTGACAAATCAATCAAGGACCTACTTACACTTTCTTGTAAAGAGCCATATACCCTGTTATCTGTCTGACGTCACCAATCGTCAGTGCATTTAAAGTAATAACAGCACTCTTGTCAGTAATCTTAACAAATTGGAATGGAATCTTTTCCTCAACACCTGTAAATAAATAAATAGAAACATCAGCCATTTTCAACCACTTAAGAAATGGACTCAGATTCAACATCCTGTCTATGAGAGCTTTAAGTATTTAAGATTTAAAACCTTAAGATTATAATTAATTTAAACATACAACCAAGCATAAAAAACAAAAACACAAAGAAGCGAAACAAAGTAATTCTTTACAAATAATCCCTTTCTATGCAGCCTAACCATCAACTCAAATGATTAATTTTTAACTTTTTTTAAAAACTCATATGTCACTTAAACTGAAGAAAATGTAACATGCACCAAAGTCTGTAATATTAATGAGCACCATGTAAACCAGGATAAATTAATAAAGAATGTATATTTTAAAAAGTCTTTGAACATCAAACATTTTGCCAATAAAATTAAGCAAAAATATTGCACAAACAAGAGAAACAAAAGACCATTAGACAAATGTTAATAATAGTTTTCTTACAAGGGTTCATATCTCCATTGGGTTTGATTGTGCCCTCAGTTGCTTTAGTTGCATTGAAAAATGCATCAATCCACTTTGGACACAACATTCTGTTATGGATGATGTTAACGCTGCCATTTAATATCTTCATTTTTTCTGTTTGTTTTTCTCGAAACAATCTCTCCAGATTGGGGTTGTCAATGATAACAAGGCTGTACCTATTCAGGAACACAAAATGTATTATTTCAGTAATTCTTTATTTTTATGATTCAATATACAGAATGAAGTGGCTTTATTGTTGAGTACGATCAAAAATAAAAAAAAGGGGGACTGGTGGCTAAGTGGTAAACCACTTGACTTCTGAACCAAGGGGGTCTCAGGTTCAAATCTTGGTGAAGACTGGTATTTTAAATATAGGGTGGAAGGCCACCCCCCCTCCTGTGTCCACCTAACTCTAAAGGGTACTGACACAAGTTGGGAAAAGTAAAGAGAGTTAGTTATTGTGCTGGCCACATGACATCCTTGTTAATAAAACAGATGAGCTTTACATCAACAGCCCTATAGATTGCAAAGTCTGAAGGGGCACTTTTCTTTACTAATCAAGACAAAGGACCTTCAAGTAATTAGAGCTCATGTTTTTTTTTTAGTTTAAAGACCTTTTAGTGTTGTGTGATTATTTTCACCCTTTCTTTCATAATTTATCATTATATTGAACAGACAATTGAAGCCTTCCAGCCTTTATTCATCCCATTTTAACTTGAAATAATCTTTTTTAGTATCTCCAGGATAATTAACTCTTGTATTTTTATAAGCTTTTTCAAAACCATGTCACTAAAGTGTGTTATTTTCAAGCCCACTTCTTTTTTTTTGTTGTTTTTGGTTTCTATTTTTCTTTTTTTGCATGCTGGTTATTAGCATAAGTAAAACTTTTTAGAATAGAATTACTTTAAAGTATAATTATTTTAATTACTTTGAAAATTATAAATGAAGCACAATGATGTATCGAGTATTAAAATGAAATTAAAATTTTTATGCACAGATACCGTTAAAAACTCTTAAATAGACATACTACAAGGCCAATTTACAAAACAAAACACTTCCTAATCCATTAAGGGAACTAGCTCTTATAAAACATTACATCACAAATCAATATCCTTCTTTCTCTAAAAAAAAATAACACAATACATCTGAGCACATATTCTATAAAATAAAACAATATATTAACATCTTCACTTAACAAACACTATTATTACGCATCTAATACATAATTTAAACAAAAAAGTATGACAAAGAAGACTAAAAATATATGTCATAGTATGTGTGCCAACAGTCATCAGAGCCATCCATCTGAATAGCTAGATAGTAGTTCACAGTGTTTCAGTGACTCTCCTTCATCACCACAGCATCTCTCAGGCTCCTGAGTTGTCTCCCATTCAGTGTCATGTTGAGGTGGTACCTTCTTAACATCTGTTTTTGAATCCTTTCACCTCCACCAGAGTTCTGTCGCAACCTTTTCATATTCTTCACATAAACATTAGCCTTTTCACTTGGTTTTGGACATTGTCTATTATATTGGGACAAAATATGATTCAATCTGTGAGACGTGTAGCATTCTTTACCCCTGGGCAAACAGTATTTCTAGATAAGTGATACTACCAACAGCTTCTACATTTCAAAACTATACCATTATTTGCTTGTCATCTGAGGCATTTGTATGAGGATCTACAACTACTAGCAATAGATTAGATCTAGACAATTACTTATAGTTAATCTTTTGTGACATTTCTCACACTTGAAACAAGTTTACCACAAAATCTGCAGTGTTTGGTACATTGCTTTCTCAAGCTTCAGAACATAATAGGTTTGACTGACCTACCTATTCATTTCCTTTAAACTATTAGGCGTTTGTTAGTAAATTTAGTATGTTTCTTTTTCTAGTGTTAAATCTGTACACAATCTAGTCTTTCTTGAAACCCTTGATAAGCAGAAAAAAACTAATGTATCTGTCATCTAATTTATCTCTGTCTTTAAAGTGACACTTCTCTGCCTCTGTTCTCAAGTATGAAGACACAAAAGCTATGTTCAAGAACCTATAAGCTTCAAGTTTTTCGTTCTTCCTTGGATGACAGTATTTGTGTAGCTTTTGTAGCATTATGTCTGGAGCATTGCTATCTTCATTTTCTTCATATATAAAATGACGACACACTTGTGCTCCAGTACAATGAAGTATAATGGCCTTTTGTTCGGCATCTGTCTCCGACATATCTGGTAATTTTCGGCAATATTCCATCTACCACATTCAAGTCTATGGGTGGTTTTTCTGGCATTGGTTCAATAAAACTAGATCTGCTTTGGTTTTTTAAATTATCATTATTATAGCTTTTATTTAATTATCGGGTTTCCACTGCCACCAAGCTAATAAACTCTTAAATATTAATTAATGAATAACAATACACTTCCTAATCCACTAAGAGAACTAACTATTATATAACATTGCATTACAAAACAACAGATACTTATTTCAAAGTTTCCAGAAATGTTTGAAAATTACTTCAGTGGATATTGACACATAAAAAAACAAAAGTAGAATTTCAAGCTACCATTATATCATTTTGACTACATAACAAGATAATCCAACTCTAGTTCAGCTTCATAGTAATTAACTTATCCGAAGATCTATTTATCTACCCTTGTCAATAAGGTAGAAAGGATTAACAAAATTAATAAATATACCCCAGAACTTACCTGTCATTGACCAATCTCTCCCCTCTGATAATCTCTAAGTTTTGCAAAAAATTCAAAGTCACCAGACCATAAGATCTCATAATTTTCACATAACCAGTCACTTCTTTAATAGACAACAAGTTCTGCTTCAACTCTCTATCTATGTCAACTGATGGGAGGAGATTGAAGTAAAATATAAAACATCACTTCAACAATATCATAAATCTATTCTTAACTGCATGGCAAAAGTCCAATATTAAGAACAAAAAAACTAACAATTTACTCATACAAACCTCCGCCATAGTATAAAAGTATATCTAAATTTCCTTGCACCTTGGTGCATCCCCTGAGCTGTTCAGAATCTTTAGTATTATAAATTTTGGTAGAGTTGCATACTGAGGAATGAATGAAGATTTTATTTGAATATATGGCTACAGCAAGCGAATTTAATTTTAAATTAACAAGTTAATAACATATATAACCAAAGTAATGTTTAATTTATTGTACTACCAACTCCATCAATAAAATAATTGAAGTTTTATACTTGATAAGCCAATACTGAAACATTTTATAATTTACACCTTGCTCTATTCTGTCAACAACATTTCCAATAAGACATGGTTACTTCAAGGATTTAAACTCTTTTCCTACTTGGGTTGTCCCAGGGCATTCAAGTGATCATTTTAAAGCAAAAAGTATAGAATCATAAAAGCCACAATACAGCAGAGCATTGGAGGAAATGACTGCCTTGTCTTGGAGGACAAAAGAAGTGATCAAAAGTCAAAAGCTTTTAACAGTTGATAATGAAATTTAGTACAATAGCCCTTTCAAATAAATCTAACAAAAGACACAATGCATTCTCTCATCTTTCCATTGACTTTCATCAAAGGGGTGCTGTGACAGTTTGTGTAACCAAATCCCTCCACTTTTACCCATCAACAGTTGTCCTTAGTAGGATATCAATAGAGCAGCCAGTCCAATTCTTTTAAATTATCCAGCCAGTACAAACTCATTTGTCTTCTTTTCCTGATGTCTGATACCCATCATTTTTCTGTAGCATTTACTTTCAAAGGCTTGAATTCTTCTTTCAGCTTTAGCTTTCAGTGTCCAAATTTGACACTATAGGACCACTAGTGAAGAATACAGTTTTAATTTTCCTGAGAAACTGATGTTACTCCTCCATATTGACCACAGTTTGCTCCTGGCAGCGGATGCCAAGCTTATCTCTTTTATTGATCCTCCATCTCTTGCTATGTTTGACTCTTGATATTGAAATGAGTCAACTTCTAATGTTTGGCCATTGAACAGCATGCAACATCTTGTACTATCTCCACCATAAACTTTGCCCTTTTCCAGCACTTATTTCCATGCTAACTGCTCAAGCTGCAGCATCCAGTTTTAAAGTAAGATCTTGTAGCTGGTCTGTATTTTCTTCAATGAGATCTGTAAACCTGAGATTGGAAATAGTCTACCCATTTATTGTGGTGCTAGGAGTAAATCCTTCTAGTGTTTCCATCATAATATGCTCAAGAAATATGTAAAAAGAGCTGGAGAAAGAATGCATCCTTGCCGCACTCCTATGGATGTCCTAAAACTTTCTCTAATTTGGTCATTTACAAATTATTCACTATCACATTACCTAAAAATGGAAGTACAAATAGAAAATTTAGCATTTGGAAAAAAAAATTAATGCCATACTATGAAAGGATGAAAACTGTCTTCCATACAACAGAGAAACTAATTGTTTCTCTTACATCCCCAAAGAGTTGGTGTAAAGAATAATCATTAAAAAGTGGAGGAGGAGTGCAAGAGTTAGCTGTCAGTTATCAGATCTTTAAGTTATCCAATTATAATCAATGTTTAATTTGTACTTTCAGCAGTAGACAGAAGGAAAAATGTAAAAAAAAAAAAAGGAATACAATATAAGTTCTTGCGGAGTAGCACAATGCACACCATATCCTTCTAGTCATCTTGCTGTATCTCAAGCATAAGATGATAACATATTGACATATTGTCTCCTAGTGGACCATAGGAAACACTGGTAATAAGAATAATGATATGAACTGAAATATTCTGATCATAGTACACAATTCACAAAATGATTGCTAATGAGATGCACCAAATACAGTGATTCAAGTCATAGTATTGTACTGAACTGCACGATTAAATTGAAAGCAAGAGTACTGAATAAAACTTTTTGGACCCAAATTTCCTTTTTTTTTTAATTATAATTTCCAAGTGCTGTTCTTCCGGAGAAATTCAAAATCCAGTTGAACCTTATGTTTGACTACAATTAAGTTTGAACTAATCAAACTTGACACGCTTGAATATTCTACTGTGTGACTTGTTTCATTGGAATCCCTCCAATTTGAGCTCTGTGTTACCATGTTTGACAAGTGCGATCAACAGCCCCAAGATATCCATCAAAATGACAAACTGTATGAAGAGCTGCCTGACATGAAAACTACTGAGCAGTTTATCTCAGATATAGAAGGCTAGTTATTTGACCTTCCAATGTTATACAGGAGAAAAAGAACAATCCCATGAGAGTTGGGTGAGGTCAGGGGGTGTCCTAATAATAATCACAAAATTCTAAATCCCTTCGCCAAGATATGAACCCAAGACCCCTCTCAGTTCAGAAGCCAAGCACTTTATCCCTCATTTACCACTCAATCAATTAATTCTAATACTGTGCAACAGAAACATAACAAAGAACTAACATAGAAATGTATTAGCACAGATACATCAATACAAGGGAGACTATTGTGCAACAGAAACATACGAAAAAAACTAACATAGAAATGTTTTAGTACAAGGGAGATCTTAAAGTTCTTTATCCAAAACTAACCTTTAGGACATGTGCCTAGACATGGAATACACTCTTCGGTTTTGTGTCCCAATGTGTCATTTACCATGTAACCATTTGGACATTTGAATACACACTCTTTCCTGGTGGGCAGTGTCAACAGCTTGGGTGTATTCTCTGTCACAAAACTCCCAATAGTATCTGGCTTCATTGGAGGCAACTTCAAACACTCTTTATCTGTCAAGCATCTGTGTCCTGCAAGCTGGTAGTAAAATGGTTACAATTTGTGAACACTAGTTATCTGTTACACTGCTACAAGCAGTAAGTTTTGTATCAGAACAGTAAATCTGGTGTACAATAACTTCTTCTTGTGGATTTTACAAAAATGTAATTGAGGAATCAAGAACTTATTTGTCACAGTGGCTTATTTGATTTATACAGAAATCTTTGGGGTTTAAATTTATGTTTATCTTATTTTTATCTTATCTTGTATAATACAGATTTTACTTTAAAAAAAGAAGATAATTAGGTCCTACGCATTTTAAGTGTCTATCTAGTCATGCATGTTAATCAATGACTTAAACTCTGCTAAGTCATTAATTTTCCTGGCTGATTCAGGCAACACATTCCATCCTCGAATGGCATTAGGGAAGAAAGAGCACCTGTAGGAATTTGTTCTAACGTATGAAATAAGAAATGTGCCTCCATTTTGTGTCTTTCTGAGTATTTCATTTGGTTTGTTTTTCTTTTTGTAAGTTACAGTTTAGTGTTTTATGTGTTATAGCTACTATACTTTTTATTCTTCTGTCCTGAAGTGTCTCTAAGTTTAGTGATTTTACTAATGGCGTTACTCTATTCAAATTGGAATATTCATTTATCAAACCATAGAGCATTATCATTGGCCTTACAATGTAAGTATCAGCGGGACACTCTGGTAGACAGGCTTGGCCCATCTGGTAGTCCTTGCAGACATGGCAATGCTTGGTAGTTAGTCCAGAGCACCCACCAAGACAGTATTCATGGCAACAAGTTCCATTAACCATACAGGACAAGCCTCCTTTACAAGGGCAGCCTGTGAATAAAAGAATAGGTCTGGACATTGGTTTCATATTCTGAAAATACCAATAATGTCACAAAGTTTATATCACAGGGTCATAGAAAACAGCTTAAATATTTGCACAGTCATTAAAAAAAAAATTTTTTCCACTCTATCTCAATAGAGTGAATCTTCTGACCCACCTACTGCAATACATTCATAAACAAGACTGGATATAATGAATTAATTTAAGTATTGCCATCAAGTAATATGAACAAAGTTTGTATATATAGTCATTAATTATTAAACTAGTTTAATGAACAATGGGTAATGTGAGCCTTTAAAAGCAGTTTAAGCAAGATCCATTAAAATGACTATATTTTAAAAATCTTGAAGATCTTGAGTGTTCAGAAAAGATTTGAACCAATAGATAAATATTTCATTGATAGCCAGGAATGGGATTGAGATCTTTGCCATTTTTCGTTCTGAGAAGTTCTATTAAAAGGAAATTTTTTTTTAAAGACTCTTATAAGATAAGCATAGTTTGATTAGAATATTTCATGGATTTTTATGCTCTAAACAAAGTTTCGTTACAATGTTTCACTTGATTTTTAAAGCTAATAAACGTTTTATCTTAATGTTTCAATAGACTGCTATGCACTTTACAAAGATTGATGAGAATTTTTAAAAGACATAAACGAGCTCAACAAAGTTTAATAAGAACTAGTCGATAGGCGGGGTAGCTATATTGCAGGGCTGGCCTTAGACCACTGCAACCTATGCGTCCGTAGTGTGCCCAGCACTTTCATAGGAACCGTGCTAATTCTAGGTGTATAAATTATTAAATAAAGCCATTTTATAACTTGTAACAGATTTACTGCAGGCGCCTGATTTACCAGAAGCTCCTGGAAATCTGAAATTGCAAAATATACGAAAAAGTCCTGGAAATATCCAAAATTATTAAAACGTTTTGAAAACTCATACAAAACTCCTGAAATATATAGACAAAAATTGTCATTTCAATATGGGAAACGCCAATCCTACATGGGATAAAAAAAACAGCATCATGCAATTGTGAAAAGTGAAGTAAAGTGAAAGAAGCTTCTGGCACCTCAAACTAATGAAGAATTACTTGAGGTCAACAATTTTCGAAGATAGATTAAAACATTTGATAATTCTTGCTATTGGCGTGATCTATGTAGGAAATAGATGCAAGGCTCGTAAAGTAATTCTGTATGTAGTAAAGAATGAATAAAATGCAAAGGAAAATGTATTTTCGAATATAAACTATTAATTTTCACTTATTATCCCTATCCCTACCCAAACTTGGCCCCACAATGATAAAGTCCGGCCCTGCTATTTAGTGATGGGTGAATACAGAGTAGATTACTTGTTCTCTTTCCATGACTTCTTGGTCACAATGGTTAAGTCTGGCCCTGCTATTTAGTGACGGATGAATACTACTTGTTCTCCCCCCCCCTTTTTTTTTTCGCCTCTAAAATTACGTGGGGTAACTCTAGTCCATCCAACTTGCAGAAATAAAAGAGTGATATTCCATTACTTGGTGTCCAAACTCTTGAGCCATGAATAGAATTATATATAGACTTCTATGCACTTAGCAAAGTTTGATATGAATTTTTAACCAGAAATATATATGTTAAACATATTTGATCAGAATGTTTCACTTGACTTTTATGAGCAATTCAAAGTTTGGCTAAAATGTGTCATTAGACTCCTATAACCTTTGGATAGTTTGACAGGTACCTGACTTAAGTAAAGGCTGTTTGTCTTGGTATAGCCACATGACACCTTGATTGTTTACCATTGACCACAGAAACAGATGAACTGAACATTATCTGCCCTGTATATTACAAACTCAGGAAACTCTAAGAAGAGAACCTCTTTTTTTTACTTCTATAAGATAAGCATAGTTTAATTAGAATTAGATTGTTATGCTCTAGACAAAGTTTTATCACAGTGTTTCACTGGATTTTTATAAGCTTATAAATGTTTCACTAGACTCCTGTGCACTACATAAATTTTTAATTAGAATGTTTCACTAGGCTCCTATGCACTTAGCAAAGTTTGATATGAGTTTTTAACCCAGAAATACATAAGCTATACAAAATTTGATCATTTACTATACTTCTATGTTGAAAGCACAGTTTGAATCTTTCATTTAACTTCTATGAGCAATTTCAAGTTAGGTCAAAAGGTATTACTCTTTTGCCCTTAGGATAGTTTGATAGATACCTGACTTTAGTTGGGAAAAGTAAAGGATGTTGGTCTTTGTGCTGGCTGCATGACACCTGCATGACACCCTACTTGTTAACCATTGGCTACAGATTCCAATGACCTTAACATCATCTGCCCTATAGATTGCAAACTCTAAACTTATTATAAATACTAAATCACACCAGCTAGGGAAGCCTACCCCAGTCTTGCTTTCATGAACAGAGGCCAAGGACAGGGTATGGAACCTACTGGTGAACCTTCCTCTTCACTGCCACTACATGCAATGTCTCTACTCCATGCGGAAGCCCAGTAACATTCACTTTCCTAGATAGCCACTTTATTTTTGCTTTTATAGGCATGATTCTGTCCACACAAAAAAAGTCAACTTCTACAAAAGACCTGAAAAGAGCCTATAACATTATGGTGACCATTAGCCACAAATATCTGACACTAAAGAATGGAGCAACAGAAATATGAGGATGATACTAACCCAGATTTTTCTGGCAGTCTCTAGATGTTGAAGACCAGCAATACTTCTTCTGATCAGACATCTTGCAAGCTTCATGACAATAGTCAGGACATAAGCTTTCTTCTCTATTGTCCTGGATTGATCCAAAGTAAAAAACAGGATTGGAATGATGCATTTAAAACCAAATAATTGCTTTGTGTAATATAATTACCAACCTAAATGCTAGATGGAGTGTCTTGTATTAGCTAAACACAGTATGATGAATTTAGAACAATAAACACTTTAGAATTAGAACAATAAACATCTCTAGAACAATAAACACTTTAGATTTAGAACAATAAACATCTTAGATTTAGAACAATGAACACTATAGATTTAGAACAATAAACACTTTAGATTTAGAACAATAAATACTTTCATTTAGAACAATAAACACTTTAGATTTAGAACAATAAACACTTTAGATTTAGAACAATAAACACTTTAGATTTAGAACAATAAACACTTTAGATTTAGAACAATAAACACTTTAGATTTAGAACAATAAACACTTTAGATTTAGAACAATAAATACTTTAGATTTAGAACAATAAATACTTTAGATTTAGAACAATAAACACTTTAGATTTAGAACAATAAATACTTTAGATTTAGAACAATAAACATCTTTATATTTAGAACAATAAATACTTTCAATTTAGAACGGCATTTATAAAGGCACATTCCTCGTCCCATATGCTAGGACAAATTTGTACAAATACTACTTCTTCCCTAGTGCTATTAGAGCATGGAATGGGTTGCCTGAGCTAGCCAGAAAAACCAGTGACTTGGCAGAATTTAAGTCATTGGTTAATATGCATGACTAAATGCATGACGCGTAGGACGTAATCATCTTCTTTTTTGAAGTAACGTCTGTATTATATAAGATATAAGATAAGAAGATAAGAACAATAAACACTTTCATTTAGAACAATAAACACTTTAGATTTAGAACAATAAACACTTTAGATTTAGAACAATAAACACTTTAGATTTAGAACAATAAACAACACATTAGATTTAGAACAATGAACACTTTAGATTTAGAACAATAAACAACACTTTAGATTTAGAACAATAAACAACACTTTAGAATTAGAACAATAAACACTTTAGAATCACAACAATAAACACTTTAGAATTAGAACAATAAACATCTTTAGATTTAGAACAATAAACACTTTAGATTTAGAACAATAATCACTTAAAATTTAGAACAATAAACATCTTTAGATTTAGAACAATAAACGCTTTAGATTTAGAACAATAATCACTTAAAATTTAGACCAATAAACATCTTTAGATTTAGAACAATAAACACTTTAGATTTAGAACAATAAACATCTTTAGATTTAGAACAATGAACATCTTTAGATTTAGAACAATAAACACTTTAGATTTAGAACAATGAACATCTTTTTTTTCCTCCATAAAATATTTGTGAATGTTCTTGTTCACCATATTTGGTTATTATAATTTAATATATGTATCATAAATGTGTTTTTTACATTAAACATGAATTAAATAGCTGCTGTAAAAGATTGAAATAAATTAAAATCTGACTGATCCAATTGTTACCTATTTTATCAATGTTAGAAGTTTTGTTCTCTAATAGAAATTTAAACATTGAAACCTTATCATTCTGTCAGCCTTTTTTTAATATGGTTTACGCATCTAGAAGTCAAAGAAAATGATTACATAAAACATTGATTGATTCAATCATTACATAAGACATTATTTAATGCCTAGGGACTCACAATGAATGTATGGTCCGCCTTGGAGGCATTCTTGATAATCCTAGTCCAGTCTATAGTGTTGATGTAGCACATTCGGAAATTCTTTGAGATTCGCACAGTCCCATTCAAGATGTCAGTCAGCCCAATTAGTCCAATCTCTTTCATATCCCTACACTCATGGATGAACAGAGAGTAAGTGTTAAAGTAAACTGTTTGACCTCGTATCACAGCCAAGTTGGGGAACATGTTTCTCAGGGTCTCCAGACCAAATACCTTGAACATCATCAGATGACCAGTGATTTCTTTGAGCTCTGGAAACCTGAAAAAGATAAACAGTTTTACAGAGTAGAGCAGGGCTTAGTAAGACCTCAATAATAAAGTAAAGGTACCCCTTTCAGAACTTGCAATCAATGTGAGCAGATGGTGAAAATCTCATCAAGGACCAACTTCCCCAACATATTTCAGGTAACCATTAGAGTTGGCTAGGCGGAGGGGCTTCCTAAAAATCCTGAAGTTCTAAATCCCAGTCTTCCCTGGAATTTCAACTCAAGGCCTTTCAGTTTAGAAGCCAAATGCTTTACCACTTGGCCACCACACCTCTATAATCTCAATAATCTGATAAGTGAGTAATAAATATTAGAGAGAATAAATGCCCAACACCTTTTGCAATGAAGCAATTTATGACGTAAAAAAATGTATATACTTAACTATGTGGCCATATTACGAGGACCTCAGGGCCCAAAAAGACCTTTCACTAGGGAGCAGTACCATGGAAAAGAAAGCGAGGGATTAAGGGATTTGAATATTGACAACTATCTTATTTTAATACATACATAGTAGATAAACAAGAAATAATATCCATGTTGTAGGCAAAACTTACGTGTACATATCATATACAGCCTGTGGGACATACTCAATTAGTGTGATATGTAGGTCACCTTCTATGACAGTACAGTTTCTCAGCAACTCCAAGTTTCTGACATTGTAACGGATGTCCACATCTCTACACACTGAAAAAGAGACAAATGGAAAATCACATAAATGTAGCATATTCACAAAACGTCAAAGATCTTGGTGCATTAATCTATATGTTAAGCATGTAATGGTTAAGTTGTGATTGCTTCTTTTGTTATGTGGTAAACATCTCTACCAAAGAGTTAAAAGTTATCTCCTCAAAAGAAACATGGTTTGGAATGAAAGTGTCTTAAAATTATGATTGCCTGGTAAAAGTAGTTTAGTTGGGAAACATGGATGGTTGGATTTGAAACATCTTTGGTTGGCTAGGTAACATTTTTGAAAGGCTATTTTTTTTTATCATTATAGATTCCTACAAAGCTAGATCGAACCCTGGTACTATCCTAGACAAACTAAATTTTACTGCAAATACTGATATATCAGCAAAAAAGGGCAGCAAAGTTTATGATTACTAAGAAAACTGTCCTCGTTTAATGTTAGCGAAAAGGCCTAGGCTATGTTTTATCACGCTCATATCTGCAATATTTTAAGTTTCAATATCACTGCCTGGTATGGCAATCTGAGCATTAAAAAAAAAAATAAACTTTATAGAATCCTAAATGCTGCTGGTAAAATCATTGGCAAAAAACAAACCTCATTTGGGCAGTTGTTTGAGACAAACATCTATAAAAAAGCTAACAAGATCCTCGAAATAAAGAATCACCCTTTGTATCAGGATTTTGTGATTTTACCATCACAAATGAGATACAAGACACAGATAGCAAAGACAAACAGACACAAGCACTCTTTTGTTCCCCTGGCAATCAAATCATTAAATAAGAACAATCTGGTATAAACTTTGTCACATGTAAATTATGAGTGAGTCTGGTGTGAATGTACACTTTGGTTTCTTATAGTTATAATGTTTTTTGTTTGGTGTAATGCACAAATTGTAAGACAAATTTCCATATGGACAATAAAGATTATTATTATTATTATTATTATTATTATTATTATTATTATTATTATTATTATATAAAATGAATTTTAATTATAAAATTTTATTTTTAGTTTGAGTTGGACATCATAATGATCTATTTCTCACTATGAAGCATTTAAAAAAAAAAAGCATTAAATCTACAATTCATTCCAAGAATTACTCTCATGGTCCAATGACACAGTAGAGCATGGACAAAGTTGTCTGTACAAAACTGACATTTTACTAAATAACTCCTGGTAATTTAATCTTTACAACTGTTAGTACATGAGTGTATTTCTTTATGTGTGAAAATATGACAATACACAGCATGACCCAATTATTATAAAATAGATAACAAAAAAGAACAATCCTTTAAAAAAAAGAAAATTTTTATACGCCTGCCTGCGATGTTTCAGGGGAAAAAAGAAGAAGGAAAAACAATTACAAAGAAATTACCATTAGCTCAAAATGATTTCAAGTTGGGTTTTTTTTATGCTTATGAGAACAAGATAAATAACATTCACGCTGTCATGACGACCTTAATTTAAAACAATACACAATTATTCAGAGTCACTTAAGACAATAAAATTAAAGAGCAAAGTCAAAAAGCTGTTTATTAAACTTGAAGTGACTTCAATGTTTATACAAGGAAATACAGCCTAAGCCTCAGAGTTTCTTAAGCTCTGTACAGAAAATTGTTTTGTGTTTTGAGTATCATATTTTCAAAAACCTAACTTCTTATAATGTAATGCTGCTTAGTCAGTTGTAGTTTTTCAAACATTATTGTTTGTGTCTGATGTTGTAAACGCACTCAAATCCACATACATTTTTTCTTTCTTATTAAGATTGCTTACAAATAGTTGATCATATAATGGAAAATGTGTTTTGTCATGAGAAGTGGTAGAGTGAGGGGGACTGTGGAGAGCTTTACTTCTCTAACATTTGTAAAACTAAGCCCTGTGTAAAAGTAATAAAAGTGTCCAGAATTACACAAACTTGTCAAGATTACTTTTGAAAAAAAAAACAAATTTACGATCATCTCTTTAGTGGCAATATCCTTCTGTGAACACTTTGAAGTGGAAAAGAAATCAAGGGAAAATTTATTAGTTTTCTTGGAATTCTTACATGTTTTGGAAGTAATTCTCATAGCAGACTCCAAAAAACATTCACAAACTATGCACGAATGTCATTGAGAATTGTTCCTTGGTAATTCTGGGCTTTCCTTAATTACTTTTTGTCTAGCGTGAGCCACTTATTGAGAACCCCAAATGTACTTTCAACGATCAACAGCGACCTTCTACAGAGCAGTATGTGATATAACTTAGACAACGAACCAATAAGACTTATTTTGTATCTAGGTAAGGGAG
The DNA here is from genome assembly GCA_036873155.1 of Biomphalaria sudanica. Classification (NCBI taxonomy): domain Eukaryota; kingdom Metazoa; phylum Mollusca; class Gastropoda; family Planorbidae; genus Biomphalaria; species Biomphalaria sudanica. The sequence goes on from JAZGLO010000985.1 coordinate 1,361,611, forward strand.
GTGGTAAGGGAGATAAACAAATCAATACTCCCATTATCGGCCTCGGGGTAAAATAAAAGTGCAAACCGTTTTAACTCCCTTAGACAATAGAAGAAAATTGAGAAACATAAAGAAGAGTGTATTGTTGGAATATGGGAAAGGGGTCGGTGAATTGAAGTCCATCTGTGGTCAAGGAACAAAAGTACAGTAAACTGTCCACTTCATCACAATGCTTAAGGTGTTTAGTCATGATATCCCCTTACCACACCCAACCCTTTTTGTCAACACTTCTAAATAGTTCACTATCACATAGGAAATCCCTGTCTTCATGGCAAAGTTTGATCGTTGTCTATGATGACATGCGCATGGGTGTGTAGACTACAGTGCAGACCTGCTGTATTCGTTACGCAAAATCTCCCAAAAATGACCGTCAGTATGCAAATACGCATTTAACCCGTCGCATTACGCATTTCGTATCCTTTCCTCCCCCCTCTCTTGGCGGTCACGGAGGTCACGCTAAGCCGTCCTGTGGGGTGGGGAACAGAAAAGGTGGGGGAACACTGTGTCTAGATCTATACGTTGATTGGTTCTTAAAAGCAATTAGATTTAGTCTAGAAATGAAGAACGCGAGAGTGAGGGAGTGGCAGGTTGGTACCGTCAGTTAGCTGATACACCAACGTGACTTTTGTTTTTGTAAGTTCATAAGTAGAAATTAATTATGATGAATCCCTGTATAGAAAAAAATATTGAAGTGCTACCGATTCAAAACACATTCAGTGACATTGTAGATATCTAGTCTAGAGCTAGATCTAGAATCTAGATAACTTGTTATACAGGAATAGATCAAGCTAGTCATTACGTTATATGTCATGATTCTCTTCATTACTCTACAATCTAGATCCAATTTAGTTGTAGTATGATTTAGATTGACTAGATCTAGATCTAGATCGATAACATATACTACCATCTAGTCTAGAGTCTAGATCTAGACTAGATTCTTAGTCTTAGTATAGAATGGATTAAGGATGAAGGATACATAAAACACTGAACCATAATCTTCAAATACAAAAACAAAATTTAATAAAATACTCTGAAAAACACAAAGATAAAGGCATATTCCTCGTTCCATATGCTAAGACAAATTTGTACAAATACTCCTTCTTCCCTAGTGCTATTAGAGCATGGAATGGGTTGCCTGAGCTAGCCAGGAAAACCAGTGACTTGGCAGAATTTAAGTCATTGGTTAATATGCATGACTAAATGCATGACGCGTATGACGTAATCATCTTTTTTGAAGTAACGTCTGTATTATGTAAGTTATATAAGAAGGTAGGCCTACGAAAGTTTAAAGTAGAACTACGTTTGTAGCGGATCCACGGCATCGGTAACACTCTTGAGCCTAGATCTAGAGTAGATTATATTCATTATATAGACATAGATCCAGATCTAGGCTAGATATCATCTCTATTGTCGTGTTGATCTAGATTTAGATTGTAGATCTAATCATGACATCTAGATCTAATACTATATATATATATATATGACAAAATAGTGGATCGCGTAAGTGTTACGCATTCTGGTGCCAAAATACGCATTTTGACCATCAGCGTTAGGCATTTAAACTTTTTTGGTAGGCAGGTCTGCTACACTCTAGATCTAATGTACAGCACAGAGATGTCTACACACAGTAGGGTCCATGGCATGGACACAACCAGCTCTACTCGACCACACAACTATGGTCAGTCGCGCTAAAAGGGCGAGGAGGAGTTCAGTAAAACCATTCCCATACATGTACTTTAATTTCAGTAGAATCATAGCCATACATGTACTTTGTGTACAATCATAGCCCATAGATGTACTTTAATTTCAGTAGAATCATACCCATATATGTACTTTAATTTCAAAAGACAAACAAAAAGGGTGCTGGAGGAGAGGAAGTCTATATGCTGTTCCAATGTTTTCGTTTCTTTAGGTCTCTCCATGAATGACGTACTTGCTCAGTGAGCTCTAAAGGAAAATGGAATGAGAGGTAAAGGGGTGGTGGGGGTAGTGGTTAAAGAAATCGAAAATACAAAAAAGTGGGGAAACAAAAGATGCTTCTGTCACGAGTTTCAAACCAAGAGGATACAGCAGCCCATTGTTTTCATCTCGCTGTGTCCTCGTTGTTTTCATGTACATCTCTCATTGTGTCCTCGTTGTTTTCATGCACATTTGTGTCCTCATTGTTTTCATGCACATTTGTGTCCTCATTGTTTTCATGTACATTTGTGTGTCCTCGTTTTCATGCACATTTGTGTGTCCTCGTTTTCATGCACATTTGTGTCCTCGTTGTTTTCATGCACATTTGTGTCCTCGTTGTTTTCTTGCACATTTGTGTTCTCATTGTTTTCATGTACATTTGTATCCTCATTGTTTTCATGTACTTTTGTGTCCTCATTGTTTTCATGTACATTTGTGTCCTCGTTTTCATGTACTTTTGTGTCCTCATTGTTTTCATGTACATTTGTGTCCTCATTGTTTTCGTGTACTTTTGTATCCTCGTTTTCATGTACTTTTGTGTCCTCGTTTTCATGTACATTTGTGTCCTCGTTGTTTTCGTGTACTTTTGTGTCCTCATTGTTTTCATGTACATTTGTGGCCTCATTGTTTTCGTGTACTTTTGTGTCCTTATTGTTTTCATGTACATTTGTGGCCTCATTGTTTTCGTGTACTTTTGTGTCCTCATTGTTTTCATGTACATTTGTGTCCTCGTTGTTTTCATGTAAATTTGTGTCCTCATTGTTTACATGTACATTTGTGTCCTCATTGTTTTCATGTACATCTGTGTCCTCGTTGTTTTCATGTACATCTGTGTCCTCGTTGTTTTCATGTACATCTCTCATTGTGTCCTCGTTGTTTTCAAGCACATTTGTGTCCTCGTTGTTTTCATGCACATTTGTGTCCTCGTTGTTTTCTTGCACATTTGTGTTTTCATTGTTTTCATGTACATTTGTATCCTCATTGTTTTCATGTACATCTGTGTCCTCGTTGTTTTCATGTACTTTTGTGTCCTCATTGTTTTCATGTACATTTGTGTCCTCGTTTTCATGTACTTTTGTGTCCTCATTGTTTTCATGTACATTTGTGTCCTCATTGTTTTCGTGTACTTTTGTATCCTCGTTTTCATGTACATTTGTGTCCTCGTTGTTTTCGTGTACTTTTGTGTCCTCATTGTTTTCATGTACATTTGTGGCCTCATTGTTTTCGTGTACTTTTGTGTCCTCATTGTTTTCATGTACATTTGTGTCCTCGTTTTCATGTACTTTTGTGTCCTCATTGTTTTTATGTACATGTGTGTCCTCATTGTTTACATGTACATGTGTGTCCTCATTGTTTACATGTACATTTGTGTCCTCGTTGTTTTCTTGCACATTTGTGTCCTCATTGTTTTCATGTACATCTGTGTCCTCGTTGTTTTCATGTACATCTGTGTCCTCGTTTTGCATGCACATTTGTGTCCTCGTTGTTTTGCATGCACATTTGTGTCCTCGTTGTTTTGCATGCACATTTGTGTCCTCGTTGTTTTGCATGCACATTTGTGTCCTCGTTGTTTTGCATGCACATTTGTGTCCTCATTGTTTTCATGTACTTTTGTGTCCTCATTGTTTTCATGTACATTTGTGTCCTCGTTTTCATGTACTTTTGTGTCCTCATTGTTTTCATGTACATTTATTTGTGTCCTCGTTGTTTTCGTGTACTTTTGTATCCTCGTTGTTTTCGTGTACATCTGTGTCCTCGTTGTTTTGCATGCACATTTGTGTCCTCATTGTTTTCATGTACTTTTGTGTCCTCATTGTTTTCATGTACTTTTGTGTCCTCATTGTTTTCATGTACATTTATTTGTGTCCTCGTTGTTTTCGTGTACTTTTGTGTCCTCATTGTTTTCATGTACATTTGTGTCCTCGTTGTTTTCATGCACATTTGTGTCCTCGTTGTTTTCTTGCACATTTGTGTTCTCATTGTTTTCATGTACATTTGTATCCTCATTGTTTTCATGTACATCTGTGTCCTCGTTGTTTTCATGCACATTTGTGTCCTCAATGTTTTCATGCACATTTGTGTCCTCATTGTTTTCATGTACATTTGTGTCCTCATTGTTTTCATGTACATTTGTGTCCTCATTGTTTTCATGTACATTTGTGTCCTCATTGTTTTCATGTACATTTGTGTCCTCAATGTTTTCATGCACATTTGTGTCCTCATTGTTTTCATGTACATTTGTGTCCTCATTGTTTTCATGTACATTTGTGTCCTCGTTGTTTTCATGCACATTTGTGTTCTCATTGTTTTCATGTACATTTGTATCCTCATTGTTTTCATGTACATCTGTGTCCTCGTTGTTTTCATGTACTTTTGTGTCCTCATTGTTTTCATGTACATTTGTGTCCTCGTTTTTATGTACTTTTGTGTCCTCATTGTTTTCATGTACATTTGTGTCCTCATTGTTTTCGTGTACTTTTGTATCCTCGTTTTCATGTACTTTTGTGTCCATCGAACTCCAAGCACTGAACACATTTAATTGCTTGGATGAAGACGAGGTTGTGGCCATGGCAGTCTACTGTCACAAATAATTGGTCTGAGTGAACTGAACGTCTTAGTTTGGGGATCACTTTGGAAATGACATGGGGATGAGACTTTGTAGGAGAACGGGGCAAATGCGTCAATCAGAATACTGATTAGAGTGAACTACTGTTGGAAATGTTTCACAAGTCAAAGTAAATTGAAAATAAGCTTTACTTTAGTGTTACATGATCCTATTCAAATGCATGTAGTTAACTTATTTTAAAATTCATTTAATGCTATTTAAGAACTTAAGCGTATATGCTGAGTTCTTGTTTGTTAGAATATGTGTATGTTTTATTTCACGACCAATCAATGTGAACACAGAGGTTTGAATTCTAGTCTGGGGTACCCATTTCAACGCACCGATTCTTTTGGTAACTTTAATGTATCATAAAAAAAGAAGTCAAACGTGACAATCTGTAGCTTCAAATAAGAAAAAAAAAAGTGTATTCGCTTGTATTAAAAACAAAAGCTCGATTGCAAGAAAGTGGCAAGAAAAGCTCATTGTAAGACTCGGCACTGCTCCTTTTTTTTTTTTTTACTTGGCTCTAATTTACACGAGGAATTAGACATGTACAGATGACTAAAAAAATTTAGGCTTTAACACAGCTTACGAACATGTATGTTTTGGAAAGTAAAAGTCACACTCTATTTTAAATGATCTCAATATCTGACACTGAAATTCGGAAAGATATAACAGAAATATAACCGAATAAGTCGATCAAGTGTTTAGCAGTCCGTGTAAGAAAATTGAGGCTAGTTAGAAATCAATAGTATAGGTAGAAATTTCATTTAGGCGAAATTTGTTAATAGAGAGCGCGAGAGAGAAACAGACAGTGGAGAGAGAGAGAGGTGGGGGGAGGAGAGAGTGGGGGGTAGAATTTTTTTTTAAAGTGATAAAAAAAAAATGAAAGAGGAGGAAAGCTGAGGAGTGGTGAAAATGGCTGAAAACCAATCTTGTATGATGAATGTAATGTTATGGAAGATGAAATATTACTGTAAGCCAAATATTGTTAATGTTGGTCGCCTGCAGTGGTAGAACGACTGGATCTATGGTTCGTCTCGTAAAGCACTTCTAGATCAAGCTGAAGACCTATTCTGGAGTAATACGTAGATCACAGTGTTTTCTGGTTTTGCTCCCGGTTGGGCTCTTACCTCACACTCTCTAGTTACAGTGTCCCCTCTTCTCTTCAGCCTCGTCTTCCCAGTAGTTCACATTGAGGTCCACCCTTTTAAATCTTGATAGTCCTTTCATCCATATTACTGAAGTCAGCGCGACAAGGTATTCCTTTTGTATATTGAGAGACATTCGTCCTACATACGGCAGACACGACCAAGGCATCTGGCGGTTATTTGAGGATCGGAAATATCCGACGAGCAAGTATCCCAGTTTTCCCTACTCTGTCTTGCCATGAGATTTTCAGAAGACTGCAGAAAAAGCGCAAACGGTATGAATTTCATCGATGAATTTAATTCGCATCTGTAGTCAATGACTTGCTACTGTACAGTACAGACCAGCACTCGAAATGATGCGTTGTAGAACATTTTGTTTTTTCTGGTGAGTTTAGGGTTTTCCTCAAACTCGCAAGCTTAATCTGTCAAAAGTTAAGTGCACAATATCAAACATCGATGAAGATAGATGGTATTGGTCCAATTTAATTTGTCTTCTTTTGGGCTATCAAGTTAGCAATGATTGAATAGCATCAGCGTATTAAATATGTGTTAACCAAAAATGAAAGATTCGACAGAAAATTGAGGGAAGAGCGAGGGGAAAAAAAAAAGAACCGATTCCATGACTAAACAACTGACCTCCGATTATGCTCACTAGTGCCCTCAGGGGGGCCAAAATAATGCAAGCAATCTGTCCACTACTGAGTGGCTGGGATGACGTCAGTGTTAAGAAACGCCTCCCTATCTACCCCCGGGCAGCTAAGTATGAATAATCAATACAACAATTTGTCGGAGAATTAACTCATTCAGTCCAAGGCTGAAACAAGGGGAAAGAATACAGTCAACAATTGACTGCAAGAGTACATTGGAAATGGCACGACAGCAAGACAGAGGGGAGAAATGTTAGTCTCGTAAGTGTTAATTGGAACTAATCTGCTTGTCAAGAAAAGTGAAATGTGTTTAAAGGTTAATGTCAATAAAGATGCGCGCTTTGTTTTGACTAATTCATTAACAGAATCTTCTGTACTAACTCTCCTCCTCCAGACACACACAAAACACAGCTCTCAAGATTTAGTGTCTTCTTATCTGGGTTTGTATATAATTCTAGAAAATGTGAATACCCCACCGACAAACATTGAAGTGATATGCGTCTACAGATCTAGAAGCATGCTGACAATGCTTTCATGCAATAGTTATTTTAATTATTCAACAATGAATATCCGCGCTCATTCAAGTTATCTATTTCACTCTAAGAGTCTATGTCGTCTTTACAGTGAATGTATGGAGTTTGTGATTTCTACCACTGTCTACTATATGTCAGTGTGTGTCATTTTAAAGTCTTTTTACCCCGAATGTGAACCTTTCAATCAAACTTTTTTTTTCTTTTATTAGATGTGTCTGTTTCTTAAGTGTTATCTTCTTGTCACTATGTGTGTCTCAGTCACTATATGTATGTCTCAGTCACTATATGTATGTCTCAGTCACTATGTGTGTGTGTGTCTAAGTCACTATGTGTGTGTGTCTAAGTCACTATATGTGTGTCTCAGTCACTATATGTATGTCTCAGTCACTGTGTGTATATGTCCCAGTCACTATATGTATGTCTCAGTCACTATATGTGTGTCTCAGTCACTATATGTATGTCTCAGTCACTATATGTGTGTCTCAGTCACTATATGTGTGTCTCAGTCACTATATGTGTGTTTCAGTCACTATATGTGTGTCTCAGTCACTATATGTGTGTCTCAGTCACTATATGTGTGTCTCAGTCACTATATGTGTCTCAGTCACTATATGTGTGTCTCAGTCACTATGTGTGTGTCTCATTCACTGTGTGTGTGTCTCATTCACTGTATGTATGTCTGTCCTGTGTGTGTGTGTCTCAGTCACTATATGTGTCTCAGTCAGTGTGTCTTAGTCTCTATACGTGTTTCAGCCACTATGTGTGTCTTGGTCGTTATGTGTGTCTCGAACAACTGTTTCAGTGTCAGTTTCTGCGCTGCTCATCGATCAGTAATTCAGTGTGTCATTTTCCTATTATACAGCTCTAGACAACAATCAACATGGCCAATACTGCCTTCATGTTTCACCAAGGAGAAAGTGTGTCACTATGAATAAGTATATGTGTGATAGAAGGGGATATGTACGTGTGGGTATGGGGGCGCGTGTACATGGTCTAAACTCTCCCACGTTTCATTATGTCACTAGTTAGTGGCTACCCAGCAGGATTATCTTCTGACTGGTCTAGTGTTTCTAAACATGAACCAAAAACAAGGGCTTTGTAAGGTTTCAGTAAAGATTTCCGGAACAAACTACTAGTCAAATGGCTCTTTGAAAATACATGAAGAAAGAAAAACTATGAACACAGCAGTGCTACAAATACGCTTTTTGTTTTTTACATTTTAAATCAAATTGGACAAATACATCCTTTTATTTCCAACTAAAAAACAATCGAAAGTAAATCACAAGCAAAAGAAAAAAAATGTTTCTTTTAAAAATAAAGCTTATTTAATGGAAAGAACCGCTAATAACTGCCATTACTTTCAAGATGGCATGGTTTAGCCCCATTTCTGCTATATGAAATAAAATTAATTAATTACAACCAATTAATTAATTAGTTGGTAATTTTTTAAATCAATTCTTTTATTGTCGTCGATTAGGAATAATTATGAAAAATTTTAACTAGATCCGAGAATAGAAAAAGGGAGAAAAAAAAGTGACAAAAAAAAGGGGGGGAATAAATCCATATATACGCATCCACAGCTCTCATTAAGTAGCACGTATTCCTCTTATTTTGATATCAAACAAAATAATTAATCACTAATAATTAATTAACTAATGGATTAACTGTTTTAATTGATTCAAGTTTTGTTAGGTGCAATGAATAATTGTACAAAGTACCTGTACTCATCCTTAATCTTCGGACATTTATTTTTTATTTTTTTACAATAGCTCAGTTCAGTCAGAACTTCTGGGAACCTGGATGCATACTGTGGATATCAAAATCGGCTCTAACTATTTTTCTAGAAATCTAACAGTTGATGTGTATCGTTGAGAATAGAGTTTATAGCTCGTTAGCCACATGGGGATAAGTCTAGTGAAAGGTAAAAAAAAAAAAAAAAAATCAATAGAAGTAAATTTTGCATGAGAACTAGAGTTAGATCTATAGGCAACTTCGGTATCGTTTTCTAAGTCTACATTTAATAGCATATCATTGGAATTATTCAATAATAAAGAAAACAACTACAATATTACAATAACTATTAGAATAATACTTTTAAAATAAAATAAAGCTTATATGGAGTGAAATCGCTTAAATTGTTTTTAATCATTCAGGCAATTCATTTTTAATTGACCAAAAACTATTCTAGACTAACAATAATAAATCTTTGCGATTGAAAATATTTGTATTAACTGTTTTTGTGTAGCGCAACTTTCATGCTTATAGATTGCTAAGAGTGCCTGGGGGGGGGGGGGGGGGGGTATGTGAGAAGATTTCCTAGCTGCTTTTCAAAAGCTTTAAAAAAAACAACTCTTGGTACATCTCTGTATAAAACAAAATATATTGATTATGACTAACTGATTCACTAATTGGTTATTTTTTAATCAATTCACGTGTTGTCATCGACATTGAATAGTTGTGGCAAAGTTTCAACTTGATCCGAGACTGGCAAGTGGGAGATATAACGTGAACAAGATTCCACTAAGTTAATAAAAGCTTTGTAAAAAAAAAAATATAAAGGGACATATAATATCTGCTATTATTTTGCCAACAACAAGAGGTTTAAAACAAAAAGTGTCTGGGGAAAAAAAAAGTGAATAGGCCTATCCAGTTACATCTGAAATGATGGCTTAAAGCCTATACCTGAGTTTAATAATAGTCATTCAAAGCACGCCGAAAGAACCTGTCATAAGAACCAGCTCTTGAACACAAAGCTCATTTTACTGCCTCGGCAAATTACTGACAGACACAGTGCTTCTCAAACTCCTGAAATCCAAGGCCCGTCCACTAGATAAGAATGGAACTTTTTTTTTTCGCGCAGCTGTTTATTAAGAGTTTAATGACACAATCTTTATATACTTATTGTTAATCCACCGCTTTCAATAAGAACACTTCTTACTTACAGAGGGCTGTAGGCTTGGCATGGCATGGCATCTCTGTATGTATTTGTAAATGCCTTTGTAAGAACATTAAATACAAAAAGTTATTGCTAGCGCTAGAGGAGAAAGAAGGGGAGGGAATTGAGCGATCAAGAGAAGCCACAACATAAAGCCATCTATTGATCACGTTTAAAAGGCCACAAAGGGAAGTAATAGACTTGGCTCATGTTTAATCCCAGTTTTAAAAATAGCCTTCTAGCGCGTCTTTCCTCTCATAGTGACCAGCGCTATGATTAACTTCGTCTGGGACAGGGGACATAATTCAATCGAAGGCTGCTGAGGAGGTAGAACCTTTGGAACCATCGAGTTCTCTTAAGTTCAATGAAACAAATCGAACAAAATGTGATGATGATAGATGAAACTAATGAGTGAACAGTTGATTCATGGAACCTTCATTCTGTAGTCAATACGCTTATTTTTTTAGTATATTATCTCTAACATATATTTGTCATCAGTGTATCTATAATAAAGAAATGACCTTGTACCTTAGCGTACTAACCACTCCATGTGCCTCTCAAAGAGCCCAGCGCCAAGGGACTCAACGCTTCTAGTGGTGCCACTTTCTCCCTCAAAAGCTACTGTCTGCGGGCTTTTTCTGTGCACGGACTAAAGGTTTGGAACTCACTCCTCGTTTATCGCAGGCAACATGCTACACTACATTCAAGAAAAACATTAAACCTACCTGTTTAAAACTTTTTTTTTAGATTAGTTTGTCATTTTAGCTCTCGTGTTTATGTTTGCAATGTTATCACAGCGCCTTGAGCCTACATTTTGATTGTTAACAGCACTTTATAAGTAAAATTATTAACATTATTAAAAATGTTTCTGAAAGTCGAAATACCGCTATATTTCAATGTAAGGGACAGAAGTAAAAGTCACGTCAGGTTAAAGAGACCAGTGTCTCAAGGTTAAGTTTTACTCCTATCAGAATATCCATCCAAGCCAGTCTTGTTTCTCTTGTATAAAGACCTCAGTAACTAATGGAAGCTCGTTTGCTTTCCTTCATGCTGAGCTGTACTTGCTAATGAAGACTAATCTTTTCATCCCGTGTTCTATCAAGTGAGATTTGGACTTTACCAGACACCCCATTAATTACACCTGTGGGAATGCAAGCTAAAAACAAGTTGACTCTGACCGACACAGGAATTGATCTGCTACTATGAATATCTGTCAGAGTTGTTCCATGGGAGAAAAGTGTACTAGATATTACGTTCTTTGCACTGAAGTGCACATATATCAGAGAGAGAGAGAGTTGGAGGCATCTTCTGATTATTGACTTACTAAGAGATATCCTATCTCTACATGTTAAACTTATGAAGCGAAGTTAAGCTTCCTTCATTCCATTTGTTCATATACAATAAAAATGGGCGCATAAAAATACAATACTATTAAATAGACAAAGCGACCACAGTCTATGTTATTCAACGTTCAAGTCTCATTTTAACATGAACAAAACAACTGACTGCGATACCCTCAATTCTGAAATACTTGTACCACGTTTCTACCTAAACCAAAATAAATTAATTAACACTAATTAAATAACTAATTGGTAAACTTTTTATTGATGTATATGTTGTCATCGACAATGGAAAATTGTTCAAAATTTCAACTTGATCCGAGAATGGGAAGTGGGATAAAAAAAAAAGCATGTAAAATAAAATATGCTAGACAGACGGACAGACTGAATTAATACAAGCTTTGTAATAAAACAATGGGGTATTTTAGATTTGTTCACTTGTCTCACGTTCGGAACAAACAAAATATTCAGAAGTATTTTCAAACCTGATGATTGAAGTGCATGAGTTCTTACCATCTCGATTAGTTTATCAACATCGCTTAGATGTAACAGATAAATCTATATTAGTTTATGAAAAGCATTTGGATGTAATAACTGCAGATTACTTTATCAACAGCACTTGGATGTAACCGATATAATCTAGATTAGTTTATCAACAGCACTTGGATGTAACAGTTATGGTGGTCAGACAAGCTGCCTTGTTATAGGTGTTCTTATGGTGACATCCTTCAGACGTAGAACAATTATTTTAAAAACATTTGGCGACGTCTAGGATTACGTGAGTTTTGTTGACCTTGGGCGATGAGACATTTTCTGACTGAAAGATGGCTCAAAAACAACAATGGATCAAGTCAAACAACTTCTTGTAATTACTTCCAAGAAGAATTCTAGGTCATAGAGGAAACTGTGAAATAGCGACCATTTAGTTTTATTTATTACAAAGTTATGTCAACTCTGTCAGTCTGGTAAAAAGTGTGCATTCGTTAAACACCCATTCCCGAATTGAGTTAAAACTCTGCACAAATATTCATTGGCGTACACAGACATTAATTATAAAAAAAAATAAACCAATTAGTCAATTTTTTTATTACTGGTAATTAATTATTTTGTTTGATACCAAGAAGGGAAATTAATCCTTCAGTATTCACATATTTGACTAAATGTGTAGGGCTTAGTCCCCTTAAATTATTCTTTACGTTCTTTTCTACCACACACATACTACGATCAAGTTGGTACTTTTAGCTTCTACATTATATGATATATAGTTGTAAGGGTGAATCCTTCCCCTTTTTAAGGATTTTTATATTATTTTGCTTGTTTTGCCACCTTATGTGCTTATCCTAAATTTATCGAACTTTTAACTTATGAAAATAAAGCCAAAGCAATGGGGGCAAAAAAAAATATTTAAAAAGCAAAACAATATCTGAGTTTCAATTTCTGTCTGGCATACGTTTTTTTCATTTCCGAGCAGAGCACTTTCGATGTTTAAAGTACATAGGATCTACACTGAATTAAGACAGAAGCCAATCGATAACCCTCGATATTTTCAGAAATAGAGCTAGGAAAGTTTAAAAAAAACAAAAACATGTACATACAATAACTGCTTATTACACACACAAAAAGAAAAAAAAACATAAAGAGAACATTTTGTTTTTAAGGGAGGGGGGAGGGAGGGTTCTGGATGGAAATCTTTAAAATACAAGCCTGTAGATAGGGGCAACAACTAGGCAAGATTCACTTTGTAAGATCTTAATGAAAGAGTATTGTAGGACTCCAACAAGCAAGTTATAAACAGAAGTGACCCACCCTATTGATCCCTTTCCTTTTCCCTAGGTGTAATTAACCAAACAATCTGTCACGTTTGCTTGGTTCTTGTTGTTTTTCATTAACAATGTTTGATGCATATGTAAAAACGTCTATACCAACAACTATGGTATGCAGTTCCTGACCATGACATGAATCAAACCTGCTTGGAATAGAATAGGTAATACTTCCGGAGACGTAAGTTTTACACGTCTGGCGAAACCAACAGAGACAAGTGATCTGATACTGGATCTACGAACTATTGGCCCATTTAAAACGCATTCCAACATACAATGATTTTATTTAGAAATGAGTATTGTGTTCAAAGTTTAGTGTTCTAGATTGTATACACGAGGACAAAAAAATGGAATTATGATTGCTGAGAACGCACCAGAAAGAAGACTTTGAAAGAGAAAAAAAAAGACACACAGTATCGACCCCCCCCCCCCCCACACACACACCAAAGTTACTGTCAACATAACCCAATTTTCGTAAATTCTCCAGTGACACTGGTCAACACTTCCGGTTATCGGCTCTACATTTGGTGATGACTTCCTCCCTCCACTATTGATCAGACACAAGAGAAGACAGATCTTCATTGTCTGTCTGGACACAGATGTGTCGGAGCATGTAGAGAGGAGAGGAAAGGTTTCTGGACACATTTGGCCTCATTGTTTTGTTATTGTTTTTGCCTTTTCCAAAGCATAATCAGCTATTTGTCTGTCTAGAGTGAGTCTAAATTAAGACCCTAAAGTAAATCATTAATTAGATCTTAATCTATAGACACATATCAAAAGTGAAATGTATTGTTAATTTCATATCCGCCATTATTAAGTGGAAGTAATCTAATTGATTCGCATACTCCTCAGACTTTAAAAAAAAAATTAGTCTAAATACTTAGAAATTACAGACGTTCCTTAAACCGAGAAGACAAGTACGTCCCACTCGTACCCATGCGTTAATGTATTCGTGAATGTCATTGGTTTTCCTGGCTAATTCAGACAACCCGTCCCATTCTCCACTAATTTGTCCTAGTATATGGAATAAGAAATGTGCCTTTATTTTGTGTCTTTCTGAGTATTTTATTAGGTTGTGTTTTTGTATTTGTAAGTTAGGGTTAATGTTTTTGTATTTGTAAGTTAGCGTTATTTGTTTTATGAATAATTGTTACTTTCCTTTTGAGTATTCTGTCCTGAAGTGTTTATAAACTTTGTGATTTTACTAATGGTGTTACTCTAGTCAAATGACTATATTCGTTTGTTATAAACATTCAATAAACGGTTTAAGGTGCAGTAAAAACATGACTTGTTAAACAAGAAAAACATTTCTAAAAATACTTTTTAAAAAAAAAGCTTATATTATTTGTAATAAATCTAGAGTAACAATAACAAATCTGTGCGATTAGAAATATTTTTACCAATTGTTTTTGTTTAGCGCAATTTCATGCTTTTAGCTTTCTCGATGCGCTATGATCCTGTCACTTGTCTGGACCAGTTGGAAAAAGGAGGGGTGTAAATGTTACCTTGATCGCTTTTTAAATGCATAAAAAAGTTCACTCAGGGCTCAAGCCTCCTCAAGGAGACTAGTTCAACCACAACTGTTAAGTACGATTTCTTTCCCGTTTTCGATACCAAACAAAATAATTATTTACCAACAATTAATCAAATAATTGTTATTTTTTAATTGATTCTTGTTAAGTCAGGTGCAAGAAATAATTGTGCGAAATTTCAACTTGATTCGATATTGGGTGTGGGAGAAATAAAGAATACAGATTTTTTACCAGACAGACAAGACCAGAGTTGATAGAAGCTTTGTAATAAAAAGAAAGATTTCAGAAAAGACAGAAAACAAGACGCGTTAGACACGCGGAGATTTTCTTCCCTTTCATTTCAAAACAAGCTGTTAATTTTGTAAGGGGTGAAAAAAAATGTCATTACGAAAAAACTCATGTGAAATCAAACTACGTTTCTGGCCAATTACCTCAACCACATCGACACTATAATTTCAGACCTGACGGTTACATAGTAGAATCAATGCGCTATTAACAGCTATTGTTATGTTAGAGTAAACTGCCACCCAGCACGCATCGGTGCTCTATTGTTTGACAATGCTATTACTTAAGACCAAACGTCAACCTTTAAACAAAAGGAAGATTCAACGCGATGCGGGTGTCTGCTGTTATTAAACAATTGAAAGCAGCTCCTCCCTAGGAGATCGATAGCCTTGACTAAATACTCTTACAGTTTTCTCAACTTTTTAATGGCTAGGAGATAGTGGAGTTGAACGCTACCATTTACAGCCACAAGTGGTTATTAGTGCTTCTATTCAAATGATACAATCGAAAGGGGAAACGGAAGAAAAAGCGAAGGCCAGGCTTTTCAAAGGTGCAAGCGGCTATGAAAGTAATATTGTAAGATTATGATATAGCCTTGGTCAATGAAACAAAATTGAGATCACGTTTTACACCTGATGATCTTCTCTCAAAGTAACAAGAACACAAAAGTATTCTCGAGATTGCGAATCTTAAGCAGCTTTTTTTTTTTTAATTCCGAAGCTCGCTGTTGGCTACAGCAGTGATGAAGAGAGAAAGCCCTTCTTAAAAGATATGTTTGATTAAACCATAGAGATCTTCTTGTTTTTTTCTTATTTATCATCAATCGTGTTTAGATGTAGTTTAACATTGCAAGACAGTTGCACTCAAATTGCATTGAATAATAAATGCATGAAAATATGAGGTTTATTTGGATCCTGCAAACATTTTTACATTTTCTTAATTTACCAGAGTGTAGCATCAAAACAAATAGAAGCAACTTATAAAACATTACGATAAAAAAACAAAAGAATTGTATCTGTTAGCCATTCGCGAGAACAAATAGCGTTATATCTTATGAAACGAGGACTAAACGTAAAAATGTCCATGATTAAAAAAAAAAAAAAAAACCACTCTTAAAGCATCTTCATTAGGCCTCTTTTGTTTATTATGTAGTTCCATTCATTTTATATATATATATATATGTACTGTTCTTTAAATGTGAGCCCATTTCCCTTGCTCAAGTAGATTACGGCTCAACTGTTAAGAATGCCAGATGATTTCAATCAATTTCAGTATATATGAAAGAGATATATCGAGTGGCAAGGGGAGATATATTTGTGAAGACTTGCATTTTTTTTAAAGTGGTGACCGTTGTGAATAGATTGTCCTGAGTCCTGGAGATTTGTATCCGGTAGAGCTGAGATGTCATAGAGATTTCTATCCGGCAGAGTTGAGAGATATCTGCTCAGCAGAGTGATGTGATTTTAAAGGAATCTCACAATATAAGAAGCGAGCTGAAGTGTATATTATTGTATACGGATAAATTATAATGTAAAATACCATGTGTATATAATGTGTTTACTTGTATTGATGATTTCCATAAATGGAGTCTTTGGTGTATCCAGTGAATTCCGGTGTGTGGAAGTATTGATTAATATGTACCTTAAAAAGCATATAATAACTTTTCATCGACACGAACTACTAACATACTAGCTCTAGTAGTAGGTAACGATGTAACAGACGCTCATAGTAACGTCCTTGAAGTGTTCAGTTCATTAGTTAAATACCCAAGATCATGAAAAGAACGACAAATCCTGGGCTCTTAGATCTACCTCTTAGAACATCCATCTCATCCGAATGACGCTACTGGAGGGGGGGGGGGGGCTGACCTGCTGCAACACATCTTTCTATTTAGATCTCTCCTCAGCTTTAATCAGCTATTAGTGTACATCTGCCTGTACATCTGCCTATCATCTCATTCGTGGTCTGCCTTAGAGTCGCCTGTCTTACTATTTCTGTCACTCAGTTCAAAGAAACTCTTTCAAGGCGACCTGCACAACGTAATCTGTTGTTTTCTTATTTCTGTCACTCAGTTCAAAGAAACTCTTTCAAGGTGACCTGCACAACGTAATCTGTTGTTTTCTTATTTCTGTCACTCAGTTCAAAGAAACTCTTTCAAGGTGACCTGCACAACGTAATCTGTTGTTTTCTTATTTCTGTCACTGAGTTGTTGTTTTTTTTGTTGTTTTTTTTACTTTTGTATTCATAGAACTGTTAATGACCATTTTTATTTTTTTAAAAAGTTATATAACGTTGTTTCAACATTTCTAAGAAACCAACATTGCTAGTATAGAATATTACTGTGTAACATATTCATTATGCTTTCAACTAATAGATCTAGTTGTAGCGTGTAAAGTGTGTAAGGAAGAGGGCAGAAAGCGAACAGTGGATCCCATCTTATATAATACAGACGTTACTTCAAAAAAGATGATTACGTCCTACGCGTCATGCATTTAGTCATGCATATCGACCAATGACCTAAATTCTGCCAAGTCACTGGTTTCCCTGGCTAGCTCAGGCAACCCATTCCATGCTCTAATAGCGCTAGGGAAGAAGTAGCATTTGTACAAATTTGTCTTAGCATATGGAACGAGGAATGTGCCTTTATCTTTGTGTCTTTCTGAGTATTTTATTAGATTTCGTTTTTTTGTATTTGAAGATTATGGTTCAGTGTTTTTTGTATAATTGCTACTTTACTTTTGAGTCTTCTGTCCTGAAGGCTTTCTTTAGAAATTTATTTAGTGATTTTACTAAAAGTGTTACTCTAGTCAAATGTGAATAATCGTTTGGTATTTTGTGTCTGTTTCAGTTTCTTAATGTTTTCTTCAGTTGAGGGGTCCCAAAGAGAGGATGCATATTCTATTATTGGCCTAACCAAGGTTAAATAGCATTTTAGTTTTATGTTCTTATTTGATTTATAGAAATTTCTTTTAATAAACCCTAATGTTTTGTTTG
This sequence comes from Biomphalaria sudanica, assembly GCA_036873155.1. Lineage (NCBI taxonomy): Eukaryota > Metazoa > Mollusca > Gastropoda > Planorbidae > Biomphalaria > Biomphalaria sudanica. The sequence continues at coordinate 1,379,451 of JAZGLO010000985.1, forward strand.
ATTTATTGAGTTTCATCAATATGGGGATACCACGACAGTTTTTCATTTATTATAACACCTAGGTACTTTGCGTTTTTAGTCTGTGTTATTGATTTACCATGAATAAGATAAGTGGAATTAATTTGTTTTAGTTTGTTTTTTTGTTACTCTTCTAATTGACATTTAACTTACTTAGTTAACTACAGCTTCATCAAAACAAAGTAATGTACAACTAACGAGGGCAAAGACGGCTGGGATAACTTGTATGTAATTGGGGAATAAACCTGTGGGCGATTTTATTTTATTAGTTTATTTTAAACATAGACATGTGAGTCAACACTTTCAAGAACAAAAATAGTTACTAATTACAGGAGGAGTTACTGTACAACGTGAAGTAATTGTAACAATTCGTCCTCGGAGTCCTTTTACACAATTAGCTAATTGCTTTTACCACCATAAAACTTAACTAGCATTAGGAAGAAAGCAAGCCTGCAAGAATCTTTAAAGTGTAGCCTCATACGTGGATGAAAAATAAAAGTCTGCACAAGTCGGTGACACAATACAGGGGAATTATTCTAAATGACAATGGTCAATGTAATGTGGCACTGACTCCCAAGTTGGAGATTATGATTCTCATTAGTTGATTGATAGAAGATACAAAGGTTCAATGAGTGAGGGGGGGGAGACATTACCCGAACAACACTAGTGCACCATTGTCTAATGTTATTTTGAAACAAGCATTTTTAAACAAGTTGATTACAAGATTTTGATTTAAATAAAAGTATCTAAAACTTTAATCCTGTTTTAAAATTCAAATTGGATTTAGGATAGATCTTTTCCATTTTGTACTATAATTTCTTTAGATCTTGACGTATACTGTTTATTTTTAAATGCTTAGTTATACAAACATTATAAATGACAAAACTGTTTTTGTGAGCTAAGATAATGTTTAAACACATATAATATATCATATATCAATTGTTTGATATCTTAAAAATTAAAAATTAATTACATAAAATTAAAGATATATTAATCTAATTAATTTTTTTCGCGCTTGAATAATTAGAAAGACTGGCCAACGTGAAAGATCAACAGTGATGGGAACAGAAATTTCTAGACATTTTCTAAACCCCCGTTTGTGAACCAGCGTGTCAGCGACACAAATAAGGAGTTGCTGGATTCTTTGAAAATATATAAAATTAGTGAATGTTTTATTGCACACATACACACGATATGCATACAAGACACTATTGCTTGTACATTTAGATGGGAAAACTTTTGACTTCTTTTGGCACCAAGTCTATATCTTTTTTTTTTTAACTGACATTATGGGCCTAACGAAATTTTAGGATTTCAGAAAATTTTAAGAAAATTCACATCACAATAACAAAAAACATAAGATTACTATTTGGAACTTACCTCCATCGACTGGGTTTTTAGGAAACGCTTTCTTCGGAACTCCGCAGATTGGAGAACTCTTCATCTTTTCCACTGTCTTCAGTATATCCGAACTTGATGTCAGGGCAATCAGAAACAGTAAGGCAATGGTCGCCAGTGTGTAAGGGCGCCAAACCCAAAGAGCCATTTCGCCGATATGAATTGACCTTAGTCCAAGTCACTCTACGCCGATGACGTTATCATGGGCTGTTTTCTGAAAATACCCAGACTAGTATCTAGCGATCAGTACAATAAGTGAGTGACTTATAAAATGTTTGTCAAGACTTGAGAGCAGTGGACAAAGCCACGTAGACAGCTACGTAAATGTGAAGTATCCATCGTTCAATTGAAGTTTAGCGAGTCAAAGAATATGAAGACAAAATACTGCTAGGTCACGAGTGAGTCTTCTTATCCAAGTCAAATGCAGTGTACTCTACAGACTCAAGCTCGTGTCTTAACATTTGTTATAAAATAGAACATTTTGAAATAGCTCATCATTCCTGACAGTTCATCAACATAAAGAAGACTTGTCTTGGACCTGGGGGAGAAAAGACAGTAAAATATTAAATAAGGTTAAAGTTGTTATGCTAAGATTTTCTTACTTTTGTTTTCTATGCTAGAGACCAAAAAAAGGGAGAGTGGGATGCGTTTCAATGCAAAATTTTTTTTTTTTAAAAGGCTTTAAAATTTCAGTTGTATTTTTTTTTATCTCCGGATTCTATTGTAACAGTCAAAGATTTGACATTGTCATGAGCTTGGTGCTCAGAGCGTGTTTTGTGATTGGGTTCTCTTCTTGTTGTAGTTCCTCGGACTTAAGTTTCGTGTTTTCATCTTCTTAAAACAGTATATTCATTCAGATTTTCGTTACATCATTCGTGAATTAGTTGTTGACCTAAAAGTCTCTTTAACAGGTCCATGTTAACACGGTCTTGTAACTTGTGCAGGAAACCTTTTGTAACACTAACATAGCAAATCGATTTTAAACACAAAAGCATAGAACCGGATATAGAACTAATATATATATATATATATATATATATGTATGATAGATAGTTATATATATATATATATATATATATATATAGATAGATAGATAGATAGATAGATAGATAGATAGAAAGATAGATAGATAGGTAGATAGATAGATAGAGAGAGAGAGAGAGAGAGAAAGAAAGAAAGAGAGAAAAGTATACTAAAACTGAGCTACTTCCAAAGGAATATAAGTAAACTCTTCCTGTGGAAGATTTTCTTTCTCTTTATTTCCTCAGCAAGCCTAGACTTGGGTACACTAAATGAAGTCAAGCTCTGCTGCAGGCAATCATCTGGAGAAAATGATAGGAAAGAAAATTATGACGTCTTCTCAGCACACCCGTAGGGGGGAAACATCTCGACAGAGTCGTTCAAGGGGAAGACACCACCATTTGGCGATAATCCTTTCTCTCTGTCTAGCGTACACGATTGCCCTTTTTTTTTGTCTTCTTCCAGCTACATAAAAAAGTGGGGGGGGGGGGGGGGGGGTTGGATAGCTACAAAGACAACATGCAGTTTGTACAAACATATCTCCTTCACCTATCCCTTAATCTGTTGGACCGTTGGAAGCATCACACAAGATTTGTCGACCATCTTCTCCATTCCTGTCTTTTGCCTTGGATAGAACCTCTTTGAATGGCAGGCCTGTCCATTCTTTTATGTTGTTTTACCATCGCTTTTTCTGTCTGCCTCTTCTTTTTCCTGGTACTGGTCACTGAAGGAAGGTCTTTGCAAGTCTCGAAGACCTTGTAATATGGCCATAGAGTTTTGGTTAGCGTTTTTTTTTTACAATAGTTAGTAGTTCATCGTGGTGTCCAATCACTGTAGTAACCCTGTCTCTAATCTCTTCGTTTGTGATGCGGTCTTTAAATGGAATACCTAGGATCCTTCTGTAACGTCTACACTCCATTGCTAGGATCCTCCTCTCTAGCTATGTAGTCAGCGTCCAAAAGTCGTAAGCATATAAAAATGAGGCCATGACCAAGGAGCACATCAGTCTGATTTTGGTGTCGAGGGCTATACCTTTGTATTTCAATAATGTTTTGAGTTTTCAAGTGATGCTGTGGACTGTGAAATTTAGGCCAGAAGTTCGGCTTGGTTCTTTCATCTGAGACGATAGCTCCGAGATATTTAAAACGACCAACTCTTGTCAGCTTTTTCCCCTCCAATGCTGATGCCCCTTTTAAAGCTTTTGGCTATTGGTCATTATTTGAGTTTTTTCGGTATTTATCTGCATGCCATATGCTGCGGAAATCTTGTCGCTGCGCATCACCAAGTCAGCTAGTTCTTCTTCTGTCCCTGGTAAGCCAACTGTATCTACTGCCTATCTCCAACATCTATCCAACATTTGACGACACAATGAACAATTTAAAAAAAATAAAAGTGTATTTAATCCAATAAAGAATTATTAATTGTTATACTTATAAATAATTCAACAAGATGGATTACATTAAACGGTTACCGGTACTAAAATTTAAGAAAGCATATCTTTAGTTGGTCATTAAGTCCAGGACTACAAAATAGACAACCATAGACAAATGGCGCAAGGGCAGTAACTCCGGTCTTAAATCCTCTACCGGTTCAACACCCTTATAAAATCATAATTATCTAATCACAATAAAAACACAAGAGTCCTATCTTATAAATAGTACAATTAATACAGTCTCCACTGATGCTGCTTACTCCAATGATTTCTCTTCTTACATCAGAATTATTGGGAGTCTTTTTTATGCTAAGAAGAGCGTTACATTATTTTCCTTTTTGAGAAACTTGAGAAAATCGCATACAATGGAAACTAAACTCCAATTTAATTCTAAGTACACCAGTGTTTGAATCACAAACTAAAAAAAAAAATTTCAAACTGGACAAAACGCGTCCAATAAGTTCAATCTGTTGAGGTCTGAGTATGCTTAAAATGTTCAGTAAACATACACTGAAGGTAATTCATTATGTCCCAAACAACCAGGGTCGCCAATTCATGTTGTCAGGTTGGTGACGAACCCCCCCCCCAAAAAAAAAAAAAACCTAGCTGTGTCAAAACGGCAATGTTAAACTAGAGCAACTCTTGTGTTCTGTAGCGGGACAACGGGACTATCACTTGCCACGTAGGCCAAGGACATCCAATCAATAGCAGAGCATCCGTTGTCCGAATAAAGAAAATGATTTCACAAATCGATCTACGTGGGTGCGACCCTGTGCGTGTAAAGCGGCGATAGTCCAACTATTTGCTATTTCTTTTCCCCATGAAAACTACGCTATTGAAGAACAAATAGACAGCGCGTCCCCTTCACCCAACATCTAAGTACTAACTAGTGTCCAAAAGATACTTGGGACAATGAGCAAGAAAACTCAAGTGTTGTATACGTATTCTCTATTCCAAAAAACTCTTCAATGAAGTCATAACAATAACAACTTTATACACACGTGAGACAACTGCAACATGTATATACTATATGTAAACATTTGTTTCATAACTCATTGCTCCACAAGTTCATAGTGACAGCCCGTTCATTTTAAGGAGCTCTCCTGAAGTGTGTTTTCAAATTCTATACAATCATTAACCAAAGACGCATTTTGATTTTCTTGAAAAATCTAAGATACGGTATATGTGAAAACAAAACTCAACCAAATAGCACAATAAAAACAGCGAAGTCATTTAACAAAGTGTGAAGAATGTGGTTACATCTTTGCTTGTTTGGTGGTGTCGTGAAGAAAGTCCTTAAAATTTTGCTTGTTTGATCTTCATATTTAAGATGGTTTAACCCACTGGATAAGCGCCAAATTAAGAAATTGTAATGTCTATTATTAATTCCTATCAAATATGGCGCCGTCTTTCCCCACAATCTCTCTCTCTATATAAGTTTTGATTCTAATCACTCAATTTTACATACATCTTTCTAAATACTTTGTTCTATATCGGATTATTTAGTTTAATGATAATTTCATTAAGTGGCTGGTGTTATGTCTAAGATATCAACTTCCAGGTACAGGGAAAATCAATGTTTCTCACTTCTGAGTGCTCTTGGTCAATACACTCTTTTTTGTTTCATAAATCTTCTAACTATTTGTCGCTATTTATCCTCACACAGTCATTCGCTACTCATCCCTCCTCTTTTTGTCTGCTCTTTCTTCTCTCCGTTAAAGATTGAACGGGAAACAAGAGAAAGAGAAACTTTAAATGTGCCACTCAGTAAAGCTTCCCCTACATCGATTCCACTCGACTAAGCTGTAGCCGGTTGTAGGTTCTACTCTAGCAGTTCTAGCACTAGGGAGAAGAGAGGTGGCGGTGGGGGTCATCCTCGTTACTGATCTCAACTGGTCAATCGTTCATCTCGTTCATGGCTGGCGGCAACAATACTACCAACACTGACCAGGTCGTTAAGACAAGAAGCCATGAGAGATAAATGCTTGTCATTCCAGGTACCAGTGAAAGGGCCTATTCGATTAGTCAAGGGTACGCAGGAAGTGTCAGTATTAAGTACCTCAGAGATACATCTATAGCACCTCCATCTCATAGCATTATCATTGATTTTTATGAATCGACCAGCAAGACACTTAACGTAATCTATTTGTGACGATTTCATAAGAAATTCAGTAACAAACACAGAGTGGCCAAGAAAGACAATCGGAAGGAGGTAGAGAATTTGATGTGTTAGGGTCGTTTACTACACATGAAATATTTAGTTGTTTTTTTTCAAAGCTTATGTTAACTTATGTTAAGCTAGTACTCCCACTTCCCATTCTTGGATTAAGTTGAAACTTTGCACAATTTTTCATTGTCGATCACAATACATAAATCAATATAAAAAAAACAACCAATTAGTAAAGTAATAGTCGTAATTCATTAATTTTGATTTATAAAGAAAATGTGCTAAGCTAAGGTTAGATAAGCCTTGTGCAGAGAATTAGGTCGTTCGCTCAAAATTGGAAACAAATAATAGACCATGAAACCTTCCTATTTTTATAAATACTTGAATAGCTCAGTGGTAAACACGTCGACCTTCCATCGTGGAGGCTCGAGTTCAAATTCAGACTTAAAGAACCTTTTTTTTTTAAATTGATTTTGAAAAGGCAGCACGGACCCCCCCCCCCCCCAAATAATAATTGATCCATAAAAGTGATTGCATCATAGCGCATAGATCATGTTATAAGCATGAAAGTTGCGCTAAACTGCGGCTATAAAAAAAAACAATTCATAAAAATATTTCCAATCCATAGATTTTTTTTTTTGTTAGCCTAGATCTATTAAAAAAATAATAATTTGTCCGATTCAAGATTTATTTAATACGAGTTTTGTTTTTTAAAAAGTATTTTTTGCAATTCCTGTTATCAGTTTGCTAATTCATGGGAAGAAAATGAAGGAAAAACCTGGACACGGATTTCGGCTCTAACGAGTTTCCAAGAAAATGTTGACAGTTTATGTATCTCTTTGGAAAAAAAATTACTATCGAATAGGCCATTATGGGAAAACTCGAGGGTTATGGTTAGGGTTAACTCGAAAACTCATGTTCGGCCGTTTTAATTTAATTTTATATTGTATTTAATGAATAAATAGACAAGCATATACATGAACGTTAGAAATATAGATACATTGCATGACAGAATAGTCATTGAAGGCTGACTGTAGTTATAACACTATTTTGTACAAGTCAAATAGGAAAAAGTACTAGAACAGATCCTACAAAATATATCCTACCTGTCTTTCTCCCTATTTGAGCGATGTTTACATCTCCTGTCTGCTAGACCGGTTATCAATCAATTATTCCGCAAGAAAACAACAACTTGACGTCGTAAGCAGCCCCCTGCCCTCGCCCCTCACCTTCACAGTGAGCTCCAGGACGGGAAAGAGAAATATCTGGCTAACCTTAACGAGCTGATCGATATAGTCGTGCACGGGATTTCTACGTTACTGACAGTAGGACAGAACAACAACAATTGATCATGGCTTGGTTTGGTAGCGTACACCACTTGTGTTCAAAGTCAACCATTAGATCTAGTCACTTTGAGCAAACACTTTACCCTCATCGCATGACAGAAACTGTTTGGTCTACGAGCGGTAGAACACGCGTTTCAAATGTCTTGCATTTCCAAGTCTTGGCTTGGTCTGCTTTGATCTTTACGCCTATAAAAATACAGCTGGACAAATAAATACTAACAGAATACAAGTTAAACAACCTTATTATTTGTACACAACAATCATTGATGAACTTGAAAGGTTGCTGGTTGTTGTACTGATCAAGAAAATTAGAATCGGCTCCTACTGGCAGCTAAAAGACGACCAAACATTTTTTATGAAAAAAAAAAGACACTGGCCTGGTTATTCATGTTCATACAAGCCTCTAATATGAGGCTAATGTACCAGAGCAGGACAGTAATTTCGATAAGTTGCTGTACATTTTGTGGTTAACGTCATTTCTCAGACACAGGAAACCTTGAACAAACTCATTTCTTTAGAACGGAAGTCTCAGGAAGTTGGAAGACACTGAACACAACATGTCGTATTTGTAACAGCAAAGAAGGGGAGATAGACAGTGAACGAGCACGGGAAAAAAAAAAACAAAGAGAGAAAACTGCGTGCTAAAAGTCAAGGATGCGTTAAGCCAAGGAGTCACGTGATGACAACAAATCAATGTATCCTCAGAAATAGATCAATACAAGCGACCTTGTATAACAAAATATAACCCAAGGCAAGCGCAGATCATGTCATGACAAACATTCTGTAGCACACAACATCTAAGTAACATTATAAAACTGAATGTCATATCAATTGTAATGAAACTTTAATTAAACAATCTCAAGACGTAAAGTGTCGTGATTCTCTCAGAAGCAAATGTACACAATACTATAACATTGGTGAATAAAATGTACAAAAAGAACTATACAATTTGATGTTAACAGCTGGAAAGTGAAAGCCAAAGAATATCAAAAGTGCCTGAACTGCTCACTCGGAAGTGTTACATTTAAAGCAGCCTTTTGGCGCAGACATGTTTAAATACCTGCCTATTGACGTATCGCAGTTGTTTTTGTGTCTAGATTTTAGTTTGTTACGAAATGACTTCTACTAAGTTCTCTCCATAGAGTGCGAATACATTTTAGTATTATTTTCTTTGAATGCTATGTATAGAGCTCAATCTCATAACTCTCTCTCTTTCTAAAATCTTTTTATCTACATGTATGCACAATCTCGATAAGGGTTGAATCTCTCACGAGCTATTTCCTTCCATTGTCCTTAATCATATGAGCGCTTATGGAATATTGATAATGCGGCATTTTCCCCTTGTCAAAAGTGTTACATTGTGATTTCAGGACTTTAAAAGTCCCATAGACATTAGTGTTTTACAAATGGTTGAAATTCATTTTAATTATTGAAACTAAATTTTAGCTATTAAGAATAGACGTAATGTCCCTTTAAAAAAAATGCAAGAAGGTTTCCCTTGTGCCTTTGAGACTTAAGCGTTACAGCAAACACATCTCAGCTGAAGTCGGGATTCAGACTCGAGCAGCCTTGCTAGGAAGGTAAGCTGTTTATGCCACTCAGCCCCACACTTCAATGAGTTGATACAAAGAGAAAACGTTAGCGTGTACATATAAACACACTCAAACCAGATCATATGACTTTCAACAATTAGCAATTACCACACCTTGTTTTCCTATAAGAAAATGGCGAATATTAAACACAGTAACGTGCGATTTTCAAAATCATGGTATAGGATAATGTTTGTTTTGACTTGAAGGTCGATTGGTTTTAAGATGTTGAGTATTACTGAACAAAGTCTATCATTTAAAAAATGGCGTTTCATTGCTAATGGATGAACACATCTTGTAGACCGCAAAGATGTCCAGATGTTATTAGTTAAGTAAAGCAGTTCTGAATAGTCCCCCTACTGGTCACTAAGGTCAGAAATTATACTCACATTTGTATGACTGTCATCGATGCTGCAAAAGTTGTTTAATTTAAACTGATACCACGGTGTTTCAAAGTAATACATTCTAATTTTAGAGAGCAGTACATGTAGATTGGTTTAGACAGAACTGAAAATGTTTCTACAGTGGCATGACTGTGATTAGAATTGACGGACAGGAAATGCCAAAAATACAATCAACTCCCTCGTGCTCCAATTAGAGTTTAATGATGACCATGAACTTGCACTTCAATGTCGGCTTCCGGTTGTTTAGAGTACAGTAGCTGTAGGTCTTACTGCACTTTCGCGTGAGGACAGAGGTTCCAATATTGCTTGGATAGGTTAAAATAAGACATTATAAACTAAGATATTTCAATACTGAAACAATAACACATTGATTTGATTTGTTTATGTGTGTTGTTGCAAAAGTGTTTAGGACCCAACAGAAGGAAATGACCATTAAATTTGAATTATAAAGAGTTGCATTCTGGTTTTTCAAGAGTTACAGTTTCCTACATTAGACGACAAGTTTACAAGATGATGGGGGAATAACGAGAGTACAGTTTCCTACATTAGACGACAAGTTTACAAGATGATGGAGGAATCACGAGAGTACAGTTTCCTACATAAGATGACAAGTTTACAAGATGGTGGAGGAATCACGAGAGTACAGTTTCCTACATTAGACGACAAGTTTACAAGATGATGGGGGATTTTTTAAACCATTAACTATGTTTAAATATTCTTAAACCGAAGCTGATATCAAACGTTGGACACTTTCATTATCGAAACGCGTCATCGTCACCACTTGTGCAAAGCTCGTGATTTCGTAACTGAAGACACGTAAATAAATGTTTAAGCGTGTGTATGGATTGTATGGAGAATTGCAAAGGTTTCTAAACAATCCAGTTTTTAATGAGCCTACAGGTACTGTAACTTCATTTGTCATGAACAACTTTTGAGGTTCTTCTAGTGGACAGGACAAGACTACAAGCACGGCTCCGAGACTTCCAAACCAAAAATAGAAAACGGGCTATCGTGTGATGGATATGGAAAAGCTTCGCCCTTATCGACTCTTCCGGCACCGACGCACACAAACCAATCGAAATGAAACGTGTCTTATTTGGGAAAGCTGAAATCTGACGATAGAAATGAGATTGTCAGGTTGTATAAATGCATTTAGGAGAGAGAGAGGGGGGGGGGGCAGAGAGGGGGGGGGGGGACTACAAGAAATGTAAAAAAAAATAATATTGAAACTACAAAGAAAGAATGAAAGTAGCCAGAAGGTCAAGATTGAAACTAGGAAATAAGTAACGAGGGTAGACTGTGGGTGACGAAGATAACATGACCAAAGTATACGCTCAACCAATCCAAAAAAAAAAAAAAAATTCTGCAAGATGCTGGACTGTTTTACTTGTAGTGAATAAGGTTCTGTTGAATGTAACAAACAGGAAACTAGTACTGGGTCAAGCGCCGGAACTTTGTTGACGCTTGGGCAGCAGTTCTTTGTTCGATGTGGCTGATTCACGGGATGAGTGAATGTCGGATGCGGTGTGGCCTTATTGGCCATGACTTAAAAATCCGAGTGAAGAGGTGCGCTTGCATTTGAAGTTGTTACCCACTGTTTACGACCTTGATGCTGTATGCTATTATTTTACACCTTTAACTATAATTCAAATGCTCATCTTCATTTATCATATGTACAATAGATACCAGCTCATGTACAACTAGAAAGAAATGAGAAAGCTGACACACTCGCCAAGAGTGTGAGAACAAACTTCCAATTAAACTCTGCACTCTATCCAGAAGAAATGAAGAAACTAATAGTAAATAAAAGGAGAAATGGGCAAGCTCTCATCCAAATCACAAGAAATATGATGCTTATTATAAGCTATCCCGACAAGATCAACGCCTAATCTTTCGGCTCAGGACCGGACACAACAGAATGCGACAACATATGTACCGGAAGCTCAAAATTGGAACCAGTGAAATATGCCCATGTGGAGTGTCACCAGAGATAGCTGACCATGTCCTCCAAAACTGCTCTCTTTACCAAGAGGTCCGTACAAGACAATGACCCCAAAACACCCCAACAGAAAGAAAACTATATGGAGAGCCTCCCTGATTTGGAAACCACTGCGCAGTTCATCTCATGTATTGGTCTAGTCATCTGAACACTCCAACATAAAAATGAAGAAAAGAAATCTGTACATAGCCATTGAATGAGTTGCACGTTTATTACTGCCTTGCTATTAACGAACAATATCATTTGTTGGCTATTGCTATTATTTACTAATTTGTTACTATACTAGTCAGAGACACGGTAAACGAGCTAAGGCTTACAAATACAACCTGACAGTGCACACATGAAGTTTTTTTAACTAGATCAATACAAAGTAAGCAATAGGTAATTATGAAAACTTTATAAAAAAACTATCTTGGAACATTCACGTCCTACACACTTAACAGTTTTGGTTACAAAAAAAAAACTGAATTATTCACATATAGGTCTTATTTTGAATAGTGGATTCTTAAAATGAGTTGTGTTTAAACATCTTGACTAGATTAGATTAGGACTTATCTTCGAAAATATAGCATAGCTTATAGACACGTTTATTAAAATCATATTAATCGTGCAGTGATAGCATGATAGTTTTTATCATCTTTAGAAAAGCATCATTGCAAGTTGACCCTAACCCATGGGCAACTGTTTCACTTGACAATAAAACAAATATCTAAGCTTCTTTAGCCTCGACGTTTAGCCAGAATTCAAGGACACAGTGGGTGTGAACCATTGTTGCAATGGAAGGAGTGTGAGAATAAAAATTAAAGTCTGAGACAGAAGTTCCCATGGGACGCGAAGAAAATGTCACCCAGTCCCATTCATATCTTTGAAGCAAGTGGAGAAACAGATGAGAAGATATGGACAGAACGGAGGCCGGGTATCGATCCACACTTGTCTTACACCCAGCCAGATGTTTCAAGTGGGGAACAATAAAAAAATGTTTCGTAAGGAGACGAAGACGTAAACAAGCTGGTCAAGATGGACGGCTTCACTGGTAGAGGGAGAAAAAAAAAGGGAGTTTAACAACATGTTTAGATCAGTGGTTCCTCGGTGGTGCCCCCCAGAAAAGAAATACAAGCAATTATCTGACCAGAGAGGTTTCTGGAAGTAGAAAATAAGCAAAAGTGAATGAACTAAAATGTCATGACGATCCCTAGCTGAGCTAGGTCACCAACAATTATTAAAATCGATTTCACTTTGCTTAAAAAAACATCAGTTAATATACTTGAGAAAATAATATCCATACTTTTTATAAAACAAAAAGAGCAAACTTTGAAAGACCATAATTAACCGTGATTATAGTAAACTAACATGTCCGTGATTTTTTCAAAAGCTCTTTAAGCCTTTGATATCTGAACGTGACAGACAGACAACACAAGCACATTGCGACTTTCATTTAAAGTTAAAGGAATGTCAAATAAAACAAACAAAATTAAAAAAACAACACTTTAAAAAAAAAGCTTATCTAAGCCATATCTCTCATTGCTGTAAGATGTATTTCCTTTTTCAAACAAAATTAATGAATTACTTATATTTAATTAAAAAATTGGTTGTCATCGACAATGAATAATTGTGCAAAGTTTTATCTTGAGAATGAGAAGTGAAAGAAATAAGGTGTTCTAATTTATAACCGGACAGAGCGAGTTGATAGAAGCTTTGTAACAAGAAAAAGATTTTAAAATGTGTTGTTGTTTTTTTAACAAAACTTATATTAAGTGCAATTGTGTCAATTAGTTAGGATCAGTCATGTGATTAAATTTTTAATAGCTCTAGACTTACAATGATAAGTCTATGTAGAAATATTTTTACCAATTGTTTTTGTTTAGCGCAAGTTCATGCTTTTAGCTTTCTCAATGCGCTATGATTCTATCACTTGTCTGGACCAGTTGGGAAGCGAGGGGAAGAAGGGGGTATTTGTCTTAATATTACCGTGATCGTTTTTTAAATGCATGAAGAAAAAAAACAACGTGTTCACTAAGGGCTCAAGATTCCTCAAGGGGACTAATTCAACTAATACAATCACATGTGTCAAGTATGATTTCTTTCCTTTGTTTGTAACCAAAAAAAAAATTAATTACCAATTTTTTTACATTCTTGTTTAGTCAGGTACATGAAACAAGTGTACAAAATTTAAACTTGATCCGAGATTGGGTGAGGGAGAAATATAGTGTACAAATGTATACGAGACAAATGTGAGTTGATATAAGCTTTGTAAAAAGGGAGAATATTATACGAACCGAATTGATACCTTACTTTAAATAAAAAAAAGGGAAAAGGTGGGTTAAGCCTTGAAGGTACAACTACTCAGCTGCTGACATAACAAAGAACCTGTTTATTTCTAATCCAACATATCCCTGTGCGTATTATGATGTGACAGGTTGAAGAGTATTTCTTTAGGGCCAAAATAAGAAGAAAGAAAAAAAGAAAATATTCACGTTTCAAGATTATTAGGATAATGATGGCGCGGAGAAACCTCATTATTTTAATCAGGCGGCTGGTCTATTTCTGTGTTTGTGCATGTGTTTTATAAACCAAGATAAAATATTCTAAAATTATTTCTTCTTGAAAACGAAAAAAAAATGAAACCGTGTTTCGAAAGACAGCTTTAAAATGCTCCCAAAAGTACATCTATACTCATAGAGAAACTTGATTAAATAGCTTTAACGTGTTTGGAACACCCTCGTTTTTAAGACTTTTTTTTTAAAGATCTCTTCTTTACTTAGCTTTAATAAGGAACAAGACACTTGATGTAGAGACATCGTGCGATAATTCTCAATAGATTTTACTGTCGGCAAGCTAAAGTTTCCGACATAAATGTCGGCCTAGAAGAATACATAATAAATTATGTATAGGTTTCCATTCAACTAATGTGTGGATACAAAGATAGAACATTTCAACGACGCACTTGGGAATGATATCGCCGAACAAGAGATTAACAATGCCTGACCCAGAAGAAGGTCGAACATAATTTTTGCCTTCTTAGACCAGCTTGAAATCACTTCTAGAATTGCAGACTGTCCCTATGAATATGTAATGACAAGCTGACAAGACGCGGCTTCTAGATGTGTCTCAATAAATCACAGAATACGTGAGTTGTTGGGCTAGAGTCTCACAATACCATGTTTTTGTTTTAAAGATCGCAACTCATAGAGGACACATTAGGATTAAGACGGCGAGAACAAAACATATGATAATTAGACAATATTTAATCGTAACACATTTCCGAGGGGCAATCTATAAGTAAATGACTTTTCTAATATTATGTTAGAAGCAAAACTGAAAGATGCAGCAAGGTCATTAAAATGAAGCTTGTCGCAAGAAATAGATGACTTGCCTTCAGTATACTATAACACGATGGTCCGCATGCAATAAATATTACTATGAAAGAAATACTATGGAGAAAAAAATCCGCATTAAGAATAGGCTCTGCTTTTAATTTCAGTAGGCAAAAGAAGTCCCCCGACCTTTTTCCCCGGAAACGCTTTAAAGATCAGCTAAGGCATCAGGCTGACTTAATTTTCCCCTGTTCGATACCAAACAAAATAATTAATTACCAATCGTTAATTAATTCTTCTTTTGTCAGGTACAAGAAATAAGTGAAGAACACCTGGCAGTAAGTAGCTTCCGAAAGAGACGGCTGGAGATCTCTTACAAATGCCCTTAGATGCACATTGGAGACCGAGAAAAAAAACAGCTGTTGCCGAAGACAGGCGTGGACGAGAACTTCAATCGACCACCGGCAGACGTTTATTTTCTGCGTTGATGAGGCAACTTATGTAGGTCACAGCTAGGACTGTGTAGCCACCTGAAATACAGCAGTCATCCTTATTTTTCGGCCCAAAGACACGCTTTAGAACAAATAACAAGAAGAAGAAAAAAAATATTTATAGACAATTTCTCTTTTATGAAGCAGATGACTTTTTGTTTAAGCGATTACCTTAATCTTAATAACTAATGAATAAAAGATATTTTTAAAAAAAACATTTTTAAACCCGGCGCATCTACCCACCCCACCCCCACCCCCCAAAAAAAATCCAGTTTATGCCCATATATAAATTTACTCTACAAATTACTAATTTGGTGATATTAAATCTAGACATTGAAACATAAAAAGACAGTAGTCTAGACTAGAATACTGGATATGAGTAGAAAATTCTAGTTTCTGGATGTTGATCCAGACTTACAAACAGTAAAAAAAAACAAAAAACATTAGTCTTGACTAATTTCTACTAAAGACTGTACGCATAATATTCCTAAATGTCCAAATCTTTAAACTCTTTACGTGAATTTCCACTGATGTGTGTTTAAGATATGGGTAAATCTTTAGAGCAAATTTAATTTTAAAATGAGTATATTTTAAAAACTATAACGATCAAACCAAAGTATTTTCCTTTGTGGCCAATTAGGTAGTTGTTTCTTTTTCCCCAAAGATATACATAAACTGTCACATTTCTAGGGAAATCGTTAGAGCCGTTTTGGACTTCCATTCCATCCACCCACCGTTAGCCAATGGAAAGTTTGCAATCTAATTAGAGTCAGGTGATAATCCTAACGAGTTACCTTAGCACGGCTGAAATAGTACTGTTTCTGTAATATTAAGAAATAAAAAAAATATATGAACCTGTTTCTGTACAGAAAGTGGGTTTCACAACAGCTATGAGAACTTTCGAATAAATATTAATTATCAAAGACGTTAATACTTTAAGCTCTTCGTACTTTTCATCGAGCTAATCATGACAGCTTATGGCAAGATGAAAGAAAAGGGCGACTAGAAAAAAAAAGCCTGATCAGAGTATTTGGAACTGCTGCTTTCAATATTGATGAAGTCATAAGTTAAAGGCTTTAAGGGTCCAAGAATGATTTAAAAATGTATAATTAAGATTTAATCAAAAGTACGCATTAATTTGAAAAACAACATATTTTCACACTACTACAAGTAAAAAGGATATTTGTCACTAACATAAAAATGAATAAAAATCAAAAGAAAAAACAACTCCAAAAACTGTAGAAAATGAAGTCGACTATGGGTAACCTAAGTGGATTTCGTTCAACAAAGACAAGAGTCTATAATAGATCAATGAAAGTGGAGAGACTTTTCACAAATAAATATCAAGGCTTTGTCTTTAGAACGTATGGATTCAAAGCCATAAAGTTGAACTTAAGAAGAGGACAGTTTTAGTACTACATTCTCACCGAACGACGCGCTAATATATTCTCTAGTGCTTAGCACTACATTCTCACCGAACGACGCGCTAATATTCTCTAGTGCTTAGCACTACATTCTCACCGAACGACGCGCTAATATTCTCTAGTGCAATGAACTTTTGTTCTCTAAAGGTCTTGCTTCCAACATAAAACACAGCGAAATGAAACGCCTTTCAAGCAATGAAAGACTGAAACTAACTCCATTTCATTAGCCTTCATTAACGAAAAGAATATCGCAACGTGGGTGGTTTTAAAAAAACATGGAACAAAGAAGAATACGGAGAAAACAAATGTTTCTAAAGCAACTTAAAAAAATATGGTTCATGTCTTTATTTAGATCAGCGCATCAACAATAATCGCAAGGAAAAAACAACAATAAAACTGCAGAGTGTCACGTGACATTTGCTGATGAGCAGCTCCAGGAACTAACTGTCACATTGTTGGGTACAAGTGCTGGTGTTTTCACAGCATCGCATCCCGTCACGTGGTGAGAAAAGTACAGTTTACCATAACAACGTCCAAGCAACAGAAACATATTGATCAATGAGATAGCTCTGACTGGATGGAGCTTCTGGCACCGGGAAAACAAAATGGCAACCCAAAAACAAAAAATGTTTAGATTTAAAACTATTATGCGTCTTTTTAGAAAGGGAGAGACAACACTGTATAAAAATTAAATTACAAAATTACATAGATCCACTACTTGCATAATACAGTGTATATTTCTTTTTAACATTACGCAATGTTGCCATAGGATTTGAAAAAAAACAACAAAAAAACATGTAGGTCTGAACTTTTGTGATCAAAAAAAGATGAAACAATACAGATTTCCCCTTACGATATCCATGTTACGATAAACTTCATTAAACTAGATTTATGCAGTTATACACTAAGTACATTATACATCAGAAGTAAGCGACAAATCGAAAACATTGATAAAGAATTTAGATGAAAAGCAATCGATAAGTATCCAACAAGAGTGTTTCTCTTTTTCATACTAGAACAGGGGTTCTCAACCTGTGGATCGCGACCCCCTTGGGGGTCGATTGACGATTTGCCAGGGGACGCCAGAGACCATCGAAAAAATGAATAGTTTTGTATATTCTTCTATTGCTGTGTGTCTGAGCGGGTGGTGGGGGGGTCGCGGCAGAGTGTGGGATTGTAAAGAGGGGTCGCCGAGATTAAAAGGTTGAGAACCGCTGTACTAGAACATTGTCATGAATAAATCTCAAATCTTTGTCCTTAGAAAGAAAGATGAGAGCGATAAAGAACAAAAATCGTGACATGAATTGTCTGGTCTTTCTACTTTTATTATCTAGTATTAAGCTAATCAAATCTGTTACAATATTAAATGATCCTTTTTTTATATACAAATTATCAGACAAATATACACATCATTGTCTGAGTTTATTTTAAAAGGTAAAATAAAACCTTAAAAATGAAGTAAAAATTTATTTTTTTAAATTCGCCCCTCCATCCGGAGGCGAGTGACCTCAAAGATCTAATGCAGTGTTTCCCAAAATGTTTTCCGCGGAACCCTAGTGTTCCGAAAGGCCTGAATAGGTATTCCACGAACTACTGGAATAATTAACTAATAGGCCACCACGTGAATTAATCTCTCTAAGAAATAAGCAGTGTTCCGTTAAATAATCAGAATGTGCGAAGTATTCCGTTAAGAAAAAAGTTAGGGAAACACTGATCTAATGAATATTCATGCCGAGTTTCATCAAGACTGGTTAAACGGTCTCGGTTTCTATAAATGACATTTGTTTATATCACAAGACAGAAATATCAGGCGTAGGGGTTGTTAATTTTTTTTTCTTGGAAGATATAATAATAATGACTCCAAACAAAACATCAATCACCGTGTATGTATATAGTGACTCGTTCCGCAGATGTCTAACCCGGGGGGGGGGGGTAATTTTTACTTTAAACGGACACAACCAAAAGTTGTCAGCTTAAAGACCAAAATTCTTATTTTGAAATGATCAAATATTGTCTTCAAAGGCTTGAAAATCGGTATTTACATTTAAACCAAAGTAACATACAAACTTACTGGTAGATTCTGCGGGTTGGCCATATTACTCACAAACTAATAACTTTGAATGGTCCGCGCAAATTAAGAGATAAGACAGCTGCAGTTGTACTTTAATGGGAGCTATGACGAGATCTTTCCAGCAAAACAGCCACTGGTCAACGTTAAAAGCAGGGAACATCATATGTTCATCAGCTGCTGTCACTTGAAATAGAGCAATTCATCTCCTTTTAAGTCTGAGCAACATTGACCTTACCGTCCAGATCAATCAATCGGCTATGTGGATCTGGCCAGGTCTATGTGAATCTGGCCAGGAACAGCAGTCTGTACACAGATCGGATGTGTTCTTAGCTCATTTGCCTAGCCTTTCGACACATAGATTGAGTATACAGAAAACTTTATCAGACATACTAAATGTTGTATTTTTTTCTTTGTAATAAGGAATGAAACACTGTCTTAGTGATGACAATTAGCATAGTGTGAAGGCGACAACAATATTTGCTTTTAATAAAGTATTGCCTAGATCACACTGTACTGTCAGGACTTCTTATTGTGCACACTAAGTTATTCATTCATAGATATTGACTATTTAGGAATTTATATTGACCACTCAGTGTGCCGAGTATGATAAAAGGAACACACCCACATTTCTGTTCCAGTTGATATACGGTACTCACAGCTATGGTAAAGAAACCAATACCTTATATCATAATGTGTGAATTCACACTCTTCGCATAACTTAAGCTCAACAACTAATCAGATCAGGAATGAGTAAGTGAAAATTAAAACAAAGTCAACAATCTTAACATTATCGTATTGCTAATTCTTACCAGTTAATAGAGCGTAGAGAGGAGTGAGTATTGATCGTAAAAAAAAAGGGGGGGGAGGGGAAAAAGTCGGCTAATTCAATAAAAACATTGACCGAAATAGTTTAGATTTAAATAAAACAAACTTGTGTACGGCCAAATTTAAATTGAATTTGCAACTGTTTCTATATTTAGGTCAGCATGCTATTGACAAGATTGATAATAAAGGGACAGTGTAATCTTATATATATATATATCTATCTATCTATATATATATATATTATATTATATATATATATATATATATATATATATATATATATATATATATATATATATATATATATATATATATATATATATATATTTCCCAAATAACATTCATTAACTGATGGATTTATTTAAATGTAACCAGGTATCAAGAGATCTCAATTGCCTTGCGAATTCGCATGACATTTTGTAAACAGGTTCCTTTTACCTCTCAGGTGCTTGTTAGGAAATGGTTTTGACCGCTTCGCAGAGTGAACAGCGCCATTCGAGAAAAATCGCAAAGATTTCATTAAAACCTTTTCATTTTATTTTCGAAATTTCCAGCGAAACACGGCATTCTATATAATAAGTATAAATAGAAATAACACAATTCAGTGTAGCAGTTACTAGAAATCACAGTATGCTAGAGGGTCGTTTGTTGGGAGCTTAAAAAACAAAGGAGAGAATGTTCCAGCCAAAACTATTTAAAACCTGGAAACAAATCAACGGGCACAGCCGATGTAAAATGATATCAAGATCATTTACGTTGTGTTGGGATATGTGACTTAGTGCAGACTTACGCTTAGAGAGAGAGAGAGAGAGGGGCACAAAGAAGAACCTAGTGCAGACTCTATGGATTTTTTTGACACGAGCCGAGTTGTGGTCAGCCCCGAAAGTTTCTCTCACATATCCACGAAAGAGACACGACTGAGAGCCTTTGCTTTAGGGGCGTGAAAAAAAAAAGCAATAGTAATAATACAGATAATAACAAGAAGAAAAAGAATCCGTTTCAATGTCTCATGAAAACATTTTAATTTCCTTCATGTCTTTAATCAAAATGCACCTTTGAGAAATACAACTACTTTCTAAAAACAAACAACAACTGTTACAGCCCTTTTCCTTTTAGAACGAATTCAAACCATGCCATGGTAAATGAAGCTAATTACAAGAGAAGAAGAAAACATCGGTTGCTGTTAATCACAATAATTACACGTACAAGGTCAAAATCAATATGTTTTTTTATAATGATGTAATTAAAGATTGATAAACAACCACCACCTTTCCGGACATCATGACAACCACCACCTTTCCGGACATCATGACAACCACCACCTTTCCGGACATCATGATGTACAGTTCAAGACGTTGGCCAAGCGCGACAACTATTTGAATAAAGAAACAGTGCAGAATCAAAAGCATTTGATTTCCCATTGAAAACATTTTTTTTCTGTGCCCACAGGAGTTGATGTAAGCCGATCATCCAAAGATGCACATTAACAAGATCTCATCCAGAGTTAGAAGACAGAGAAAAACAAATGTTTCTCCCTTGTGGCACAAACCAAAACTGTAAAAAATCAAGAAATAAATTGAACTGTTTGAATTATCAAAAAAAAAAAGTTCTCCGTCTGGCAGGCATTGGCCTAAATTATGAAAAAGTCCGACTTTTAGTTGTTTGTTAACTGCAATGGTATATTATCCAACAATCGAATACAATCCTTCACATCTTCTTATTTAAAACACAAAATCATTCGTACAGTAAAGTGGTAGATCTTTTGATTAAAACCATTTTTACTTGTTTAATTATCATCATTTGTCCTACAGAAAATTGACAAAATATGCTATTTTACGACCTATGATGTACAGATGTGCTTTATCAATTTAAGTGTATAACTAGTATCTCAATTTTATTTTGTCTTGTTAATGTGTCCTCCTTTAGGAGAGAAGGTAACCCTAAAATATTTAAAAAAAAAAAAAGAGGATGGTGTGTTGTTGTTTTTACATGATTTAGTCATCATACGACTTTCTAGAGGTTCTGTACAAGCTTTTAAGAGTCCCAACTACGAAAAATCACCATTTCTTCAAATCTTTTAAGGTAGTTTCCAACTCTACTGCACGCAGGAAAAAAACAAATGGTAGTCTAGGACTCGAGTGACAGTGACGTTTGTACCTCTAAAACAAAATAGTTCCTAATCGGCTCTTTCCCACTATATGCAAGCCAATGTGAGTTTACTCTACTCATTTTTGGAACTGAGGATCTCCCAAAACAAAAGAAAAAGAATTGTATTAAGTAGTTTTCCCTCATGAATTTCGACAAATCGACACTAGTCAAAACACTAAAGAACACCGGTCTCTCTATAATGTATAAAGCTCAGTTATGACACTAAAAATAATAATAATAATAAATCTCTCAATTGATATAGAATCGACGCTAATCATAACACAAGTGAACATTTTCCTATGATAAGGATCGACTATAGCGAACACAAAAAGTACTACAATAAAAAGAGATGACGTTGAATACATTGTCTACTTCAGATGTCTCTAAGTTCAATGCACTTAATTTAAAAACTCCGTCACTGCTTAAAGCTGATTAGATCTACAGCCAGAGTTCTCTCCCACAATGAACCATTTCTACGGCTGATTGCCACGATGTATTGGCTTCTGTGACACTAGAGAAATTGAACTCGGAGATTTCAAACGAAGTCTTCTTTTTTTTTCTTTCCTTCATTGACATTATTGTGTTACCTTCGATTTGCATCGTTTTGTACTTACTGAGACAAAAGGGAAACACATAGGACATCTTTTTTTATGGTTACAACATTTCAAAGGTTCTGACTCGAATAACTTAAATCATAAATTACTTCCTAACCATAGTGAACAACGTTGGTTAATCACACAGGCAAAAGTTCAATAAAGTTGTACATTTTGCTACAGTGATAGCTTCTTTCCTCAAGGAGAAAGTAACATTTAAAAACAATGTAAGTACCGAGAATTCAAAAAGTGCATAGCTTACAAGTCATATAGTCACACTTTTAAACGACTTTCTGCGAAGTATTTGAGAAAATGATACCAACATTCTTTTTAACACTTATGAAAACACTGTCGAAAATGGCTTGGCATTGATCATCTTTACTATTTAACGTGCCTCGTGTTCATAACTACTTTAGGGTGCGAACTAAATTAAACATTTTCTAGCACAAGATAGCCTAAAGTTAATCCTTTGCAATCAAGATATAAAGTGTATTAAGATGGTCACACTTTTTCAACTGTTAAAAAAACAAAGGTTCGTTCCAATTCTTGCGTTAACAAGACATTAACCTATTGAGATTAAATGGTTTGAACAAAAGTTATTCACCTTAAACTATTCTTGGTGAAAACAATTCTTGATTGAAGATCCTTTCAATTGTATTTTAAAATAGCGACGATGAAGTAAGTTCCTTGCGTAGAATTAAATAAGTGTGATCGCTAACATCACGAGCGAGGGAAGGATCTATTGCTAGGGCGTAAACACCCCAAACTACCACGTAAGCCCAGTGAACACCACCGCTTTATCCCCTGCCATTAGAACAAAGAATTCTATCGTCCTTTATCGTTGGCTGAGATGGCATGACAACTCTAAATGGTAGCTAAATATAGAAATCCTTAGTCTCATATAACTGGCGATTTCGAAACACGCAGACAATATTCAACAAGAAATACTCGTTAATTATCTTTGGCCGATGATCAATATTGTAAACAACAAATGTCTGCCTTGAATATGATTAATCCTCTCGTCTTGCCTTCAAAGTACGTCCCTTGAAATGACAGTATATCAGATCTGGACATTGCGTTATCATCATAATTATAGCACATCACATGGTTGTTCCTGAACAGACATTTATCAAAGCTAGTATTTATTTATTTATTTTTTTACACAACATAAATACTTGAATATATGTTATCTTTAAAAACAAAATATATGGTAGGTGATTATTATGGACAGGGAAATAGCTCGATCTAGGAGGAATAGAACACCGTCTTTAAACTATTGTTCGACTGGACTAATTCAGAATGTGGTCAATTAATACCATTTACCCAGCCAATGGGCTAACCTTAATTTGAGCGGGTCATTTTTTTTTTATCTATGTAAGTTCACTGGCCGATAGTAAATATATTTCCATAAAGATCTAATTAAATGTCTTTTTACCGCCCCTCACTGTAACATTTAAAAACGCAAACAGAGATAGTGAGGGGGAGAGAGTTTTAAAAAAAAGGGAGGGGGGGCGTGCAAGTGCCAATGACCTCCTACCTCTGTTCATAAAGTAAGCTAAAGGTGTTGTTTTTCCACTGCCCTGAGGTCTAGACTGCTATGCAGTTCAAGGCCACGGTCAGTCATTTGACCTGGAGTCCGTGTATTTCATTCTAGCCTAACTCAATGGTTTCATCGTAAGAAGTTGTGTTTTTTAGTGTACAGCTGAAGTATCATTATAGTTAATAGAAAGAGTTTGTTTTGACATTGCACTAGTCATAACGTTTTTAAAATGAAATATTTCAGGATAATACTCTCGTATTTTTCGTAACTGGATAGTTAGTCTCTTTGTATCCCACAACCACTGTAAGGTTACCATACAACTCGATGTTTCCCCGAGTGTATGTAGTGAGTGTAATGGTCGACGCTCTAATGCTGAAACGAATCTGCAGAAATGTATCAAATTATGATGAAACTATATTTTAGTGTATATTATTTTACTCACAGACTAATAATGTACGTGAACAAATAACATTAGAACCACTGGTTAGCCTTAAAATATAAATTATGAGCCAACCGCAATATAAATATCCCAAAGTGTAGAACCGAGGTTACTGATAGGTCAATAGCTAAGGTCGTCCCATTATAGTCGATGACCCTACAAAGGCCAGACTTGCGTTCAATGGTCCTGGTCACAACTGAAAATCTAAATGTATAAGAAAATAAATAAGCAGGCCCCTAGATACAGAAATATAACGCTAAGTGGTTCTTGACAACAGTATTCTTTTTAGCCGCAGATTTTATTGTCACTTTGGACATAAGACTTACAAGCCAGAAATCGTCGAGATAAGAATAACTTGTCAACAACTTGAGTTAATATTGTTAGAATGGTGAGCAAACATCGTCAATAAAAAAAAATGTTATTTGGTGGCTTTAACAAATGATAACATTTTATTAACAAAACATTAAAGTGCAGAAGCCGGAGAAGATTTCATCATATAAATAAAATCATGCTCATCGCACTAGCATAGCTCTGAGGTTAAATTGATAAATGGCAGTGGATGGATTACAAGCTTTGGTATTAATGACTCAAAAGTAATGAGAATAAAGTGGTAGAAAATGAATGCGCTCCTTCCTCGATATGTGCTGATGGAATTATTACGCTTTGAAGCTTCTTTTCGTGTATCAATGTGAACAAATAAGATCAATAAAAACAGCTTATAAATGATATATATATATACACACACAAGCAAAATATATGACAATGCCAAAGTACAAGCATTTGTTTAATGAACACAATTATTTCAACACAATAGTCACACCCACATCTCTCTACGCACACATACACATGTTTTCACGTCTCTGGGGGGAAAAATGAAACGCCACTAATATAAAGAGACCAAAAATTGAGAAGGGGGTTAACTGATTCACAGGGGAAAAATACATTGAAAAAGGAAAACATGGGGGGGGGGGGGGGGGGGGGAATTAATCAAAACCTCCCCATGAGATGCTATTATCAAGAAACATGTGGCTTTTTGTCTTCAGCTTTGTGTGTGTGTCTTTGTTTGGCTCATAAAGATACAGATGTTTCTAGTTTATGTTATTATACTCGATCTGTGCGTAGTACAGAGATGAGCAGTTGAGTGTCCAACTGAAGGTTTCTGGTTCAATCCCGGTCAATTACTGTCAAGTGCTCAGGATTCAAAAGTGATTCGGAAAGTATGATAGGATACTTAGCATCAATTAGCGAAATAAACGAATGTTTCTCATTGAGGAGGAAGCAAGTTGCCAGGACGGAAACACACAGTACTCATGTATACTTTAGTTCTTCTGCCCATGTGATTTGGTTGTTGAATTGTCTCTAAGTAAATCGAGATCTAGTCATTGAGTAGTGGTGAGTTCAAGGATTAACACATCAAGTTTGAAATAGATGTTTTATGAAGTTTTATTCGAGAGTCTTACTCCTTCTATGGTCATCTGTAAATGAAGGTGTTATGTGGATAGCACCAACTGTCTTTACTTATTAGATATAGCTGAAAGAGTTATATATAGTCTTGAGAGAGCTTTAAAATATGACAACAATCCTAGTATTAAGTTTTGCTTGAAGTTGTTTATATTTTAAAAAAAAACATTCTAAAATAAATTATGAAATAAGATATATTTTGCTTTCTTTAAAATCTATGTAAATATTATTCTTCAAAGTTTTATTATATTTTTTTTTACATTTTTTTTTTTTACATTTCACTTAATAAAAACAGAACTTCTTTTAAAGTTGTTGTTTTTTTTTGTACATAATGATTAAACAGTATATGAAAAAAAAATCCAAAGGACATATAACCTATATCATAAAGATGAAAAGTTATAGTACTAGTCACCTAACATCCTAAATTTTGTTGTGGAAACATGAGCTCTACTTTCCCTACCTATAAAATTTGAAGTGTATCTTAGCTCTCATAGAGAAGCATTACTCCTCTATTATTAGGGTTTCTATACAACTAGCTAAAAAAGAAATTAGCTACTCCCCTAACAAATCACACTCTCTCACAACTAAGGACATCTTTCTAAACATACACAAAATCGCATTGAAGCCTTAAAAAAAAAAGAAGATAGTTCTTATATTAATTTTTTTTTTATGAATCCCAACTTATACAAATAATATGGACACTGAAATCGTTTGATAAGAGACCAATAAGAAGCAATAATATGATATGATGTCACTCTATCCAAGAGAGATGAAAAGAACTTATAGGAAACCTTACATTTTAATTACTATTCAAACAACTAAAAAAGAAAAACTATTTGTCTAATAACTGATTTCAACTCATTTCTACCTCCCAGGAGCATATGGCTGAATGAAACAAATGTGTTCCAATCAATGAAAAGTATGACAGTTAAACTGTCTTTAAAACTTTTTTAAAAATCACTAAAGTCAGCACTAACAACAAGTAGACTTTCAAAGACAGGACTGAAAAGCAAGTTAATATTTAAATATATATATTTACACTAAACTATTAACTATAACATAACATAAAAATGCAAAAACATAAACTATTTTTAATAAATTGATAATACAAAATTGCATTTCTTATTTAGGACAGGCCATATCAATTTGTTTAATATGTTTTCCATTTCAAGTGTCATTAAGATGGAATGGGTGAACTAAAAAAGCCAGGATAATTAATGAATTAGTGTTATCTCTATTCAACCTAACAACTAAATACATTAACATCACATGTAAATATACTATCCACAAAATTAGCACCACCTTAAATGAACTTAGGCTTAGGAAATCTACAATCAACAAGTAGGTTTTAATAGATGATTTTTTTTCAAAACTTTCAGATAATATGAGCAAATAATGCCATCATTAGACATCTCTAAGGCATTTTTTAATTTTACAACTTAAGTTTACTTAAAAATTAAAATACTTTAACAATGGATCAATGGATTCTTAGTAGGTACCAACCAAACTGTAATCAATGTCTCCAAATCATCAACACAAAATTTATAACTGTAAGCTCAGGTGTCCTTTAAATAACAGTATTGGGCACCCTATTAGCCTAGTAACAAAGTAAATTTGAATTTGACTGTATAATAGTATTTAGAACAATAAAAAAAAACATGAGATACTATTGTCACATGCACAAACTTAATGAGTTAAAAAATCAGGAAACTAATAGGAGCACAACTTTCCTCTTCTATTGGGCTAATTGATTATTTTTAATCTGATAAGAAAATAATGTCTGAAATGTTATTGAGCCTTAGACCATTATGTGCATCCTCTATTTGGATCTCTCCACTCAAGAAGAAAAAAAAAAGAAAACTGATTAAAAAATATTTTTAAAAAGAGCAGTGTGATTAAATATTGAAATAAATCACCCACACCAGGTCAGAAGATTTTAAAAGTTAAGTAGCAATAACACACACAAAACACTAAACCATAACCAACAGCACAACTATAAACATTTGTAATAACTTTTCCAATAAGACAAGACATTTTTTTAAAATCAAAATCTCCTATGACACTGTACTGTATCTTATAATACAATAAGACTTTATAGTAAGATTATAATCATCATATAAATTCATTGAATTCATAAAAAATTAAAGAATTGCATTCTTATTTTTGTTATAATAGCTCTAGATTTAGATTATTTTGAATCTAGACTAGATCTTATCCTAGAAGACATATTTAGATATCTACATTCTAGAACTATCATCTAGAGATTACTCTAGATTAGATCTATTATAATTTAGTGGCTTATTTTTAGTATTATTAGTAAAGTTATTTTAGATATTGTCTTCTTTCTTAGGGGGGCAACACAAGTGACAAAGAAGTAAAAGTTCAGTATATTATATCTAGATATCTAGATCTATATATAAATAATAAAATATAATTAATATTGACTAACTAAGACTAGACTATAAAAATAGAGTATTATAGATCTAGATCTATATATAAACATAGATAATAAATCTTAATTTAACCTTATTAAGAAAGTTTACAAACAAAACCATTACAAATACAATTCAATATAATATTACATTTATCATTAAATTATTATTAAATATTCATTTAGACTTTTAGACTTAGAGTTAGTAGAGTAAGAGTAAGTTCAATAAGTGATCTAGACTGTCTAGATCAACTTAGTAAACTTAGTCACTGAGTACTAACTAAAGTAACTAGATCTAAGACCTAAGACTAAACTGTCACTAAACTGACTAAAGACAGTAAAGTACTAAAGTCAAAGTTAAAGTCATTAATGATTAAAGTGTTAAAACTCAGTAAAAGTAGAGTCGAGTAGAAACTAGGAGTATGATTCTAGGTCTAGGAGTAAGTAGATGTAAGCGTTTATAAATTATAAATTATCTAGTTAATTATAGTAAACTAAAATAGTAAACTTAGACTAGACCCTAGTTATAAGTTATAGACCCTGGTCCTGGACTGGTCCCTAGTTTGAAGCTAAAAAGTAAATTATAATCTAATATAATCTATTAAAACAGAGTAACTTACTACAAAGGGCCCGTTAATTTCTGGGTGTGAGCCCTTTGAATGTATCCATTCAGAAGAATCCTTTTTAAAAAATATTTTACGAATCCACCACGAATAACCAAAAACACACAAGATTTGTAGCAACGAATAACTTCCACATAGATGAACTTATGAGGTGAACAAAAAGTGACCTTAATATTGTGTTCCTATTGGCCAGCTTGCTTTTCTCAACAAGCAAAGCCACTATCTGGGCCATTGAAAGTTTCGCACACGTAAACAAACCTTGTACTCAATGGTTCTCACATTGTGTAGTACAGGAAACCCATCTTTCAAATGAAATCAATTCAGTTCTAGATGTCTAGATCTTAAATAATCATTCATTAAATAAATTTTAAGCTGAGATGTCTGAGACTATAATCTTTTTTATACATAGATTTTAAAAAATAGATCTTTATGCCTATATAGGCCTACGTAGTCCAAATAGAAATTATAAGTATTTAGGCCTATATAATCATAATGTCCAACGTAGTCTAACCAAAAATTAAGTATATCATACTTATCATACATACTGTATAGATCTATATGTTGACTGTTTGATCGTGTGGTAAGTGATAAACTAGGCTAATGTTACAAAAGTTATTTAAAGACTTGTAAAGATAAAAGACTAAGATCCTCATGGAAATTTGTTATGATTACAAGACTAATTTCTCATATAAAGACAACACAACAGTAACATACACATAAATAGAACAGACACAACATAAGAGTTCATTCAGCGACTACACACAGACATTTTTGTCCTTTTCATGTTTCCTGATCAACGAGTGGCTTTGATATAGTCTGACCGAGTAAGGTACATGTACGAACGAGTTTTTGTCCCGCTCTGTTCTTGTCTTGATTGACAGAAGTCGCCCACTTCGCGACGACTTGACATAGTTATGATGAAGCGTGTGGCTGTTGTCTTCCAAGATTGTTCCTATTTTTGTTCAGAAAGTTAATTTAAATATGGTAATGTTGTGCGTGTGCTTTTTTATGCCCTTATTATAATGTTTTCTAGGCGGCGCAACAGTTTAGATGAAGCGTTGCCTTGCCAAGTTACTCCGTAGGTTAGCAGATTTTGCATAGTCGTACCGTAAAAAAATTATCTAGGATCTTCTTATTTAGTTTAAAGCTATTGAGTTTGTATAAGAAAAATAGTCGCTAGGCTGTTTTCTTTGTCAGAGTTCCAAGGTGGTCTTCCCATGAGAGCTTGTTATCAATGATGACGCCTAGATATTTATAAGCCTATGACTCACTTGTTGTATAGATGGAGTGTTTATCTGCAGCTCGTGTAGGCCTATCATTTGTTTATTCTTTCTGAAATCTGTTATTAAGTTCTTTAGTTTTTGTGACATTCAGTTCTATAAAGTTGCCAGTGCACCAGTTTGTAACCTCTTCAATCGAGCTTCGATACTGAGTTTCGTCTTCTAAAATAAGACCGACTAAGCTATCTTATCTTGCATGAGCTTAGACAGCTAGATAAAATAAGATTAGATTAGAGGATTAATGAGAATATTTACCAAGAATTTAAGGGACAAGAAAATGTGTCGTTAAGCATAGAAAAGATTCTAAAACCTTTTTTTTTATATGAGACATGAAATTGACAAAGAAATGAAAGCAAAAGCTTCAACTTTCCGATCCCTCGTGGTTCTGGGATTTAGCTTTTATAAAGTGACATCACATACTATTTAAATGAACTCAACAACAAACTACTAGAAAAGCAAGTTAGTTTCACATGTTTAAGCTGACGCAATGGCTTACTAAACGAAATTGTAACTCTTCATTTAGCAGGCGGGAAGGGGCGAAACCAATGTTGCAGAATTGCCTCATAGACGAACATCTAGATTCTAGATTTAGTGCTTCGACTTAGTGTCACATCAATCATGACCTCCGAAGGTGTCACATCAATGCAGGGAATTTTAAAAAGTTAGTTTCGGATAAACTTCCTACATCCCATGCATTAGTGTAAGCACTATATCAACGGGTTTCTAGTAAAAGTGCATTACTGTTTCTTTAATTATTTTTTTTAGGACCTTATCTCTTCTTTGATGCGGCTTGCGACATGAGTGTCAGATGTTAAAATGACCTGCAGCCACAGTTTTATCTAATAAATTGAAGTGAACATCATTGCACGTACATAGTTTTTGCTATTATCTAATTCCATAACATCGAACCGAACACGAACTTAGATCTGACCAAATCGAACAGAACCCGAACTATGCTCGAACATAAATCTGACCGAACAGAATCGAGTCCGAACTTTAAACGTTGGGTTACATTCCAATCTATATTAAGAAGAGGATGCGCACAATTTTCATGAGCATTAATTTTTTAAGCTCTTGAACACAGACATATATTAATATATATTTTTATGCTCTTGAATCAATATTGCCTTACATTTGGAAATTCCCGAACGCGATCGTTCTTTCAAGAACGCGGTAGTCCTTTCAAAACCGATGTTGGATCTAGAGCTAGATCTAGTTCTCTAGCCAAATTTAACTTTATTTCATTTGTTTTACTTGAAAAATTATAAAGGCCAAACTATAGTTTTCCCGTGTGGCCAAAGTGGCTAGTAATTCTTTTCTCAACGAAAGGCCCTATATCAACTGTTACATTTTTAGGAAAATCGTTAGAGCCGTTTTTCGGGATCATCATTCATGTTCCATCCTCCATCCACCCTCCAGGTTCCATGAAGTTCTGACTTGAGTAGAGGTAGGCCTATTGTAAAAACTGGAAAACTTTGTCGGCCGGACTTTTGACAAAAAAAAACAAATAAAAAAAAGAAGAGTCGTCAGAAAGGTCATTGCTTAAGAAGGAAAAAATGAAGACACATCGTACTCTGAATGCTTATATATCATTTTTACAATACCATAAATCAAGTCAGAACTTTATGGTGGAACCTGGAATTAGAGAAAAGAAAGAGGAAGGCTGGGGAAGCGATGGGAAAACAACATCAAAGAATGGACGGGCCTTTCATTTAAAGAGACTCATGTCAAGGTAGAAGACATGCAGATTGGAATGAAGAAAAAGAGGTCAACAGGCTGAAGAGGGGGGGGGGGGGGAGAGTTACTTAATAATAGGAAGTTAGCAGTGGCGTAACAAGGTACCCGTGGGCCCGGGTTCAAGAACAAGACAAATTTAGTGTGTGACAAAAATGAGTAATCTAAATGTAAAGACATTCCAATGTAAAGATCGTACCTTTTTAAAAAAAAAAAAAGTAATTCGAATGGATTGTTTTGAGGTCATACGATGTGAATGTGTGGGCATTGCACCGTATTGATTTCAAAATCAACCACCGCTTGAATCCGCTGTCAGAATCATTTAAATCGGCACTCGCTGAACCTCCAAGAAAACATTTAACATTTATATTTCATTTGTCCTTAACGGTTTACCAAAGCGATATCCAGTTCTTTCAAGAGCGTCTTAAAAGCTGTGCGGACTCACATGTGTGTTAACTCTTGATTGGAGCATAACAATTTATCCATTGTGATAGCAGTCTGGGTGAAAGCACAAACAGTAGAGCCTGAATTAGACATAGCTTAAGGAAATATATAGACAGGCTCGAGCTAAATGAGAGATGGCATAAACACGGCTTGGTGTTGATGTTGGAAATCAAGTGCCAGTGCTTCTTGTGACTGAATTAGAGACAGCATTATAAGTGCACATTCTTAAAAGCACTGGATAAAACGATATTATTAACTAATATCTATTCGTTTTAAGACACATTAGGAAGTAATATGTAAGCATGTAGTTTAAATATTAAACTATTATTGTTAGGTTAAATTTTAATTTAGGTGATAGCCAGAGACGGTAGATCTATACGATGTAATCACTGCCTACTACACAAGTAAATATCACACCAGTATTGCGAGAACTCTATGACGTAACCGCAGCCTGCTACACAAGTAAATATCACACTAGTTTCAAGAATATCTTGATCATAGACATAAATAAATATAGACTGGAAAAAGGAAGTAACTTCATGTAACTTGAAAACATGTATATCTATTGTATTCGGATTTCCGAATTATGAAAAATTGCATGATCTTCACGCTGAGAGATTTAAAAAAAAACACTAGTGAAAATATTGTAATATTTATATAGGTTATGGCTGAAATAGATATGAATACTTAACTTTTATACTGCTCGTCCCCTATCCCCAGCCTGAACAGAGTAACACAAGAATCCAAAGGTAATAGCATGTAAACTACAAACCTTGAATAACAGTTATTCAACTAAACATTTAGTGAATAACAACAGTTGCCAACAGGAACAATATTTAATTAGACTTAGTTGTAATTTTCAAACATATTTACATGTACATCAATATCATTGAAGTTAGCATTTGATTACTAATTAGTCTAGTATCACACCAACAGGTTTCCGTAACACACCTTCACGCTCACACTCCATCTCGGCGCCCAACAGAAGCTCAACTCCCTACACCTCAACACCGATAGTTACTACACAACTCCAAGGGCAGAAAGACGACACACTTTCCTATAGCCCAAACCTAACACCCTGAAACGAAAAGAAAACCTAGATCTAGCGCTGCCGCTACAAGAAAGAACTTTTTCAATAGCGACACCCGTACCGAAAGATCAGCTTACTTAATAAAACTATGTACTTACGTACCCTTACAAGGGGAACCAAAAAACCAGCTACCCAGCTCGCAAAAGCAGCTCTCTCTCTCTCTTGCGGAAACTACGGATGACGTAAATACACACACACACACCCAATATTCTAGACAACAAAACGCACTAAACAGAAACTACTTCCTATACCCTAAAACACCAATATTAAATGCAAAGAAAAAACTACAAGCGCGCACGACATCCCCCCTCTCCCCCTAACTGGATCTTGCGAAGACAAGTCCAGTCTTCAAAAAAAGAAAGTGAAAACTGAAGTATATAGACAGCAAAAGGAATTAGGAACATTGCCCAAAACTGAAACCGAAGAATACAACCTTCATAAAGTCAAACTGACATAATTATATTTCTAAAAACATTTCGTTCAACAAGTTCAATCTCGTTGTACAGGGATTATTAGATGATATGAATAGATCTATGTAAAAAGGTAGATCTACAAATCTACATTGTCGTCATTGTAAGCCTAGAAATCCGAAATCCAAATCTATTCTATTTTACCGCAGACCCACGTGAACACACAAAGAAAGATAACTCTTTTTTTTTTCATTGTAAGTGAAAGTCCATTGCTAGGATCCGAAGGCAATAAAAAAAAATGCCACTAGTCAGGCACTAGTCTATACTAGTATACTACAATACAACCTAGATCTAGATTCTATATACCCTCTACCTCTAGTCTATAAATACTATAGATATCTTCCCTATAATCTAAATGAGGCTCAACATGTTTAAACCAGGTAGATCTAGTCAATAGTTGTAGACTAGATTATAATTATTAGATCTAGATCTATATCATATTTATAGTCTCTAGTACTTTTTAAGTAACTTAAAGTGCAGTACATATAGAATTTCTAAATGATGGGAAGTGCCGGCAGTGGTAGGTAGCAGGGCCGGTCCTTCAGATTGCGGGGCCCTATGCGAAACGGATTGCGCGGGCCCATTCTTGGTTGTGATAAGGATAATAAAGGAAAATTAAGATTTTGTATTAGAAAATAAATTCATCTTTGCATTTTATTCATACTTTACTAAGTACAAAATCACTGTCTAATAAACTTTATGAGCCATCTACAGTAGATTGTAGTTTTCCAACAAAAGCTGATAAACAGATCTGCCTTTCAGATTTACTATCAACTAACAAAATATCGCTTTTGCTTTTTTTTAAGAGGTCGAGATAGATTTAGATCTATATTTATATGCCAATGACTATTAAAGTAAATTAAGAATTTGAACTTCTTGTTTTGGTTAAAATTCGCCTTGTTATTACATTTTTATTCATTGAAAGTTGACAATGCTGTTTTTTTAATCGCAAGTAGGATTGACGTCCATATTGAATGACTATTAAATATTGGACAATTTTAGGAGAATTCCAGGAACCCTTTAATAATTAGTTAAAATGGTTTAATTTAATAATTTACACCTAGAATCCATGCACGGCCCACTGCGGCCACATAAGTTGCAGTGGCCTAAGACCGGCCCTGGTAAGTAGAGTGTTGAGTCTAAATTTACTTAGTGACAGTACTGATCTAGATTAGATTCAAATTTGTAGTCTAATTATACAAAGAAATAATGATAATAATATAGCAAAATACAAATAAAATAGCAGTGTAATATTCATATTAAAATTTATAAAACTAAAAGATATAGAATAGAATACAAGATCTCGATTTAGTTATAATATCTACATATAATATATATATATATTTATGTATGTGTATATATATTATCAGCTATTGAAGGCCACCAGAAGGGTTCTTCCGTCCAATGCCAACAGGGATACTTTTGAAAAAAACTTTTTTTTTAATGTTTTTTTTAGTTTAATCAGTTATTGTGTGCAATGTTACAGCAATGTATGGTCTTTCAAATTAAAAAAACTAAGTAAGCCCTATATTTATTATAAGCCTTATTCATACATTTTAACATATTTTATAAGAATTATATTAAAAATTAGTATCCAGTTCATATTAATCTTTACAATTTTTATGCGATTTAATTGCAAGTTTGTGTGTAATGTGTGAGTACAAATGACCAGCAAGCTACTATTATGAGTTTTTATATTACACTTGTACAACCTCTTTTTGTTATTGTTAGTTCTCATGTATATTTGTCTTAAGCATGGAATAAGGAAATCTGCTGCTTAGAACAGAGGAAGATGGCATCAAGAGAACCTAAATTGACCACCGGCAGACAACGGTTAAGTCTGCCCTGGATGTGGCAAAATATATAGATCATGCTATGACTACGAAGCACATTAAATACTGCACTCCTCCTTGATCTTCGGACTGGAGGACAAATATTGTTATGGAATATTAAATGCTTTCAATTTGTTTGCCTTTGTGTCTTTTTTTTTTAAACCTGTATTTGTAAGTTGTTTGTTTAATCTTTAGGGCTCAAAGGTTTCTCTCTTCATACACAACCACCCAACAGAGATATTTTTTAGATGGCGCAAACCTTTTTTTTTAATGATGAAGAAAATCTGCAACATCTAAACTGAATGTCTTTAAAATATGTCTTCTATTCTGCAAATGATCTAATTTGTCTGACTTTAATTCTTGTTTCAGATTTGGTTTATGAAAGAATAAGGACAGTGCTCCTTCATATAAAGCCACTAAACAATCAGCACTTGTCAACAAGCCAGTTGTTCAGCACAATAAAAGACTTAAGAAATTCATCAATTATTGTAGAGCCTAAGGTAAATTGTTTCAGTACTTATAATTATTAATTATAATAATTTTATTTTGTTCTCTTTAATTTTTTTTCTCAAAATTTTTTATTAAGTTCTCCAAGTTATTTTCACCATCTAGGAGGCTTTTACTGCATATTATCTAACAATTAAATTGTATTATTTAAATCTTCTGCTGCCTTAAATGCAAAAGAGTTAATTGTAAATTATGAATACTGTACCTAAAGGATTAGAGTATTGATGTAAATGAACATTTTACTTTGGGCTTCTCAAGATGTGTGAATTTTTCTTATGCTTTTTTTGCATGTCAACAACAATTCCTTTCTACTGGCTCTATTTTGATACCAAACCTTATGACCAAGATATATAAAAGACTGATAGTGGCCTACTATTCCTTGAAGTATGGTATTCATAAGTCTTTAGGTTCTGTCGTACAACTTCCTCAAGTTTACTTTTTTAAACATTTTTTAACAGTGGTCAAAAACTCCTTATGAGGTACTATCTATTTTTTTATCCTGTCTTGAATTTTCTCATTAGCGATGTGTTTCCTTTATGATACGTCATAACATGTTATCCTGTCTCCAGACAGCCGTATTTGATGAAAAGGTCAAAATTGATCTGTGCGGGCTTCCTCCTGGAGAAAGAGTTACTCTTCATGGAGAGGTGATCCAGGGTGAGAAACAGATTATCTATGCATCTTGTGGTCATTACACATCTGATCCTGTTGGATTCATCAGTGTTAGTCGGCAGTCCAGTGAGGGTGGAACATATACAGGTAACTGATTTGCCTATACATTTACTAATACACAAAGAGATGTGATGGCATATCATTGCTTGTAATGTTGATATTTACATTTTTACAAACAGTTGGAACTAATAATTAACCCAGTTTTTTTTATAATACCACCCTTTCCTTTGGAGGCTTGGTGACTGAGTAGTAAAGCACTTGGCTTCCAAACCGGAGGTCCTGGGTTCAAATTCTGGTAAAGACTAATATTTTTACTTTTGGAATCTTTAGGGTCTTCTGAGTCTGAGCTCTAATGGGTGGCGTGGGAAGCGTGGTCGAGAGGCTAAGTGCGCTTGAACTTGGCTTGTCTTGGCTACCTAGAAGGGGGCTCGAGGTTCGACACCCAACTCGGGCAGAGTTGCGTTTACTGAGCGCCTAAAGGCAGCATGGAAAACCAACTCCTAGATACCCCCTCCCCCCCACTGGTCTCACAAATGAGATTGGACCAAAGCGCTCTGAGCATGCTATAAGCATGAAAGTAGCGCTATATAAAAGCTATAATAATAATGGGTACCTGACATTAGTTGGGGAAAACTAAAGGCGGTTGGTCATGGTGCTGGCCACATGACACCCTCATTAATCATGGGCCATAGAAACAGATGACATTTACTTCATCTACCCCATAGATCACAAGGTCTGAAAGGGGACCTTTACTTTTACCATTTCCTTTTAAACTTAAAGATAAATAAAATATAAATGAAACAAAAAATAAGTTAAATTTAAAACTAGTTAGAAAACCTTTCCTTGCATATGGCAGTGTAGGAATAGAAATAGAAAAATGATGAGAAAAAATGATACTTGCATCTCTTCTTTTCTGATATTACCTTAACCCTTATTCATAAATCATTACTGCTCTATTTCTGTTCTAATGTGATTTACCTTTCATCACCTCTCACCAAATCGAAGAGGTTAAGATAAACAAAAGTTAAGTATATGATGGGTTTTTTAAAAAGTGGAATGACATCTTTGACAATATAATATGATCTTTCATAATCTTTCCTTTTCATTCATATCATATGAATTCTAAATGCAAATCTCTATACTGACTTATATTTCATTAACTATAAAGTTGTTCCAGAAATTATTATATAAAAAGTAAATTATGTCAAATGATTGTTTGAAATTGCATAATTGACTTACATTACACTTATATTCTTGGACAATACGTCACTATAGTTGTTCAGGATTTTAAAATAAGAAAGTAATTTACTTGAAACGATTATTGAAAATCACATATTAGACTTAGGCCTATTTTACATTGAATTTTCTTGCTAAAATATAACAGAAGTAGTTTTTTTAACGGTAAAGAATGTTCTGGGTTTTGTTTGGAAAAAGAAATCAACCTACATTACTTAAACTTTCGTACTATCGTCACGGTTAGCGTGCTGGACTGATTATCTCGACAGTCCCGGGTTCATACCCTGCTCGCTGCCATCCCCCGTCATCCAGCTGGAAGTTTGGATAAGGAAGTAAATTATCTTTAACTTTGAAGGAACATCCAAAACATGTAAAACAGGGATCCGACTCCGACGGGGGCTGCCTCGTAATCTTATAATTATTTTAGAGCATATAACAAATTTGTTGACCGAATAGAATCTCTGCTTGATTTAGGTGTTGAACCAATGGGAGTATTCTGGAGCATGAAGCCTGCCCCTGACCAGCCTCCAAACACTAGGATGCCACTTAGTTCAACAAGCCTACCATGTGTCTACAACCTGAAAGTTTATCAAGGCCACCTCAGTCTCGATTCCATTTACAACGGCAAACTGGCACTAAATGTTCTAGCAACTTCTCAGCATGAACGCTGGTTAAAAAAACCAGGAGTGACTAGAATAGAGGTGGATGATCCAAAAGTAAGGGGAGCTTTCTATCTTCCACCAGGTATGAACTCAGGCCAATATATGTAATAGTGATATGGCATTACTTTGACTATAGTTTCATCTAACCAGAATAAATCTCAACTGCCGTTTGTCAGCAATGAAAGATACATATTTAAATGAAAGTGTTAGATTAGAATATTATCAAATTTAGGGGGTCTGTGAGCTATTTCATTTTTCAAAAATATTTTAAGCTACTTTGATAACAGTAAAATACAAAAATATTTATTATGGAGTAAAAAATGATAGTATTTGTTTACTATTTTCTTTTCTAATCCTCAAAATTGTATGATTCCACTTCTTTTTTTTTTTTCTTTTCAATACAAGTTATTGACTTAAAGTTTTCTTATTTGTCGGAATTAGAAGCAAAAATGTTTAACTCATATGCACATGTAGTTGTTGGCCTTCTTCAGTGTTAGAATGACCATCTTTTCATGTGATTGTAGAGCTGTTTAATGAGTACTGAATATAGTAGTAAGCAATTTGAAATAACATTTTTATTGTTAGAAGAATTTGTGCATAAAAATTGCTCTTTTTTTTAATGTTGTAAAAGCCATCACCAGAATAAATGTGTCCCATTTATGGCAGGAAAAGATTTCCCTTTTAGAATAGAACGTTCTTGCAATGAGAGTGCAGTAAGAAGAAACAACATATTGTCACAGCTTGTTATAATTTTAAAAACAGTTTATATTGAACATGCTTCTTTTTGCTTGTGATGATATCAATCATTCCTTTACTTCTGTTTGTTTAAAACAGTCATTATTATTATTCTTTTACCACTTATTGCAAATATAATAATTTTGGCAAAACTTAGGAAACTAACATCTTATGCTTGCAAATACAACAGCTAATTGAAACAAAAGATCTATATCTCTACAACGTCATAACATATAACTAAGTATTCTTTCAGGATTCATTTAACTCTGACAAGATAATAGAAGTCAAAGGTAATATAAACAAAGTTTTTATATTTCCTTTGTTTTCATTACATCTGAGATCTAATTGAAACATTTTTTAAAGTGCTGCAAGGTTTTATACATTTTGAAGATTTAATTTATTATCAAATGGGCTTTTGCCTCCTAAAATTAATTTTGATTGAAAAACTGCTGGTTACACTACAGAAACAGATAAAAAAAAAAAACCAGCATAAATACCAGCAGCATCTGTTGTAATTAGAAAAATTTTCATTTCAGGTGATGGTCCATTTCAAGGTGTTATTGATATGTTTGGTTCCCGAGGTGGTCTGACTGAGTATAAAGGAGCACTTCTTGCATCTCATGGCATGGCTGTTCTTTGCTTACCTTACTTTAAGTACAAAGACCTGCCAACCAACATGATGGAAATGGATTTGGATTACTTTGAGGTAATCAGATAACTAGAAACAATTCTTTGCAATTTTGTGTTCTTTTGAGGTGACATTTTTTATTTTTACATTCACTTAAGTTCAGACGATGGGCTAAAAGTAAATAATATCATATTTCAATCTATTGATTTTTACTCCTTAATAATCTGATATGTAAAATACATTTTCTTAGATAAAAGACTAAAAAGTAAAGTAGCAATAATACATAAAACACTGAACCATAATTTTCAAATACAAAGGCAAGACCTAGTAAAATACCGGTATTCAGAAAGACACAAAGATTAAGGCACATTTCTTATTCCATATGCTAAGATGACTTTGTACAAGTTCTCCTTCTTCCCTAGTGCTAGTAGATCATGGAATGGGTTGCCCAAATCAGCCAGGTAAACCAACAGCTTGGCAGATTTTAAGCCACTGATTAGAATACATGCCTAGATTGACACATGGATACTTCTGAATACCAATAAGTGGGAAGGTAAAGGGGTTAGTCTTTTCTCTAAAACCATCTTCCTGTGCTGATGTATTGGCCTTGAAAAATATTTTTTTATAACTTTAGTGCTAAATTTTACTTCTTATTAGTTTAAGGTCTGAAAGCTGTGAATAATTGAATTATCACCCACTTTATTGGACCAATAGCATTTATCTATTAATAAAAAAATGTTTAACCAACCAGTACAATTAAAACTACATTTTCTACCTAAATGGAATATCAAGTCTTATAATCATTCATGAAACAATTGCAATTACCTCCAAGTTGGTAAAAACATATCTAAGAGCATATTATGAACCACCAAGAAATGGTGCTATTTCATACCGGTAGCAATATTTATTAATATTATTAACTTTCAACCCAAGTATTTGATTTAAAGTCATGAATACTACAGGTTTGCCAGTGTCATTTTAAAAAAAAAATTAAATGAACCAACATCAAGTTGAGCAATGACTTTATTTGCACTTGAAATGTTTATGTGCATAAAACATTTTTAATTAAAACTCTCCATGGTCTCTAGACAAGCAGGTAAAAACAGGTTTTGCCTTTTCCTTTGCTAAAACAGAAAACAATATCTGGTGAAAGGCTGAAAAGCACATGATTGTGGAGTTTAAACAATGTGTTGTCATCTTTGATGTTTCATTTCTACAAGGCAGCTGTGAACTGGTTACTCAGGCAACCCAAAGTCTCCACTAAGGGATTAGGTGTGGTGGCCATATCTAAAGGAGTTGAGAATGCTATGGCCATGGGTGCTTACCTCCCTCAAGTAAGTCTTTGTGTACCTTTGTTTTTAAAGCTAGGAGTGCTAACTTGGTTAGATATATTATTGAATCATATATTCAAACTCTTCAAAATTTGTCTAGACTAAATTATTTTATTGAACAGTACATTTTCAATCCATTAAATTTGTTTCCTTTGTTTAATGAAAGACACATTTTTTGCTTTTTCACAAAATAATATCGTATCACTTGGCATTTTCCCATTTTATGCAGTCTGTAACAACTGCTACTCGATGAATGTCAACTTCTTCCCCATTTTAACTACAATTTTGTACGATGCTCAGAATTCAAAATGGCTATTTAGGACAATTCTCTTCTTTTGGTATTTAGTAGTAAGAGAGACATTGCATGAGTAAATCCTTTGATTTTTATACCAGGTGACTGCAGTTGTTTGTGTCAATGGCTTCCCTTTTATGACAATAAGTGACCTTGTTAGCAAGGGTCAAGTTCTTCTGAAAGGAGCACAGTAAGTTTAAAAATTGGTTTGAAACACTATGAATTTAATAGTTATTACATATATAAAACTGTTTATTCCTTTTTTTTTTTTTGGTTCAGCAAGATTAATTGCATTTTAAAAAAAGCTCAACATTTGGTCTTTTTTTTCATCACCAAATAGAAATAAAAAACAACTTTTAGTTAGGAAGAAATCTTTCACTGACTTTGCTGTACAGATGAACATGACTGGTAATATAATTTCAATGATCAAACAACAATTCATTAATCATAACACATTTGTTTTCAATTTGACATATGTTAGTTACTATTCCTAAAATTTATTTTGTGTAAGTGTGGCTGTATTCTGTTTCTATTTCATCATTATCTCAAATGCTTGATTAATGTTTAACTGCATAGTATACTGTAATAAAACAACATTTATACTTGAGGTCTTTAAATATTCAAACCTACTGCCAAATCAGCATAGCACATTCTTATATTGGTACATGTACATTTATTTATTTCTTTTAATTTTTACAATTTTTAAATGTTACGCATAACATTATATAAAATTACTCAATGAAAATATAATGTTAATATCTTCGATTTAACAAATATGTGAGTATTGTGAATTACTAACAAATAATTTTAATTATTTTTGTAAACACTTCTTTGTTACTAGAATTGAATCAATTTTTTTTTCTAACAAAATTAACAATTGTTGAACATGGTTAAGCTTTTCACATTAAAACTTTAGATTAATAGATATAGATTTTGTTTTTTAAGTCTTGTCATGTTTATCAAATGGGTCAATGGTACCCTATTTTGTTC
Source organism: Biomphalaria sudanica (assembly GCA_036873155.1). Classification (NCBI taxonomy): domain Eukaryota; kingdom Metazoa; phylum Mollusca; class Gastropoda; family Planorbidae; genus Biomphalaria; species Biomphalaria sudanica. The sequence continues at coordinate 1,422,087 of JAZGLO010000985.1, forward strand.
TCTCAAGTTTATTAACATGTTTAGTAATACGATAATTTTCACTATAAGTTTATTTTAGGTTTAATTAATTGGTCAGTAGTAACTATTTTCTAATTATCTATATATCTAGTTGTACAGATAATTTTGCTTCTAAAAACATTAATAGTTTGTCTGTAAATTATAGTTTATATTTTTACAGAGTCAGCCCAGAGTTAATAAAATTTACAGATGAAGGACTTGATATCATGGAAAGTTACCCTAATCCAAGTGAAATCATTCCAGTAGGTTCATTTTCTCTTATTGTAGACTGGATGGTCTTATACATACTTAATGTTTTTTAAAAAAAATCTTTATGTGCAGTAGTATCATGCATAAGTTTATATAATTTTTCCATTGAATTCGATGATTACCACCTTTCTCAATCAGGTGCCTGAGGCCTTGGCTCTGCATTTCTTTTTACTCCACATGTGGTTGGTGAGGCCTTCTGAGCCCAAAATGTTCAGCAACATACTCAGCATGGTAATATGTAGCTACAGCATGTGTGATTTGCTGTGTAACTTTATGTTGCTATTCTTCTTCCATGGCTGTTTTAGAATTTTTAGCTTTTGCCGTCAACTTCCACCTCATCACTGTCACTACAGGATTTTGATTTGAGAGTTTTGGATTAATGGTGAACTGACATTTTGTTTTAAGTCAAGAGGATTCAACAAACATGTTGATCTCATTGTCTTACCAATGCTCATCATTCTCCAGTACTAAGACATGTGTCAAGACATCAGTGAAGAGTTTGGATGCAGTGGATAATCTTGTGTCTTTCTTTGTGTCTTCTCCTGCCCATAACAGCCCTGTACTTATGATTGCCAATCTTTCTGCTTAGTCTTGTTAGGTTGAAATTTTACACAGGCCACTACATCCAGACCACATGCTGGAATTGACTAAACCGCAAAGTTTACTGAGTCTCATGGACGTATCAGATAACCTCAATCTTGTCAAAGCTGTTTCCTGGATGTGGCTGCTTATATGTTATACATCTTCAGATCCCAGCAAGTAGTATTTTTTAATGCTTTTATTGGATTGACTTTCCTTCTGAAAGAAAATACTTGTCCTATTTAATAGCCCCAAACTTCTACAGGGTGGCTGAGAACAATTTAATCCCACACCATCAAGTCAATAGTCAAGATATTATACCTTGTAATAGTAATTCATTAGAAACATTTCAATAAATGTTTTACTTAATGTGACTATATATTCTAGATGACTTTCATGTGAAATGTGCTAGGATAAGAATTTAGACTTGGCAAATGTAATCACAATGTTTTATAGTTGTCCTCTAAGCATTTTCACCATCTTGTCTTGTTCATCTCAGAAGTTGGTGTCCTATTAGACCTGCATCAAGCAGAGCTGTTTTAAAGGGCAACTGAAACATGACAGGTCACACCTTTTAACCTGCCTGGAAAAAAAAGGGAGACTGTTCCATTTTGCATTTCTTCTAGAAGTTGACTGCTAGAAACACCTGAAGAGGATTTAGTTGTCTGACTTTATAGAGGCTGCTACAGAAATTGTCAATTTAGTGTTGGACTGATTTATCATCTGCTGCATATCATCTACACAAAGAAGTGTTTTCAATATCTTTAGTAACTGCAGGGTGCTAAATTATCAACTTTGTTTTTATTTTACCACACAGGCCAAGAAATAAAGGAACACTGAAGAGTAACCTAAAACAAGGCTTTATTAAACTAGAACGACACATGAACTGACGAAAGAGACTTGGATAGTAGCACACTAAATCAATGTTGTGAACACATTCTCACAACGTTACATAAACAAATACTAACTATTTCACCACATTCACCCCGCCTAGAATTAAAATAGCAAGTATAGTAATATAGTAGGCCATAGCATAAATAAAAAGAGAATGCCAGTGCCTGCAATACAATAGATCAATAAATAGTGTCGAAATATTAGTTTCTCTTGTAAACAATAATGAGGAGTGATACAAAGAAACATAAAAACCAGTATCTGTAGTAGGACGTATAAACAATTACTAGTTTCTGTTTTAAGCAATAGCAAATAGTGTAGTAAGTAAACATGTATGTAAGTAAGTGAACAAATAAATTCTAGTATCAGTAGCAAGGGATAAACAATGCCAGTTTATGTAGTCAGTATAAGTCTAGTAATAGAGAAACAACTCTAGACTCTATAGTTCGGTCTGGTTCTTCTCTCTCTTAAGTTGTAACGGGGTTGACTATCATGCTCTACAGTTTGGGAGTCACTAATGAGTTCCTGAGCGTCAAGTGGGGTATGATGGTTCTGTGTATTTTCAAGAGGAAGCGCTCGGAGATCCTCAGAGCCTTCCAGGGGTTCTTTCCTTTCTTGTATCACCGTAGGGGTGTTGACTGGTACTTCCATGTTTTGAGCTTCTGGAGGATATTCATTATCCTCACCCTGAGCGAAGAACGAAGGTTCACTTGTTGTGGATGGGGAGGGGTTGGGAGCCAAGCGTCTTAGAGAGACTGTCTCCTCTTTACCGCTGGGCAACCGTACCACGGCATATTGGGGGTTACACATCAGTAACTCGACTTCTTCCGTGAGAGGATCATACTTTGAAGATCTGTTCTCTCTTCTCAGCAACACTCGACCTGGGCTGGATAGCCAAGTGGGGATAGATATCCCGAAGGAGGATTTCCGGTTGAACCGGAAAACTCTCTCATGTGGAGTTTCGTTTGTTGCCGTAGATAGTAATGATCTAATCGAGTATAGGGCCTGGTTCAAGACAAGTTCCCATCTTGAGATCGGGAGATCGAGGTCTTTCAGTGCTAAAGTAACAGCGTTCCATAGAGTTTTGTTTAGTCGTTCAATTTGCCCGTTGCCTGAAGGATTAAAAGCGGTTGTTCTACCTGTAGCTATTCCCCTCTCGTGCAGAAAGGATTGCACCTCCTTCGACATAAAGGACGTACCTCTGTCGGAATGGACGTATTCTGGCATCCCAACTAAGGAAAACAGCTGATTTAAACACTTTATGACAGTAGATGAGGACATATCGGGACATGGGTAGGCAAATGGGAAGCGTGAGTACTCATCCACCATTGTTAATAAATATTTATTGTGAGTAGCAGATGGGAGTGGCCCCTTAAAATCGATGCTTACTCTCTGAAATGGTTGGGTAGCCTTGATGAGGGTGCCTGAAAACTGTTTAAAGAATCTAGGCTTCAGTTCAGCGCAAGTTTTACATTGGTTTACCACTTTGCGGACGTCCTCGCAGGAAAAAGATAAGTTCTTAGTCCGAACGAAATGGAGGAGTCTCGTGACCCCTGGGTGGCAGAGGTTGTTGTGTAACAGTTTGAGGTCTTCTCCAGTCATTGCTGACGCAAAGTGGTTTCTTGAAAAGGTATCCGCCGCAGCGTTTTGTTTCCCGGGTCGATATACGACGTCATATTGGAAACAACTAAGCTCTAGTCGCCATCTTTGTATCTTTTCGTTTTTGATCTTGCCCTTGTTTTGCTGGTCAAACATAAAGGACACTGAGCGTTGATCTGTAAACAATGTGAAAGGTCTACTGATGAGGTAATGTTGCCATTTTCTCAGGGCTTCTACGATAGCGTATGCTTCCTTTTCAACTGCAGAGTGTCTGCGTTCACTATTAGTGAGTGTTCTTGAAAAGAAGGCGACAGGACGGCCGTCTTGATTAAGAGTGGCGGCGATCGCGATGTCAGAGGCATCTGTTTCGACTATTAGTGGTCGATTATAATCTATCGTCGACACAACAGTGTTTTCAAGTTCATGTTTTAGCTGTTTTAAAGCTTCCTGTACTTGTTCAGGGAGAGGAAAGGTTTTGTTGTTCACCAATAAATGGATCTTGTTGGAGAAATTTGGGATCCATTGAGAATAATAGGACAGTAGTCCAATCACCCGCTTTTGTGATTTCATGTCTTGTGGTGGAGGTAGATTTCTCAACGCTTGAAATCTTTCGGGGTCTGGTCTTAATTGCCCTTGTGAGATTTCGTAACCTAGGAGGCATACTTTATCAGTCGCAATAGCACTTTTATCATCGTTGAATGTGATACCGTACTTTTTAGCGGCGTTGAGAAATCTTTGTAGATTCTGGTCGTGGCTACTGGAGTCACGTCCGCAGATGGTAACGTTATCCACGTAAGCGAACGTATCCTGTAGCCCTTCCTCCTCAATTATGGTGTTGATCGTCCTTTGAAATGCAGCAACTCCGTTTGTCACTCCAAAAGGAATGCGGCAAAACTGATAAAGCTTTCCGCAAGCCTCGAACGCCGTGTACTGCTTTTCATCATCCCTGATAGGTATCTGGTGATAAGCGCTTTTGAGGTCAAATGTACTGTATATTGAGTATTTAGATATTTCCTGCACCAGTTCATCAACTTTTGGCACGGGGTACGCGTCGAGGTAAGTGAATCGATTGATGGTTTGACTATAGTCGATAACCATTCTCTTTTTGTGCCTTTCATTCGTTGTTACAATTATTTGAGCTCTCCACGGGGACGTGGAAGGTTCAATAATTTTGTGAGATAGAAGTCTCTTGATTTCAGTTTGAATGAATTTGGAGTCAGGCATAGAATATTTTCTAGATTTAGTGGCTATGGGGTGGCAGTTAGGAGCAAGATTAGCGAAGAGGTGAGGGGCTTCAACTCGTGCAGCTTTCAGCGTACAGACCTGAAGAGTGCTTCGTTTTCCCTCAAATGGGATCATCAGTTTTTCATGCTGGCTGATGAAATGTAGCCCTAAGATTACATCAGATACTAGTCCGTCTAGTAGTGAGAGCTTCACACTTTCGTATTGTTCGTCTTTGTACTTTATTTTGGCGAAAATATGTCCGTGAGTAGTGCGAGAAAGATGTGTAGAGGCCATGTAGATTCTGTTTCTGGACATTTCTAATTTCCATTTGTACCTTTTAGCAATTGAAGAAGATATATAGCTTTCACTGCTCCCCGTATCTACGAGAGCCTTCAATGGTACTCCATTGACCAGTATTGAAATTGTAGATTTAGTAAGGCCGGACGCTGGTGTCGATGCCCAGGAAGATCCAACGGTTGTAGTCCGTGACGTCTCATCATCCGCTTTCACTATGGCTGAGGTTATAGATTTGAGTGTCTGTCTGGTCGATCTACAGACTTTCTGAAAATGACCCCTCTTGCCGCACAAGTTGCATGTAGCGTCACGGGCTGGACATCTAAAGCGTTGATGTGGGCTGTATCCACAAAAGAAGCATCTTTTACTAGTCGCCGCACTCACCTCATGTTCTAGTTTTGTTGTTGGAGAAAGGCTCTCCACGTCGGCGCTGGCTCCACATGGAGTTTCAGAGTAGATGTTATACGCCATGGCATGGTTATGGGCATATTCAAGTTGTCTTGCCTCTTCATAGGCACTCTGTAGAGTTAGAGTAGATTTCTCTAAGAGTCGCAGCCTTATGCTGTTTGAAGCCAGTCCAGTAATGAAGGCGTCTCTTACGAAGATATCTCTGTGTTCTTCAGCGGTGACAGCTTTGAAGTCACAGTCTTTGGCCATACTTTTAAGCTTAAGTAGGAAGGAGTCAACGGTTTGTCCGTTCTCTTGTCGACATAGAGTTATCATGTGCCGTGCAAAAATTTCGCTTTTAGGTTTCACGTAGACATTTTGTAGAACTTTGATTGATTCTTCGAACGTTGTACACTCACTTATGTACTGAAATACGCTCGAAGAAACGTAGTTTTCAAGTAGTTTCTTTTTGTCAATCTCGCAATGAGAGACTGAGGAGATGAAATTCTCAAATGTTCTGAGCCAGTGCAGCCACTTCTCGGCAGCCGATGGCGTGCTAGGCTCTATGTCTAGCTCTTTTGGCCTAAATAGACGCTCCATTTGTATTACAATTTTTACTTACAGACTGAGAATAGTGTTGAACGAAAATCCAAATAAGATACACGAGACACATAGATCCATAGAATTGAAAATTTCTAGTTTAATAAATTGTAATAAGAAATAAAGGAACACTGAAGAGTAACCTAAAACAAGCCTTTATTAAACTAGAACGACACATGAACTGACGAAAGAGACTTGGATAGTAGCACACTAAATCAATGTTGTGAACACATTCTCACGACGTTACACAAACATAAACAAATACTAACTATTTCACCACATATATGTTTACAGATATGGAAAGGCAAAGCTAAATACTTGTTCTTAAAGAGCCTGGATGATTTTCAAATGAAACCAGACCTTCACCGAGATCTCCTGGCTGTTTGTCCAGAATCAAAGAAAAGAGATATTGAAGTTGTCCAGTACCCAGGAGCTGGCCACTTGTTAGACCCTCCATATATTCCTTTATGTCGAACAGCTTTCAATGCAACAGTAGGTAAGGAGAAAAACTGATTGTTTTTCTAAGTTTTCAATTAGGCTTATACCAGAGTGCTTTTTTTCCCCCTGCTACATTCAATGAGTTCTCTTCTTTCATTATATGTTTATTTTTAGAAGTTTCACAATATCCTTAAGGGGATTATTGTAACCAAGCCCAAACCTCTTGCAGGATGGCAGTGATTAGAACTCAAGACCATGTGATGTGCATTCCACATGGCCAGTCAGACAACCCCATTAAAAGCAATAGAGTTAGGTTTAGTAGACATTTCTTTGAATCTGTTCATCAAGGACTTTGTTCAAGCTGCTGTTTGGCCAATTTTGGTTAAATATTCATATATCTTATACCAAATATTTTGTCTTGTTTTTAATGCAATTTTTACTCTTTCTTGACCTAAAATGTTATGTCATTGTCCTTTATTTAAATTGAGGGGCCTGTCACCTCAGTCAATTCACTAGGTTGTTAGGTAAGTATTATATTAAATGATGTGATGTCTTTAATATACAAAAACAATCAATGCTTTTCAAAAATCTAGTACATGCATTGCATGGCCCATTTATCATTAATATACAAAGAAAAATCAGTAACTATGAGCTTCTGTTTGATAAACTTAACACTTTACTCTTCATCTTATATTTTGGTGTAGGTGCTGAAATGAAGTTTGGAGGCCAACCCAAAGAGCATGCATATGCACAGGAAGATGCATGGAGAAAGACAATAGAGTTTTTTAAAAATAATATTCCTTCATCCTAAAATTATTTGGTATTACTCTTAGGTAACAACATCAAGCCATCATGTTTAAGTGTATTGTATGCAATTTTAATGTAACATATGTCTCTTGAAAACCCACAATCAGTACTGTACAGAAATATTTAAGTTTAAATTTCTGCTGCTCATCCAAAGATTGGTTAGAGTCCTGATAGAGAAACCAGTAATTTATTTGTGATTCAAGTTCTGCACAGCTTTATTCAGCATGAATGGGTACCTGGCCTCAGCTGTATAAGATAAGACTGGTTAATGCAGACCTTGTCACTTGTTGAATTAGAAACTGGTGAAGCTCACATCATCTACCTGAATACTGCTGGCCTTCAAAGGACATTTCTTATACATGCAATGCAATTAATTTTTTTTATTATGATGCCGTAATATTGTAATTTTGTATGATTACATTTATTGGAACAATGGAATTGTATTTAATTTCTTTTGATTTACATTTATTGTAAAAATGAAATAAAATTGCCATTTTTTTGTTTTTTAAACATTTTATCGTTTCGATACTTTCTCATTCAATCTCCTTTGTGGAAATGGATATGGGAGAAGGTTTCTGTGCTGCCTTACAGCAAACATTTCAATTCAAAATTTGAGCTCGAGCCTCTAGATAGGTAGCCAAACAGTTTTCTGCCACAATCAAATGGTGGTGGTTAGGAGAAGAGAGGTGAAAGCAGTAGTGATGACCACATTACCTGAGATAAAATATATAACTCACCTTGATCAGATATTCTTTACTTTATAGATCACAATAAACAAAGGAACCAAACAAAATTAAAGGTGATGTTATTAGGTTTAAGGGTTTGCCCCCTTTTTGTTTTAAACTTTGCTAAAAGGTAACCATTTTTAAACTGTCTTGAATTAATTTGAGGCGTGTCTCGTCTTGAAACGAAATAAATGTCTGTAGGCCTAAACTAAAAAAGTATCAGAGCAAATGTACTCTTATAGAGTTAACACTTTTTGTATTGAGGGATAGCAGATTCATTTATTTTTGCTGTAAAAAATGATGTAGACCTGTTTCTTACACCGTTATAGCATACATAGGGTAAGCTCAACTTCAAATTAATACTTCAAATATTTCTAATAGTTCAAATGATGCTACAAAATTCGAAAGGCAGTAAACCTTTCTTCAACTTTAAGTGAATGTCCATTTCAGGTTTGCAAACGATAATCATATAAAGCACCCAGGCCTTATAGCCATTCAAAGGATTTGCGATATTTAATACTTTTGGCTTGATAGACATTTTTTATTGGTAGGCAGAGACCTATTCCGCCATACTCTCATTTCACCTTCACCTATCCCTTAGTCTGTTGGGGCACCATGCAAGATTTGTCGACCGTCTTTCTCCATTCCTCTGTCTTTTGCCTTGGATAGAAATTCTTTCAATGGCAGGCCCGTCCATTCTTTTATGTTGTTTTCCCTGTCTGCCTCTTCTTATTTTTCCTGGTACTGTTTGCGAGCCCCGAAGACCTTGTAATATGGTCAGAGTTTTAGTTTGCGGGTTGTTGTTTTTTAACAACAGATAACAGGTCATCGTGGGGTAACCCTTTCTCTGATCTCTTCGTTTGTGATACGGTCTTTAATGTGATACCTAGAATCCTTCATTAGCTTCTCAATTCCATTGTTAGGATCCTCCCCTCTAGCTCTGTAGTCAGCGTCCAAGACTCGCAAGCATAAAAAAATGTGGCCATGACCAGTCTGATTTTTACTCTCATTTGGAGACGACCAAAAGTACTGTTGGCCTTTGCCAGACGGCTTTCTTTCTGTCACGTTTTGAACTCACGTAGAGATGCACCGATGGTGAACGCACAGATATGACATTAAATCCTAATTCAAAGCGAGACTGTTGTTTAGGTTGCAAAATCGAGTGATGCTAGAGGACACATCTCTAACGTGTAGTGACTGAAACTAGGGCGTTCTCGTCGTGAATTAAAAGTATTATATTGAAGCATCATAAAATGACAAAATTAAAGGTGATGTAATTAGGTTTAAGGGATTGCTAAAAGGTAACCATTTTTAAACTGTCTTGAATTAATTTGAGGCGCGATTCGTCTTGAAACAAAACAAATGTCTGTAGGCCTAAACTAAAAAAGTATCAGAGCAGATGTACTCTTATAGACTTAACACTTTTTGTATTGAGAGATAGCAGATTCATTTATTTTTGCAGTAAAAATGATGTAGACCTATTTCTTCCGCCGGTATGGACAACTATAAAAGCATACATTAGGCAAGCTTAACTTCAAATTAAAACTTCAAATATTTCTAATAGTTCAAATGATGCTACAAAATTCGAAAGGAAGTAAACCTTACTTCAACTTTAAGTGAATGTCCATTTCAGGTTTGCAAACTGTTTACAATACTTCAATCTTGTGTATGTCTAGTTCGTCTTTTAATTAACACAGTCTTCTGAACATCAACGATTCAGCAGACCCACATTAGACATACTACATTCATGAACTAAAATCGCATGCTTCACATTGGACCTCATTAACCATTCGTAAACAAACAACATTTAGTCACGTGATCTTATTGATAAAACAACGGGGAAAAAACTGTCACGTGACAACCATCATGAATTAAACATGAGATCGTAAAATTATGTAGAAGAGATAGATCACCACGTGGCTAAATGTTGTTTGTTTACGATTGGTGAATGGGGTCCGACTATCGTTCTCAATACAACTGAGACTGCTAGTTTTGATCCTCTGAATACAAACAAACGAACATATGTATCATTTTTATAACACGATTTAAAAAATCGTCGGCTATAGGTATAAACACGTAGATGAACCTTGTATCTATGGACTCTCAGTCACGAAGCAACTATGGATCATCTAGGTGAGACGAAGTCCTGGGCATCAGCTGTGGTCGAAACGATGTCGCCCACACATCAGTTTCCTCCTCTCCACGCAGCTGATGTATCCAAAGGAACGGCAGTGCCGATACAGTTTGGGGTCAGCGGCGTCGCAGGTTCTGCCAGAGTGTTGCACTGGGTGCTGCAAACTGCCTTAGGGTCGCCAGCTCCTGATTTTTCCTCAGGGTTGACTCCCAAAGCCTTTCCCATGATTGGGTATAGTTTGCAAGGCAACAGAGGTTTGATTTCAGAGTTTTCCTTCTCCTAGGTGGGTAGCCAGCCATGGCTAACGAGCTCCTCCTGCCCGAAGCTTACTGGTTAAGGCGCCAGGTACTCGCCTTTGCTCCTTCTCCTGTTAGTGAGAACAGTTCCGCCGGACTCAATATCTGAGCCACACGTGAAGGCCAGGGGTTGGACTGGTTGTCAGAGGCTATTCGAGACGCATGCCATTTGGAAGCATGAAGATGAACATTACTATCATTTAAAAATCCAGGTACTCATGAATAGTTGCCTCAGGAAGATTCTTATGAGTGAGTAACTGTGGCATCAGCGCATTGAAAAAGATATCCTTCAGAAACGCTGGTGATGGATGGGCCACATCCTTCGCAAGCATGCATCCAGCGTCACAAGATAAGCCTTACCTGGAATCCCCAAGGAATTGGGGGGGGGGGGTCGCAGAAATACATGGCGAGAGATTCGGAAGCAGATACCAAGACCACAGGTAGCGATGATGAGCGATATTTTAAAAAATGCAACAATTAACAAACTTGCATGAAGATGTAACAACATAATGACTATATAGACTGACATATCAATGGAAGATATATACATGTGTTTATATAGCAAATTGCAACAATTCTCAAAGATATTTGTGAGCTAATCTTAAAGAACAACAACTGCGCAAAAGGTATACATGTACATGTATTTAAAAAAAAGAATTGAGCATAATAAAAATGTCATTTAAAATCGTTTATCTCATCTTCAAGGTGAGACTACCAGGATGTTCAAATATCTATTTCTGCCATATATGCTGGTAAAAGCGATCGACGTCGTTTTGCAATATCTGTTAGAGGAAAACAAAACTCTAATGAAGGGGGTTAACTCTTTACTGCTGCTAACGAATTTTTAATTTCTCGTAGGCCTAATCTATCTAATATTATTTAAATGCATTTTGTATTATCCTGAGAAGATAATTGTCAAACAAGAATTTATTTTTCAAATAATATTTTTTAAGAATTTACTCTGAATATCCTTGATTGGTTTCTCGTGGAAGGTTGATTCGTCTCCATCTTTGTTGTAATTATCGTCCCTCGAAAAGAGTTTGTCACGAGAAATAACTTTGTCTGTCGTGACAGATGCGACATTTTTGAAGTCTTTGACGCTATGCGAACGTAAATATTTCTGAGATGCTGTGTATCTGACATCGTCACATTCATCGGTATAGATAACGCTAATGCCTGTGTACACTTCCTGAAGGCTATCTGAAAATAAAGTAGCCTGCGAGTTCAAGCGGAAGCCTAAATTAAAATATAAGTATGAAATGGCGGGCAAAACGTGTTTACTTCTTTGGGTGAAAATATGCACTTTAAGGAAAAAGCTTCATAAGTTCATTGCCCCCCCCCCTCTCTTTTTAAATGGGAGGAAGGTGGTGTCCTCAAAAATAAGTAGGCTACCGATACTGCAGATGAAAGTACCGGTATTGATAGTTTGTTTTTCATCGTTTCTGATATTCTTTCTGAAAATATTGATACCTGCCTGGGTGGACCACTTCGGGGGGCGATTTTGAGTTTGTGTTTCCACACAAACTGTCTTTGTTACCTTGTTATTATTCACATTTTGCCGGCATTAGATTTAGGCCATTTAGTTTACCTTGCCGATATCCACTGTCTGTACTCGGACTTCGGTCATTGCCTCCAGGGCAGACGCTGTTTCTTCGCGTTGGTTTATCGTTCTTTGTTGATTTTAGAGACGAGTCGCTGCCCATGGAAGATGGGAAACAACTCTCGGGGTCAGCTGACGACGTCTTTAGAGCATCAGCTGCACCAACCAAAGTTTTTCTGGCATTTTAGTTGCAGATAAAAAGTAGTTTTATTAGACTTGTTATTTCAAAATGAGTTTTACTTTGATGTTACATGCTTTTTTTGCAATAACAATGTCTCATGTTTTTTTAAAATTAAATTATGTTTAATTGTAATTATTTTTCGTAGATAAGACTAACAGCGCTGCCACACACAAATATACAAATATATAAACAAACAAAGCTTAAATGATGGTAAGGTCTGCACAGTTACTGCCATAGCTCTCAATACTGCAAGATTTTTTTTCATTTCATGTGTTTTCATCGACAATGAATAATAGTGCAAAGTTTCAACTTGATCCTAGAATAGGAAATGTGAGACAAAAACGTCTGCCAGAAAGATAGAGTTAATGTAAGCTTTGTAAAAAAAAAAAAAAAAAGATGTGATCAATGGTTTGTTAAACTACTTGTTGGGGGATTAAATTTAAATTTTACTGCTATTCATCACATTTAACATACCTGTTATCAGTAATAGTGTGTTAAAAAGTCAAATTCGTACTACATAAGTCATTTGTGTATCGATTGGTTTTAGTTAAACTACATTTTAAATAACGGTATTATTTTTATTAATTTTTATTTGTATATGCATACAATATGAATACATGTACATAATTTTATAAAAACAAAAGCACACCATTTCGGAAGACCATAAGTAGTTGCTGTTGTATTTACAAACTTAAACGTGACATTTTATTTTTTTTTAAAGACAATTATGTGTCATTTCCCTAACTAATTTTAGATACCCATTAGAGCTGGGTTGACTCAGGGGTACCCTAAAGATACCAAACTTGGAAATCCCAGTTTCCATCAGGACTCGAACCCGGGACCCTCGGTTCAGATGTTAAGTGCTTTAACACTTAGCCACGCGTCTCCACTGTTTAGAAGGGAAACGATCGGAAAGAAATCTTACTGACACACCTTGTTTTCTTGGGCAGTTTCAGTTTGGCCTGGGCGTGTGAATAGTAGAGAGTAAAGTTGTTGACCACGACAGGGACCGGCAAGGCCAGCATGAGAAGCCCACACAGAGCGCACCCGGCGCCGACGATGTAGCCCAATGTTGTCCTGGGATACATATCACCGTAACCAAGCGTTGTCATGGTTACCACAGCCCACCAAAAACCACGTGGAATATTCTTGAAGTCATTGGCTGGCTCTTCAACCACCTAAACGTTTGATGAATTAATTCATTAAAATCTATATATTTATTTATATCTATATAACTATCTAATTAATGCAGTGTTTCCTATACAAGTGATCTGCGACTCCCGAATAAGTGTTCCACAAACTATTGGTGTAATTAACTACTGGTTGGCGTACACGTCAATTAATTCTTAATGCAGAAAATAAAAATGTATTCAAATAGCTCTTCTCGGTAGCGAAAATATATATATATATATAACACTAAACACCACAATGAACTTTGAACGAACCTAGCTTCTGACTCTGATTTGAAACAAACATACCAAGATGTCAAAGTAAAGTAGAAAAGTAAAGTTGCCCTTTAATTTTTAGACCTTGTTATCTATAGATCTATAGATCGCAAAATGTCAAAGATCAACCATTAAATGATTTCTAGTCGAGTTTCAAAAGAAGCTGCTAGATGTTGTACTTCAGTTTACTTCAACGTATTTGTTGGAAGCAGGATTTTAAAAATTATGTTGCAAAAAGTCAAAGGACAGACAAAGCCTCAACGTTACACCAGATAGTACAATTCAGCTTAACAATATCATGTCTGGTTTTAAGAAGTTATAAATAAGTTTAAGGACACAGCACCATCAAAGTCATTACCTTTTTTTTTTGTTTTATATGTTTATGTCTGTATTTTATTACAGTTGTATCCTTCCAAATAAATAATAATGCTAAATTTACCATATGGTTTTATTTTGAATATGTCTACATTTTAACAAGAAATAATCCAACCACAAAAGAAATAAGCAAAGCTTTATGCTAAATTCTTCAAATGTGCGAAATGTTCCGTCCAATAAACAGTTTGGGAAACACTGATCTAAAGTTTTTAACTTTTTAAATGTCTGTTAGAATGTCTGTTACTCTAAAATAAGCTTACTTGCTCAGCATAGTAGACCAGACATGAGAACGTCAGTACTCCAATAGACAAAAGTAAAATCATCAACAACAATTCTTTAGCACTGGCTTTTATTGTATGCCCCAGAATTTTAAATCCACTAAAATGACGAGTCAACCTTAATATTCTCAGTATCATAATTAGCCTGTAAAGGAAAAAAAAAGTATTTTAAATTTAGACAAGATTAAAGACAGATTTATTTGCTGCCTTATTTCTAAAGCAGAAATGAGCTTGAGTCTGTCATATTTCATTTTAAGTCCTATATTATTTAGAAAACTAAAAGTTGAATCAACTAATACCTGTAGGGCTACTTTATGTAGTATCTGAGATACGTTACCATTGAGGTTTAAAGCAAGAGTCATTTGTGTCTTAAAAATACTCTTCTTCTTCGTAATTGTCCTAAGCGTTAAGTCTAAGACTCTTTGAAGTCTTGTCTTATGGAAGCGTGCCACTATTCTGCCAGTCTGAAACACACTTCTGGGCTTGGGCGAGGCCAAAGCCCGAGCAGACCGGGGAAACTCATATTCCTTTTCTGTACCTCATCAGCCGTGCATCCTTACCATGAGATAATTGAGAACTCGAATCAGTCCTCTTTAATCAAACTCTTTAATAAAAAAAAAACTGAGGCGGCAGAAAAGTGTGCTAGATCTACCTGACAGAGTTAAAAAAGTAAAGTCCATCTGAAGTATCAAGATCTGAGTCTACTGCCACAATAATCTGTCTGATGTAAAAGGGCAGCACCGACAAGATGTCCAGCACAGTTTGAGTTTGTAAAATGTACTTGACTCTGAATAAACAAACAAACAAAAAAGCAGACAATAGATCTATAATGAAATAAATATTCTTCCATGAAATAGTTTTTCATTTTATAACGGATGCTAAAAAGCCCGTATGAAGGTACGGTAGTGAAATTACACTACTCTTTACAGACAACAGAATTGAGGATTTCAACACTGAAGAGCAACTGTCATGCCTATATGAAATCAAATAGAGCTAAGGCCAATGCAAGAGTGGAGATCGTCAGCATACTTGTATTTTCTAATCCATTGATGCCCAAAATACGACCAGCGGGCAAGATTGGGCTCGCGACGTGGTTTCATCCGGCCCGCCGAAATGTCGGAACAAGGAGTAGAAATCCCCCCTACACACACTTTGATCAAAAAAAAAAAAAGGTTGTATCTTGACCAACCTCACTTTTTTTCCGACGGATTGGTTCCATGATCTTGAACATTAAATGAGACTCAGAATGTAGAATGTACCAGGAAAAGTTAACGGATATTTAGGCCTACTTCTTTGTGGAACATGATAGTGAGAGTGAGCCAACATGTTTGATTTGAAAAAAAAAGTGTGGCTGTTTTTTTTTTAAAGATCAACATATAAACGGCATTATAAAACAAATATGACGGCAATCATGGTTGGAGCCGCGAATACAAGATTGTTAAACTACACCTAGAGACTGGAGGATCGATGGGAATAGTTACCAAAAAGAGACAATAAAATGAATCGGCGGTATAGCTAGCTACACTGTTGTTCATTTTTTTTTTTTTAAGTAGAGAAATAAAGCCATTTTCAGCGCGTAAAAAAAAAAAGATAAACGTGAAATATTCCATTAATTAGTGTAAGTACTAGATTATAGATATTAGGGCTTCTAATCAAATAGTTTCAGGTCATTTTCATTTTTTTTTCTGTACCTATTTGTTCATGTGGCCCGCGACACGAGTGTCGGAAATTAAAATGGCCCGCAGGTCAAATTAGGTCGGGCATCACCGTTCTATTCTCTGTTTAATAAAACGGAATCACAAGACAGTCTTCCTTCACCTCAAACAAATGTTTGAGTGAGAGCCTGTGTTGCAGGTTTCCCAATTAACAGTAAAGGGTTGCGCTTATTTCTAGCTAATGTTTCAGTGTTGTAGGAATTATTTCTTGGCTTTTGTAAGTTATTACTTTCTTTCCTGAGAGCTGTAGTGTCCTATTAGAAACGCCGAGATTACATATAGGCTACTCCAACAGTTGATCTTCTAGGGGGATAAAATGCACTAAAAACATTTCAAACTTTTCCGTCTAATGTATTTTTTCTTTTTCTAAAAAATGTTCAGTAAATTGTAAAAAAAAACATTTCCGAGTGTTCTCTAATAAAAAAAAAAGTCGACTTTTTAAATTCAATATAAATCACTCATGGCAATAATTACAAGCTTCTTGAGTTCTGACTTGACGAGCTTGTTATTTTAAACACTTTTACAAAACTCATAATGGAACATCTTACACATAGTCATTATAAAAAAAAAAAGTCGACTTTTTAAATTCAATAAATCACTCATGGCAATAATTACAAGCTTCTTGAGTTCTGACTTGACGAGCTTGTTATTTTAAACACTTTTACAAAACTCATAATGGAACATCTTACACATAGTCATTATAAAAAAAAAAAAGTCGACTTTTTAAATTCAATAAATCACTCATGGCAATAATTACAAGCTTCTTGAGTTCTGACTTGACGAGCTTGTTATTTTAAACACTTTTACAAAACTCATAATGGAACATCTTACACATAGTCATTATAAAAAAAAAAAAGTCGACTTTTTAAATTCAATAAATCACTCATGGCAATAATTACAAGCTTCTTGAGTTCTGACTTGACGAGCTTGTTATTTTAAACACTTTTACAAAACTCATAATGGAACATCTTACACATAGTCATTATAATAAAAAAAAAGTCGACTTTTTAAATTCAATAAATCACTCATGGCAATAATTACAAGCTTCTTGAGTTCTGACTTGACGAGCTTGTTATTTTAAACACTTTTACAAAACTCATAATGGAACATCTTACACATAGTCATTATAAAAAAAAAAAGTCGACTTTTTAAATTCAATAAATCACTCATGACAATAATTACAAGCTTCTTGAGTTCTGACTTGACGAGCTTGTTATTTTAAACACTTTTACAAAACTCATAATGGAACATCTTACACATAGTCATTATAAAAAGTTTGCTTCTAGATCTATGTCCAGAAGAAATGAAATTTAAAAAAAAATCCCGTCCCTGGGTGGGCTCGAACCACCAACCTTTCGGTTAACAGCCGAACGCGCTAACCGATTGCGCCACAGAGACTGGCATAAACATCACCTGCCTGTAGATCTATGTTTAGTAAACAGCAAACATGTGTCGTACAGAACTAAAGAACTAAGATAAGTCTTATTATTTCTTATTATAAAACATTGACAACAATAATATTTTTATGAGCTTATTCTTTTTAAATTAATTCTTTCTCTAGTCTACGTTTTGACAGGTACAATACTTTAAAAGTCTTCTTCTTACTTATCTGGACAGACTAAAAGTCTGATCAGGATATCTAATGTGAAGTAGACCATACACGTGCCCTCAGACACCTTTAGGAACATGTAGGGCTCGGTAAGTCTCTGGGCATCTTTGACTGACGTCACATTGGACAGGCTCACGTTATGCTAAATAACAAATTAAAAGAGTCATCTTTTGAAAATAGAATCAGTAACAGTCCAGTAGGATCACAGTGTACAGATCAAAACATTAAATTATACATAGACGCTATAGTTTCCACGAAACATTAAATTAGCGAAGAAATTCCGTAAGTAGGTCCTATAGGTCTAGGGTTACATACTGTAAAACGTTTTGCGAAAATGGTAAAAACAACAACAACAAAATGTTATGCAGTACCAGTATACATTGAAAAGTTAGAATGTACTTCAATATAGGCTATTGGAATTTTATCAAAGCGGTCATTCCAAAGAAGAACAAACAATAACAAACGATGTCTACCTTGACGTAACGAAAGAATGGGTGAGTCTCTGCACAGAAGGTGACGATTGCTAGAAAGACAAATACTGAAGTCACGGCTGTGACAACCTGAAATTATGACGTCATCAAATGTATTTTGTTTCTATTTGATTTTCCCTTTCACGACTATTTTACACAGACATTGTCATGCACGCTTAAGCTTCGTGTCTTCAAAATCAACTTTTGTTGTTTAGAAATCTCACTGAAGATTTACACGACATAGGGTTTTCCCTTGTGATTCTTCAATTTGCTTGCTATTATACAGACCACCAAATAAACAAAAATCATTATTTTTTCCCTCTCTGAATCAACATTTACTATACCGGTACCTAACGAGTTCCTATAGTGACATTTTTTTTTTTGATAATTAAAATCAATTGTGAACATTACTTATGTATGATGTATCCTGCCATATGTTTAGTGTTTTATTTTGTTTACAAAGCTTATATCAACTCACACTGTCTGTCTGTCTGGTAAAAAGTAGGCCTATGTACACGATATTCCTCCCACATCCATTCTCGGATCAAGTTGAAACTTCACACATTGATATAGATAAGACATGAATAAAAAAAAAGTAACCAATTAAACTAATAATTACTGGTAATTCATTATTTTGTTTTAACTAAAACTTCAGTATTCACATATTCGGCTAAATGTGTTGGAATACTAAACTGTCTAAACATGACATAAAGCTAAACTAGAAGAAGGAGGGGAATGTTTTTTTTTTTTTTTTTCAAATTTAACTCAACAACTCTTTAGACATAAAAAAAAAGTTGTGAGCCTATAAACGCATTGATTGTTAGTTATATTCATCTTACATTTGAAATGTTATCCTGCTTTAAATATAAAAAAAAGTGTAATACAGTTCTAAAAATGTGCAAGATAAAAAAGTATGTATATAGTGAAACATTTTTTTAAATTAAAAAAAAAAGGTCGTCCCTGGGTGGGCTCGAACCACCAACCTTTCGGTTAACAGCCGAACGCGCTAACCGATTGCGCCACAGAGACGTACGAACGTTTACCTTGGCAGCCATTGAAGATGCTGGATCCTCTAGCAATGCCCACACTTTGGGTCGCCATCTATCATGCCACTGACCATGTAATCGCTCAAGCCAAGACTTCTTAATGGTCACTTGCTGAACCAAGCCAAATCTTCTGGCCATCTCCTCTTCGTGACTCTCGCCACAGTCTTCGTCGTTTGTATTGTCTTTGTCGAACTCTTTGAGTTTTGAATAGACACACAGCCGTATATTAAAGTGATAATCTAGTCTTACAGATTTACACAAAACTTTAGAATGTGCAGCATGCTAACAACTTTTCCTGGCTTATCTTATTTTTATAAATTATACTAGATCGAAATATACCGGTAGTAAGCCGCATTTATGTTAACTAATTCATATTTTAATCCGAGAGACTTAAATTAGGCCTTAACTCTGACAAGTCATTGGTTTTCCTGGATGATTCAGGCCATTTGTTCCATACTCTAGTGTAAAGGCAATAGGAAAAAAAAGCACCTGTATGAATTTGTCCTAGCTTGCGGAATAAAATCACTCTCTTCTCTTGTTAAAATGTTTAACTGACTTTTTATCTTAAAAGCAGTTTCAGATAATGTTTAACAATCGTTGTTATAGATGTATTTGTATTTCTTTTTCTTTTTTTTTTTTAAACTTATTTTCTTTTCTCGATAGTCCTAGTTCCCGTTTTCCAATGATTCAATAATAAGGAAAATCTGGCTGGACAATGTGAAAGAATGGACCGGTCTCTCTTATTATATCCTTCTTAAAACGGCTGCTGACCGGGAAAAGTGGAGGGATTCTGTTACGCGAACTGTCACAGCACCCTACGTCAAAAGTCGAGGGACGGATGATGATGAGTTTTGACAAGCTAAACAAATTTGTTTGATTGACCTATCAGGTTGAAGGTAACATGTTGATGCAGATCTTTATGGTCTTGGATAGAATATAGAACGTTGTAAACTCATTTTAAACAATGTTACAAAGACAGTTTGTGTGGAAACACAAACTCAATATCGGCCCCCAAAGTGGTCCACCCAGGCAGGTAAAAAGGCAGGTTTCAATATTTTCAGATAGAACATCAGAATGAAATTCTATCAAAGACAAATGACAGAGAAGAATGGAGAAAGAAAGTTGACAGATATTGTGTGGCGGTCCAGCAAACCAAAGGATAGATGAAAGTGAATATGAGGTTGAATGTGAACCTGGCCTAACTGATGTCCTATAATGAATATCTGATTGATCTTATTGTTTTGTAAAGGGTCATGCTAGAAAAAAAAAAGTAAACATTTTTTGTGTGTGTGCAAATTTAGTAGTTAGTATGACAGAACTTACTTAACTTAACAATACAAATGTATATGAAAAAAAAAAATTTTGAACAAAGAAAAAAAAAAACCGTTTCCATAAATGTGTTAAAAATATTGTTAAAGAGTATCTCCCCTACTAAGAAGTCTCACATGTTTGTAACTATTAATAATGAATAGTTGTAAAAGTGGTGTATGTTTTTGAAAAAAACTGCTTGCATGAGTGATTTAAAAAATTAGATTTTTCGCTTTCAGAAATGAAAAAGTAGCCGTTGCATCAGAACTTTAAATAGTCTAAAATACTATGATGTCGAATTTTTACTATTTTTTTCTAGTTTACGAGATATAAACGGGACGGACGGACGGACAGACATTACACACAAAACTAATAGCGTCTTTTCCACTTTCGGGGGCCGCTAAAAAAACGAAGAAAAAAAAAGAGGAGTTTCATTAACGCTAACGATAATTAAAAGAAAAAAAAGGAAATGAACTTTTTAAAAGAACATACACTAAAACTTAAAATGGAAAACAATTTTTAACCAAATTTTATTTTAAAGAGATAATCACCTCATCCAATTCAAAATATGGATAACCTCTACCTCGATCAGCGGTTTTCAACCTTTCTAGCCCAGTGATATCCTACTAGGCGGCGACCCCCAACCTATTTCGTTCATAGGCCTAGATAGGCCCTAAATGTAATTTTGCTAATGTTATAAAATGATACACAAATTTTAAATGTAGACTATGTATCTGTTTATTATATTATATTTATGTGACTCTCAAGCCTTAACTAACGAAGTATGATCGACTGTTCTATGGAAATTGTTCCTTCTTATCTTCTTATATAATACAGACGTTACTTCAAAAAAGAAGATGATTACGTCCTACGCGTCATGCATTTAGTCATGCATATTAACCAATGACTTAAATTCTGCCAAGTCACTGGTTTTCCTGGCTAGCTCAGGCAACCCATTCCATGCTCTAATAGCACTAGGGAAGTTGAGGGGTCCCAAACGGAGGATGCATATTCTATTATTGGCCTAATCAAGGTTAAATAACATTTTAATTTTATGTTCTTATTTGATTTATAGAAATTTCTTTTAATAAATCCTAATGCTTTGTTTGATTTTTTTTTAGTTTCATCAATATGTGGATTCCATGACAGTTTTTCATTTATTATAACACCTAGGTATTTTGCGTTTTTAGTCTGTGTTGCTGGTGTGCTATGAATAAGATAAGTGGAATTAATTTGTTTTAGTTTTTTTGTTACTCTTAACAACTGAGATTTTTCTGGGTGGAAAGACATGCTCCAATTTGATTCCCATTTCTGTAATTCATCTAATTCTCTTTGTAAAATATCTGTGTCTTGTGTAGTTTTTATTGTTCTATATTTTATGCAATCGTCTGCAAATAATCTGACTTTTGTTCCTGAAGTAATGCAATTTGGTAAATCATTTATGTAAATTAAAAATAGTAGTGGACCCAAGACTGTTCCTTGAGGTACACCTGAGTTTACTGTTATCGGTGTTGATTTAGAGCCATTTATTATTACAGTTTGTTCTCCCCTATCAGAAAATCTTTAATCCACTGATGCAGTGGTCCATTAATGCCAAAATATTTTAATTTTTTAAGCAAACTATGGTTTGTATTGTTTTCATCAGAATTATTTATACTCAACCGAACCTGCCAGTGTTTCCTGGGCATCTCTGTGTGCTCTATAGTTTGGCCAACAGCAAGGCTCAATCTGCTTTTCATCAATGCCCCAGAAGGCGAGCTCTTCTTCAAAAAGAGGTCCACAAACGTGAGTTGGAGCGTGTAGTTTTCCTGAAATACATTATCGCTATTTCGTAGAATAAATGTATAGATTTAAAAGAATTAACAAAATTTATAAACACATAGAAATGAGGCTGTTATTCGGATTAATTAATGAAGATCTTGATAGAACATGAAACCAAACGCCTATCGCAAACAGGACAGGAAAGCAATGTTTAAGCCGTGTAGATTTGATGTTTAGAGAAAATGTAAGGCATTGTCTATGTGTAAGTGAAACAAGGAGAAAGTATACAACGCATTTCGAGGGTCCAGCAACTGAAGCTGAGATCATTCGTCTAAATCACAATATTCGATTTTTTTTTTTTTTTGACGTTGTGACTCATATGTAAAAAATACAAAGCTTCAAACCGAAGCTTCTCCTGGTGGAGATTGGTAGCTTATATTTAAGTAACAATTTTTATGACGAGATTCCATTCATTTCGAGTATTTCGTTAACTGTTGGCCATATAAACAGGAGAATGTGACATCAACGTATACTCCGCAGACACTTGGTTCCAGATAGAAACTATATTTTTCACTTCCAACTTGTTTTTTTAAATTCATTTCCACGGTTTCACCCCATTTTTACCAACCCACACAAACGGCAATAATGGTAAACCCGATGTATAGGCCTAAAATCCTTTATTGTCTTTTCCACAGAAAACAGAAGATATTTTGAATCCCCAAAATACTACATGATTTATGAATCAAATGGACTTTTATATTTAATGTCTACGTCAGTGGAGTAGCTAGGGTGGGGTGAGGAGGGGGGTTCCCCTAAATGAGTGTTCGAAATTTGTTTTTACTTTAAATATTACGTCCTAATCTAATGTCATGATGTCGAATGTCAAAATGCAAGGGCTCCTAAAGAAACCAAGCCCCCAGGGCTTCCAAATCCTTAGCTACGCCACTGGTCTACGTGTTGATTTTTTTTAAAAGTGTTACCAACTTAGCTCACATCTTTGTCACATACACACAGACAGACCGGACCGGAGACACCGCTTCCATTAGTTTACCCATGATAATTTAAAAAACCTACGCGTGTCAACAATGTCAGGCTTACAGACTGTTTGGTAGATTGCTTACACGAGATAGATGAATAGTGGGTAGAAAGAGATAACTTTTGTTCATTCTCACCGGTCCTGTAGTAATTTAATATCATGTTGAAAATTCCCGGATGTCGATCAAAGAAATATTCCCCTGTGGCCGGATCGTAATCAGGGCTATTGACAGATGTATCCGTAACCCAAGCAAGCCGTGTATCGGGTATCGTTTTAAGTGTAGATCGATACGTCTCATATCTAAAGAAATAAAAAAAATATTTGGTTATAACAGAAACAACGTTATTTATTTTGTAATGAAATAATTTAAAGGCCACTCCAACCACACGGTCACACCTAATTTGTACGTATATATGATGTTCCTTTATATGTTAAAAGAAATTGCATTGAAAGTAAAGCTCTACGTGTATCTGTAAGATAAAATCTTCTTCTTATCTTATTTTATATAATACAGACGTTACTTCAAAAAAGAAGATGATTACGTCCTACGCGTCATGCATTTAGTCATGCATATTAACCAATGACTTAAATTCTGCCAAGTCACTGGTTTCCCTGGCTAGCTCAGGCAATCCATTCCATGCTTTAATAGCACTAGGGAAGAAGGAGTATTTGTAAAAATTTGTCCTAGCATATGGGATCAGGAATGTGCCTTAATCTTTAGATCTCTGAGTATTTTATTAGATTTCGTTTTTTTGTATTTCATCTAATTCTCTTTGTAAAATATCTGTGTCTTGTGTTGTTTTTATTGTTCTATATATTATGCAATCGTCTGCAAATAATTTGACTTTTGTTCCTGAAGTAATGCAATTTGGTAAATCATTTATGTAAATTAGAAATACAAGAGATAAAGAGATCTGTCGTGTTTAATGTTGTTTGATTTTGTGCATGTTCTTCTTTGTCTAAATATTCCCATCAGACTATTCAATCTGACGTAGAACGAGTATATGTTAAGTGTAAAATTATGAGAAACAAATGGAAACAATCACTTTCTTTTAGTATGACCTGCAGGATGAAGCGTTCACTTTTCCCATAATAGTCATTAGTGATACGGTAACCCTCATCCTTTAAAGTGTCATGCAATAAGCACACGTAATGTGCCTACAACAATACAAACGTATAAAAGGCTCAGTAGTCTTCAAGACCAAAGAGGAAACAAATAAGTTATTCTTTATCTTCTTGTCATTTTAATCCTATAGTAAATTTAAAAAAAAAAAAAATTTTCTTCCAGGTGGAAAAGTATGATCGAGAAAAAGACTTTCATTATATTTATAATTAATAATAATACATTAAGGTTCACTAACTTTTCATCTTACCTGACACCACCCACGTTGAGAGTCATTCTGTTGCTGTTTTTCCCAGAAGTCTTAGGGAGTAAGGATTGACCTCTAGCTAGCTGCATATCTGAATCTTTTGACGTGTTGTGAACAATCCAGGCGATGCGCGCTCAAAGTTATTTTAAACAATTAAAATTGAACAAAAGAAAATCTGCGAAAATTTGTTATAAAAAATACGAGGTATAAAAAAAAAAGGTTTCAAATGGTATTGCATTGTATTGTCTTGGTTGTACTTTAGTAGACAGTGACCTATAGTCGGATTTTTTTTTATTTAGTAAAGAGTTCTATTGATATATTTTTTTTAAGCAGAAAAGACTCTATTTACTATGTACATTCAATTTTCAAGTAAAACCAACCTCTACTCACAATTTAAGACAGAAAAAGGTATTATAGGAGGTACTAGAGGTAGATCATTAATATAGAGGTATTTTGTGATTTTACCCGATTAGTTTTGTTGTTGTTTTTTTTTTGGTGACAAAAAAATAACATTAAAACTTCAGCTACAAAAACTCGGAACTGCATTTAAATATCTAGTCTATGCATTTTAAAAATCTTTGATTGTTGATTGATTATCCAATCCATCCTTTATGTTAACAAATAGATTTATTGTCGATACTAAAAGAAGATATTTCTCCCAAGTAACTTTTTCTATACAATTTGCAATCACTCTGCTAAAAATAAGCCTTTCTTCCTATTCCTACCTTTAAATGCGTTACTTTCAATTTTTTTAAAGTTTATTTAGTTCAACACAACATATTACATACAAAAAAAGAATGACCCTATCAACACAACATATTACATTCAAAAAAAGAATGACCCTATCAACACAACATATTACATTCAAAAAAAGAATGACCCTATCAACACAACATATTACACACAAAAAAAGAATGACCCTATCAACACAACATATTACATACAAAAAAATAATGACCCTATCAACACAACATATTACACACAAAAAAAGAATGACCCTATCAACACAACATATTACATACAAAAAAATAATGACCCTATCAACACAACATATTACACACAAAAAAAGAATGACCCTATCAACACAACATATTACATACAAAAAAATAATGACCCTATCAACACAACATATTACACACAAAAAAAGAATGACCCTATCAACACAACATATTACATACAAAAAAATAATGACCCTATCAACACAACATATTACACACAAAAAAATAATGACCCTATTAACACAACATATTACACACAAAAAAATAATGACCCTATCAACACAACATATTACACACAAAAAAAGAATGACCCTATCAACACAACATATTACATTCAAAAAAAGAATGACCCTATCAACACAACATATTACACACAAAAAAAGAATGACCCTATCAACACAACATATTACATACAAAAAAATAATGACCCTATCAACACAACATATTAAATTCAAAAAAAAAATGACCCTATCAACACAACATATTACATTAAAAAAAAGAATGACCCTATCAACACAACATATTACATTCAAAAAAAGAATGACCCTATCAACACAACATATTACATTCAAAAAAAGAATGACCCTATCAACACAACATATTACATTAAAAAAAGAATGACCCTATCAACACAACATATTACATACAAAAAAAGAATGACCCTATCAACACAACATATTACATTCAAAAAAAAGAATGACCCTATCAACACAACATATGACATACAAAAAAAGAATGACCCTATCAACACAATATGCAGAGATTGTGATCTGAGCATACAAATACAATTAATACACAAAGAATGACCATTTCAAAGGCATGCATCGCGAATTGTTTCCATTCAAATGTATCGGGAATATCAATGTCCTCAAATATAGTTATCTAATTTAAAAATGATACAAACTGAAGGGGGAAAAAAACTTATATTCCTAAGAAATAAGAATGTGGCAGAAACACATTTAAAAATCTGGCATATGATACTTCGTAGTTAATTTTGGCACTGATATTAGTAACTTGGTTAGTTGTTGTTTTTTTTTTAATCCGTATTATAATACAGGGGTTCGTTCAAATGTAGCCTGTTTTTTTTTTTCATTTTAGTTCATATTCCTTTACCTTTCTACAGTAGAAGAAGCAGATGTTTGTGACTTACCATTTGAGAACCATCATTCAGTCTGGTTCTTTGTGATCGAATTTCACAGATCGAAGACATTTTCACCAAACATCTCAGTAATCTTAATGGCGATAAGGCTTTTTTTTTTTTGAAGAGCTAGGTGAAGGGATTTGAATGTGTTTGAAGATGGGGGGGGGGGGGGGAAGGGGTCTGAGGGAGCGAGTGATTACATTGTTTAAAAAAAAAAGATTAGTCTTTAATTTACTAGGAAAACAACAACACGATAACACTCTCAACATTAATCATGTTTAAGACACTTTACTCAGTCTACATTTAGCGGTATTGTTTTTGATTATCTGTTTCTGTATAAGTAATGTAGTTGGAGATGGTTTGTAGGCGTCATATATTGTCTCGTATTCTTCTCTTCCTCTTGTTTGTTTGTCTACTCCACACTAAAAGGGGGTGGGGGAGTAGGCTTTAAGAAACTGAATAATATTTAAATATCTGGCCTTCGCATTTTCAAAAGATGTTTTTGTTTGTTTTTTATTTTTATGTTTCGGATTTTCATGCACCCTAGCCCAAACCTCCCACAGGACGCGGAGGCTGGCGATGGAAGGGGCTCGAACCGGTGACCACCGCGACGACAGTCTATAGCGCATACCACACTACCAAGCAGATATTACTTTATTCTAAGGAAATCTCTCCCGAATTAATACAGTAGTTTTGATTTAGTAATTATAAAAAGTGTGAGATCCTATTCTTGCAGAACTGCTGTCCCGCATTCATACAACATATTAGATATATAGAACTTGCTTGTTGCGTAGCATTCTTACAACATGGTATATTAGCTATAGAGCTTGCATGTTGCCTAGCATTCTTACAGCGTGTTTTTGTGTGCTTAAGAGCTCAATGGTATAACATCCTTGGCGTGAAGGGGTTAAATAAACACTGGCCCACGACCATTAGGAGCCCACAGTCTGTGGCGTAGCAGTGTTGTACAGAAGGGTTCATTGCACATGGGCCCACGAATAAGGGTTTTGTAAAAGCCGATTTAAAAGAAAATAAAGGTAATAAGTGGTATACCAAACTTTTATATCAACTTTAAAACATTAACCCGTGTTTTCAGCTAGAGTCTGTGTACCAGAGGCTTTGATTGCTTTAATGTAAGGAACTGCTTTCATCAGGTTTATGGTAATAGGTGGTAGCCTAATCACATTGTGCGTTAGTGGTGACGTTAGTCTCCTGTGTTTTAATAATACTCTTGATAGTATTACAGGAATCGGATGGGTAGGAGGCGGAAAGGAGTGAGAGAGTTTGGTTAAGAAAATAGTGATGTGTAGCACACAAAAAGAAGGGATGAGGGCCACAGGAATAGTCCTTATAGTAAGATTTAAAATCTCTACAAAGTTGCTGATTATTCAACGTTCTCAAAGCTCAATAAATTTCATCAATATTAATGCCCTTTTTAAAGAGAAAAGTAATCATGGCTTTCATCTTACCGGTAACATAAATCGTAAAAGATGTTGAATTTTCTATGCTTTTGTGTTTTGAGGATGAGGTTTAAAACAAACTTTAATAAAGATCAAAGTGATAGAGCAATAACAACATATTTCATGGAGTGTCTTTCACTCAATAATGCTTAGTACCGGGACTTGGTTCATAGTTCTAACAAACAAACAAAAAAAAAACTTTTTCCCGAGAAGAATTTGAAGAAACTGCTATGGAAGATAAAGTTTGAACTTTTCTTTACTCATTTCCCAAATAAAAGAAAAAAACAAGATTACAAAGAGAGTTTGTGTTGCCACACAAACTCAGAGGCGGCCCTTGTGGGAGACGGATCCCTGTCGGATCCGCATATTCGCTGGTCGACTGTGATGGCATCGAGCAGGGTATGAAACCGAGACCGTAGAGATAATCAGTCCTGCGCGCTAACCGCACGACCAGGCATTGCTCTTAATCTAATGACAAACTGGTTACAAACTAATAGCCTACTATAGATAATATACTTACACATAACGGAGTGACAACTACCGGATATGTACAATATGTCAGAAGAGCGATTTTAGATAATCTTTTGGTATTGAGCATTTTCATTTAGGCCTAAATGGAACTAGAATGAGGATGTAAATCTACCTAAATTAAACTACTAATTTAGCACTCTCAATATCTATATCTACTAGATCTAGATCTAAAATATATATTTGGGATAATGTAGATGTAATTTAGATAAAACAATCAATTAGATAATCAATTAATAGACTAATTGCAATATGAAATATTAAAATATTAGATTAGTTTTAGTATTTTATAACATTGCAATATTGACATATTGACAATCTAGACTTTAGAAATAAAAATCTACACTTTAAGCCTAGAAATTAAAATTTATAGATCTTGATCTAGTCTAAATCATGGCTGTCTGGTAGTGCGGTTTGAGCGCTGGACTGTCGTTTGGATTCATCGATGGTCCCAGGTTCAAGCCCTGCCCGCTCCCATCCCCCGTCGTCCTACGGGAGGTTTGGAGTTTGGACTACAACTCTGAAGGAACATCCGAAACATGTAAAACAACAAACATTCTAAACTAGACCAAGAAATTCTAAACCTAGATTCTATAATGATTTTAATTAAAACTTAAATCTAAATCTAGTTTTAAAAATCTAGCTCTAATGTAAGAAAAAAAATCTAGATCTAGTGTAAAAAATCTAGCTCTAGTGTAAACAAAATCTAGATCTAGTGTATATCTTCTTATCTTCTTATCTTATATAATACAGACGTTACTTCAAAAAAGAAGATGATTACGTCCTACGCGTCATGCATTTAGTCATGCATATTAACCAATGACTTAAATTCTGCCAAGTCACTGGTTTTTCTGGCTAGCTCAGGCAACCCATTCCATGCTCTAATAGCACTAGGGAAGAAGAAGTATTTGTACAAATTTGTCCTAGCATATGGGACGAGGAATGTGCCTTTATTTTTGTGTCTTTCAGAGTATTTTATTAAATTTTGTTTTTGTATTTGAAGATTATGGTTCAGTGTTTTATGTATAATTGCTACTTTACTTTTGAGTCTTCTGTCCTGAAGGCTTTCTAAATTTAGTGATTTTACTAATGGTGTTACCCTAGTCAAATGTGAATATTCGTTTGTTATGAATCTCACTGCTCTATTTTGTGTTTGTTCCAGTTTCTTAATGTTTTCTTGAGTTGAGGGGTCCCACACGGTGGATGCATATTCTATTATTGGCCTAACCAAGGTTAAATAACATTTTAGTTTTATGTTCTTATTTGATTTATAGAAATTTCTTTTAATAAACCCTAATGCTTTGTTGGATTTTTTTATAGTTTCATCAATATGTGGATTCCATGACAGTTTTTCATTTATTATAACACCTAGGTATTATGAGTTTTTAGTCTGTGTTACTGGTTTGCCATGAATAAGATAAGTGGAATTAATTTGTTTAATTTTTTTTGTTACTCTTAACAACTGACATTTTTCTGGGTGGAAAGACATGCTCCAATTTGATTCCCATTTCTGTAATTCATCTAATTCTCTTTGTAAAATATATGTGTCTTGTTTTGTTTTTATTATTCTATATATTATGCAATCGTCTGCAAATAATCTGACTTTTGTTCCTGAACTAATGCAATTTGGTAAATCATTTATGTAAATTAAAAATAGTAGTGGACCCAAGACTGTTCCTTGAGGTACACCTGAGTTTACTGTTATTGGTGTTGATTTAGAGCCATTTATTATTACAGTTTGTTCTCTCCCTATCAGAAAATCTTTAATCCACTGATGCAGTGGACCGTTAATGCCGAAATATTTTAATTTTTTAAGCAAACTATGGTGGTGAACTTTGTCAAAAGCCTTGGAAAAATCTAGTAAGATAGCATCTATTTGTTCACTATTATCTAAACCTTTTGAGAAATCATCAATTAGTCCTATTAGTTGTGTTTCACATGATCTATATTTCCTAAAGCCATGTTGGTATGGGGTGAGGACATTATGTTTGTCTAAGTGGTTTATGGTGTTGCTACATATTATGTGTTCTAGTATTTTACATGTGATGCTGGTAAGTGATACTGGTCTGTAGTTTCCTGGATCAGATTTTTCTCCTTTTTTAAATAGGGGGGTGACATTAGCTTCTTTCCAGTCCTTTGGTACTCTGCCCTGGTTAAGCGATGCCTGAAAGAGTATTTTGAACACTGGGGCTAGCTCATTGCTTAGTTCTTTGAGTAATCTAGCTGGAATACCATCAGGTCCAGACGCTTTATTTGGTTTGGTGTTGGCTAATAGTTTTTTAATTCCATTTTCTTGTACTACTAAATCTTCTATGTTGTCTACTTGGTTCAAATTAAGAAATATGTCTTTGTCTCCTGGGGCTGAGAATGCTGATGCAAAGTATTTGTTTAGGATGTTTGCTTTAGTTTCATTATCATTATGTATTATGTTATGTTCATCTTTTAATGGCGCTATGCCTGTTGTTTCCATTTTCTTAGACTTAATGTATGACCATAGGTTTTTGTTGTTATCTTTAGATATTACATTGTTTATGTATTCACTCTGCAGCTGTCTGCTTACTTTTTGGGTTAGGTGTTTAATTTTTATATACTTTTTGTAAACTCTT
The DNA here is from genome assembly GCA_036873155.1 of Biomphalaria sudanica. Taxonomy (NCBI): domain Eukaryota; kingdom Metazoa; phylum Mollusca; class Gastropoda; family Planorbidae; genus Biomphalaria; species Biomphalaria sudanica. The sequence goes on from JAZGLO010000985.1 coordinate 1,453,255, forward strand.
TCTGCCTTGGTTTCTTTAAATTTTCTATATAGGTTTTCCTTCTGTTTACAAAGCTTCTTTAGTCTATTATTAAACCAGCATTTATTTATTTTGTTTGATGTGTATTTAGTTGGTATATGATTTTCTATAATGCTTTTAAGATGGATTTTAATGAAATTCCAGAGGTCATCGACTGGTTGGTTAATGTCTTTTTCTAATAAGAATGTTTGTTGAAAGTTTAATGCAGCTTGGTGTAGTTGTGTTAGGTTACATTTATTCCAGAGTAAGATTTTTCTTTTGGTTTTTGTATTGGCTACTGCTTTTATCTGACTGTGTATTTTTATGATCTCATGGTCTGATAGACCAGGGATAATATCATAATCAACTACTAATCCAGGTCTGTTGGTTAAGAAGAGATCTAATGTGTTGTTTAATCTAGTTGGCTTTTTAATGATTTGATCTAAACTTAGGTTGTGTAAAGTTTCTATGAAAAGCTCATTTATGTCCTTAAGGTTTTGGTGTTTATCTATGGTTAGTGTTTTCCAATTTATATCAGGTAGGTTGAAGTCACCCATAATCCAAAAAACTGCATTTTTATTTGTCTCTTTAAGTGTAGTAATCTGATTACATAGTTCCTGCATGTATTCTAAACTAGAATTTGGTGGTCTGTAAATGCTGCCTATTATAAGGGATGTTGAGGTGGTATTAATTTAGGTTATATCTAAATCTAGCTATTATGTCACATTACGAGGTTTAATAAACATTACTATACCGAGTATTTGTTTAGGATGTTTGCTTTAGTTTCATTATCATTATGTATTATGTTATGTTCATCTTTTAATGGCGCTATGCCTGTTGTTTCCATTTTCTTAGACTTAATGTATGACCATAGGTTTTTGTTGTTATCTTTAGATATTACATTGTTTATGTATTCACTCTGCAGCTGTCTGCTTACTTTTTGGGTTAGGTGTTTAATTTTTATATACTTTTTGTAAACTCTTTCTGCCTTGGTTTCTTTAAATTTTCTATATAGGTTTTCCTTCTGTTTACAAAGCTTCTTTAGTCTATTATTAAACCAGCATTTATTTATTTTGTTTGATGTGTATTTAGTTGGTATATGATTTTCTATAATGCTTTTAAGATGGATTTTAATGAAATTCCAGAGGTCATCGACTGGTTGGTTAATGTCTTTTTCTAATAAGAATGTTTGTTGAAAGTTTAATGCAGCTTGGTGTAGTTGTGTTAGGTTACATTTATTCCAGAGTAAGATTTTTCTTTTGGTTTTTGTATTGGCTACTGCTTTTATCTGACTGTGTATTTTTATGATCTCATGGTCTGATAGACCAGGGATAATATCATAATCAACTACTAATCCAGGTCTGTTGGTTAAGAAGAGATCTAATGTGTTGTTTAATCTAGTTGGCTTTTTAATGATTTGATCTAAACTTAGGTTGTGTAAAGTTTCTATGAAAAGCTCATTTATGTCCTTAAGGTTTTGGTGTTTATCTATGGTTAGTGTTTTCCAATTTATATCAGGTAGGTTGAAGTCACCCATAATCCAAAAAACTGCATTTTTATTTGTCTCTTTAAGTGTAGTAATCTGATTACATAGTTCCTGCATGTATTCTAAACTAGAATTTGGTGGTCTGTAAATGCTGCCTATTATAAGGGATGTTGAGGTGGTATTAATCTAGGTTATATCTAAATCTAGCTATTATGTCACATTACGAGGTTTAATAAACATTACTATACCGAGTTGTTTTAGCATTTAAAGAATTTATTCCATATGACGTGAAAGGAAAAAAATCCACTACGTCACACGGCCTAGTTAGACTAAAAAATCTCATCTATACGAGCAGCTTGTTGAGGGTTCATTGACATTGGTGCACCGAGTGATTTCTTTTAGCATTTCATTTAAAGAATTAACTCCATATGACGTCAAAGGAAAAAGATTAGATAGACTAAAAATGTCTTCTATACGAGCAGCTTCTCAAGGGGTTTATAGACATTGGTGCACCGAGTTTGTTCTTTTTCATTTGATGGGCTAGTTAGACTTTATATATATATATATATATATATATATATATATATATATATATATATATATATATATATATATATATATATATATATATATATATATATATATATATATATATATATATATATATATAAGGAGTAAAGACGCTTTTTTTTCTTTTGACTGTCAGTTTGTCTGTCCGTTATGTTAATAGCGAGAAAAAAAAAGACTAAAAGCTATTGAAAATCTGATTAAAATTAATTTCCCTTCCGAAACATCGCATTAGTTTTAAGTTTCTATTATAGATTGTTCCAGATGTTTATATATTTAGAGTGAGAAAAAATAAGAATTCCAGATTAATCAAATGCCGTTAATTAAATTTCTGGGATGGTCTGTTATGAAAATTAGATGTACCATACCCTTATGGAGATTTTATCAAACCATACTTTGGTGTTAGAAAGTTGTTTTCCTTAAAAATCAGAGCATAATAAAACAATAATTAGATTTTCTAACGTTTTAGCTAGAAAGTTAAATGTAGTGTAAGAGAGAAGTGAGATTTTACATAAATAGAGTTTAACTATTTTTCATAAAAAATCCGGAACAACCAATTTTCGTAAATAAGAAAAGTATTTGTTTTATTTATTAGAAGAGGGATTTCAAACATTTTATAGCGTTATTAGATTTTTTCATATAAAATTTGGATCATTTTTGGCGACGATTTGAAAGAAAATTAAGGTAATGTAGGTCGATTTCTTTATCGAAACAAAATCCGGAACATTATTTACCGATTAAACAATTTTTATTATGCTTCGGCAAGAAAATTAACTGTAAAATAAGTCTAAAAATTGACTTTCAATAATCGTTTCTAGTAAATTACTTTCTTATTTTAAAATCCTGAATAACCTATTGTCGATATTTTTGAAAAAAAAATAATTATTTGACATAAATTTGTTTTAAATTAAAAATTCGGAACAATTGATATTGATAAATAAACTATAGTGACGTAGTGTCAAAGAATATTAGTGTAATATTAGTCAATTATGCGACTTCAAACAATCATTTGACATAATTTATTTTTTATAAAACAAAATCCGGAACAACTTTATAGTTAATGAAATATAAATCAGTATAGATATTTTTATTTAGCATTTATATGCTATTTACATTAAAAAACCGGAACAATATATTAAAGATCATGTGTTTCTTGCAACGTTTAAGCATGGAAATAAAATCTAAAATAAGTTAGAAGAGCAAACAAATATTCATTGGCATTGATTTGTTTTTCACAAAACATCCGGAACAATCTATTATAAATACTTAAAACTATTGCAATATTTCTGAATGAAAAATTAAAGGTTAAATCAGAATTACAATAGCCTCTAGTGTTATTTGTTAATCTCTCGCGACGGACAGACCGACCAACAGACAAAACGCACAAAATAATCTTCTTTTATTCGGATGGGGGCACTAAACAAAAATAAATAAAATCAGATTTTTTTTATAAATTTTTGGCATATGCACTAGTCGCGACGTTACGCTACTGCACGAAAGTCGCTGCAAAAAAAAGTCCATTTTAAAAAATGTGCGTGATATTTACATACAAAGTGCATTATTAGCCTTTATAAACAAACAGAAATGTTTTCTTTTAATTTTAGCAGCTAGTTGACCAGAAAAAACATCTTTAACTGTTATTTATATTTGTTGTAAACATTTCCTGTACATTTTATAAATATATTTAACTTAGTGATACTGAAAATACACAAAAATTGTCCATCTTTGTTAGCATATTGTAACATTGCCTCCCTTACTTTTAACTTATTGTTTTAGAATTGGTGTATTTTTATGAAAAAATCGCTTGCATAATTAATTTTATAAATTAAACGGTTTGCTTTTAGAAAACCAAAAGTAACCGTTGCACCTAAACTTTTTAAGCCGCATTTAATGATGAAATAATATTTTTCATATCTCTTCTAGTTTTCGAGATCTGAGTGTGACAGACGGACAGACAGACAGACGGACATTTTGCACAAAACTAATAGCGGCTTTTTCCCCTTACGGAGGCCGCTAAAAAAGACATTCTTTATAATCATGGAATCTGTTGTGGAACAGAGACTTTGTAGACCTGATTTGAAGTTTCCAAACTGCTAGCGGTCGGTGTTTTATGATTGTTACGTAAAGAATGAACTCCGACAGCGGTTTATAAATGTACAAGAGAAAAGTAACCCTTGAATAGTCAGCGTTTCGTGTTTCACAAATTACTAACGCTTTAAATTTAAAAAAAAAATAATATAAAAAATTACTTAAAATACTGAAATAGAATAAAGTTTTTTTAATTGCATAAAGCTACATATTTTTTAAACATTATTCTCTTTCTATTTTTAATATTACTGTATTTGTTCACTCGTTTAGATTCATGACTAAGAATTATGAGTAGTCAGTTTCTTTAAACAGATGTTTTATAAAATGAGTAGCGTTTTCCTAGAATCTAGATGAATTGTGCCCTCGTACAACTTGGGGGCGCTCTACGAATCCCTGAGTGTTCTTCTGTACAATCTCGCAGCATATACTATCAGACAAATAAAACTTAGACTTGGATATTCGATGTGTTAAATTATGTGGGGAAAATAAATATACGCTCTCAGGGAGCAGCACTAAGAAAAACTAGAAACATTCAGTAAGGTGTTGGTCTGCTTGTCAAGTTCAAAGTATAAACCCAGTTAACTTTTTTCAAAAACGCTAGATTTTTTGCCTATATTACAAGGTCCTATGGGAACAGTACCATGAAAAAGAAGGGGCAGACAGAGAAGCAATGGGAAGACAACATAAAGAATGGACGGACTTGTCATTGAATGAGATTCTATCCAAGGCAAAAGACAAAGACGGTAAACAGATCTTGTGTGGTGCCACAACGGTTCAACAGGCTAAGGGACAGGTGAAGGTGAAGGACGATTCTCTGATTCAAGTAAAGAAACTCTCTAACCATGGAACTCTAACGAAATAAATAATTTGAGGAAATAACTTGGAAAGCGTGAACATTGTGACTGTAGAAGTAACTCGGTCAAGTGCATTGCTCAACACGAGTGCTGATAATTAGAAAAAACTTTGATTAGCACTTCACTTGAATTTTCTGAAGAGAAAACTCTAGGTGCTGAAACGTCTTGAGCCCTTTTCTCCTAATTGACGATACCAACGTTGATTTGACCCCATAAAATTAAATATTTTATTTTGGTTTTATAAACTTGTATTTGTGATTTATAAAAAAAAGGAGCATGCATTCTACTATAATTCTATACCAAAAGTAACGTTTTCTGATTAGCCTACAAACAAAATATTGTTGAAGTTTAATGATAACAGGGTAGAATGTACAAATGTGAAAAATGAACAATTCTGTCATAACCATAAACTTAAATAAATATAGACTGGAAAAAGGAAATAACTTCATGTAACTTGAAAACATGGGTATCTATTGTTGTCGGATTTTCGAATTTTGAAAAGTTGCATGATCTTCAGTCTTAGAGATAAAACAAAACTATACTGCTCATAAATGCTGTATAATAAAGTACACAAAATTGCAAGTCACAAATTTTCGTTTCATAAAACTCTTTTATCGGCCAGTCTATATTTATTTATGTCTATGGTCATAACGTTGAAAATAATTACGGAGATAAAGCGTTAAAATAGATCTATTTTGCCGAACTATGAGTGTCAATGTTTCTCAGCTACATGACCAATTTCATACACATAAAGTAATACAGACAGATGTCGTTAATGTAAAGTGCAAACGACAAAGACATATACAATGCTAGCAGCTGGCTTCTAGTTTCGTTTTATATTGATGATATAACTATAGAATAATATTCATAAATGCAATATTTCAAAGAACTATTCCATACACACATTAGGAAAGTGTTCAATGTAAAATGTAATTTGTAACCAATTAACTACTACGTTTTATTCTCATGTCTTCCAAAACATTGTCACTGCCTGCATGCTGTTAATTACTTTTCTCCTGACAGTTAGGTCAACACAGCGGTCAGTTTCTAAGTTGAGATTGATTGCCATAATGCAGGTTTACTGTGCTTCGCTCCCCATTGAGCGAGAAACAACAAATAGTTTATATATAGTGATCTGTAAATAGGGCCTACAGCCATACACTGATATATATTTTTACTCACCGTTTGCCTCGATTCGGTTTTTGTCACACTCAATTTACAGGAGGGTCTCACCATTATATTCTTCAACCCGGGCCTACTGGTAGGCCTACACAGGGCTGGCCTTGGGCCACTGCAACCTATGCGGCCGCAGTGGGCCACGCACTTTCATAGGCCCCACGCTAATTCTAGGTGTAAATTATTAAATTAAACCATTTTAACTTATATCAGGTTTCCCGCGGCCTCCCGATTTTCCATGAGTTCATGGAAATCTCCAGAAATTGCAAAATATACGAAAAAAAAAGTCCTGGAAATCTCCTAAAAACTCCTAAAAATTTTCTTAAAAATTGACAAAATTGTCACTTTGGGGTGTCATTTAATTTGGTAAACGAAAATCCTACGCGCGATTAAGAAAAATGGGATTGTCAGATTTCATTTAATAAAAATGTAATGCAAAGACGAATTTATTTACTAATACAAAATCTTAATTTTCACGTATTATACTTATCCCTACCCTGCCTGGGCCGCGGTAATCCATTTCGCATGGGGCCCCGCAATTGTTAGGGCCGGCCCTGGGCCTACCTTGCTACGCCACTGTTCATTGCGTGTCAAATTCTTAGGAAATCAAAGAGTACTAATACACGGGCTACTATAATAGAATACAAGAAAATCGTGAATAAATTAGGCCTATTGGGCATAAATATACACAATGTTAAGAGTGTGTTGTTTTTTCTAAAGTGTTTTTTTTTTCGTTGTCTCATTTTAAAGTAGGCCTATTTGTATGTTTTTTGTGTCTCCTATCTTATCAAATAACAAATCAAGAAGACCGATAGTATTTTAACAATAATGCATAAAACACTGAACCATAAATTACAAATACAAAAACGCAACCTAATAAAATACTCAAAAAGACCAAGATAAAGGCACATTGCTTATTCCATATGCTAATTGCATTTCATATATACCTTCCTTCTATCCCTAGCAGTGCCTTTAGACTTGATTAGAGCATGGACTGGGTTGCGGAATCAACCAGGAAAACCAATGACTTAGCTGCTTTTTAGCAGAGTGTAAGTCTCTATTAACATGCACCTCTAGATGACACACATGGAATTGCTTTTGAAAGAACGTCTGTAATATATAACCTTGCACTTGGACCATGGATATTATAGTCGACCGGCGGCGTAGCATACGCCTCTAATTTGCAGGGCCGTCCTTAGGTGACCGCAGTGGGCTCCGCACTTATGCGACTGCAGTGGGCCTCGCACTTTCATAGGACCCGCGCTAATTCTATGTGTATAAATTATTGAATTAAACCATTGTATAATTCCTGAAATTGCAAAATATACTAAAAAGTCCTGGAAATATCCGGAAATTATTAAAATCTTTAGAAAGCTCATACAAATCTCCTGAAATATAGCCTATAGACAAAAATTGTCATTTTGGGGTGTCATTCAATATGGAAATTGCCAATCTTACGCGCGATAAAAAAAACGGCATTATCCCGTAATTCTCGCGACTCGAACTAATGAAGGATTACTAACGTTTAATAATTCTCGTAGATAGATTGAAACATTTGGTAATTCTTGCTGTTGAGCATGATCTATGTGGTAGAATTTGTATGATATGCTGTATGACTTCGCTGCACGTTAGGCTCGTAAAGTAATTCTGTACGTAGTAGGCCTAAAGGATGAATAAAATACAAAGACGAATGTATTTTCTAATATAAACTCATAATTTTCACTTATAATCCGTATCCCTACCCTAACTGGGCCCCGCGAATTCCGTTTCGCATAGGGCCTCACAATGTTTAAGTCTGGCCCTGCTATTTAGTGACGGGTGAATACAGAGTAGATTACTTGTTATATAAATATATATAGTCAACCCACGGCGTAAGATACGCGCTATTTTGCAGGGCCGGCCATAGGCCACTGCAACCTATCTGACCCCAGTGGGCCCCACACTTTCATAGGACCCGCGCTAATTCTAGGTATAAATTATTAAATTAAACAATTTTATAACTTATAACATATTTCACGCGGCCGCCTGTTTTGCCAGGAGCTCCTGGAAATCTCCTGAAATTGCAAAATATATGAAAAAGTCATGGAAATCTCCGGAAATTATTAAAAATCTTTTGAAAACTCATACAAATCTCATGAAATGTATAGACAAAAATTGTCATTTTGGGGTGTCATTCAATATGGAAAACGCCAATCCTACGCGCGATAAATAAAAACGGCATTATGCATTAGCCGTAATTGTGTAATCTGGTGAAAGAAGCTTCTCGCGCCTCAAACTAATGAAGAATTACTTGAGGTCAACAATTCTCAAAGATAGATTAAAACATTTGGTAACTCTTGCTATTGAGCGTGATGTAAGTATAGTAGATTACTTGTTCTCTTTCCATGACTTCTTGGCCACAATGGTTAAGTCCAGCGCTGCTATTTAGTGTTTGTAAAATGTTTGTTTGTAAAATGTTTTACATGTTTCGGATGTTCCTTCAGAGTTGAAGGACGAAGGGGGTGGGAGCGAGCAGGGTTTGATAATCCAAACGACAGTCCAGCGCGCAAACCGCACGACCAGACAGCCATCCGTAGTGATCGGTGAATACTTGTTCTCCCCCCTCTTGTTTTTTCTTGTGTGACTATCCGCAGAAATAAGAGAGTGATCTTTCTTTTCGTTCTTCTTCTCGTCGAACACTTGAGCGACTAAGAGAATTATATATGTAGATACTATAACCATAGACAACACACCATAGACATAAGAAAAGATAAATCTCAAAAAGAGCTAATAAAAGGGAGATAAACAGACAGGTAATAATAAATTGTAGTAGTCTTCCTTGAACAACTGTAACCTTTAACCCTTTTTGTTATTGTTTTTTTTTTTTATTTAACGGGTCTGGATGCCCTTCGTTTCTAGTCTGTACTCATTGATTTACTGTTCAATATTTAGGCTTCATCGTTATCTTATAAATAGATCTACATGTAAATCTGCATATTTTTTTTTGCTGTCATAAAGGCTTCACTTTTTTAATCATAAATGGCATCACGCTCAGTTGGTAAAGTCTTGTACAAGAATGCTGCTCTTTTCGTTTGTGACATGCAAGAAAAATTTCGGCCAACTATTCAGTATTTTCCACAAATACTTAATGTTGCTGGTCGTTTACTTAAAAGCGCTGAAGCTTTAGGCATGCCTGTGTTATTTACAGAACAATATCCAAAAGGTGTGTAACTGTGTGTTTTAATTAACGACCAACCCAACATATTTTTAGTAGGGCTAAGATTCTATATAGATTATACTATTTATACTGTATAGCCTAGATACATTGATTATGATTATTACATATCTGGCAAGTCACAGCCACGTACATTAAATCATTAATACTAAATACCAATATATTAAATTGATAAATACTAAAATAAGAGTCTAGATCTAGAGTAGGCCTATAATATTATATCATACATAATTTCACTGATCACTACTCTGCACAGATTGTTCTAGAATCTATAATTTATAAATGTTTTACTTAATTAATTTTAATCAAATCATATAATTTACAGATTTAACAATAGTTACTTCATTACTTCAAAAGAAAAGATGATTACGCATGTCCCTGTGTCAATCTAGTCATACATGTTAATTGCAGTGATAAACTCTGCCAAATTGTAGGTTTACATGGCTGATTTGGGCAACCCATTACAAACTCTAATAGCACTAAGGAAGCAACAGACCTGGATTAGTTGAAGATTATGATATTATCCCGGGACTATTGGACCATATGATATTATTAAAATATAATACACAGTCAGATAAAGCCAATATAAAACCTACATGAAAAATCTTATTTTAGAACAAATGCAATCTAACACAACAACACCAAGCTGCATTAAACTTTCAACAAATATTCTTTTCAGAAAAAGAAATTAACCAAACAGTTGATGACCACTGGAATTTCATTAAAAGCTATCTTAAAAACATTATAGAAAATCATATACCAACTACACATTTATCAAACAAAATAAAGAAATGCATGGTTTAATAATAGATTAAAGAAACTTTGCAAACAGAAGGAAAACCTATTTAGAAAATTTAAAGAAACTAAGGCAGAAAGAGTTTATAAAAAGTATATTAAAATAAAATACCTAACCCAAATAGTAAACAGACATCTGCTGAGTGAATATATAAACAATGTAATATCTAAGGATAACAGCACAGAATTAGAACACATAATTCTTGTGCTGTCATTGACAATGAATGATTGTGCAATGTTTCAACTCGATCTGAGTATGGGAAGTGGGAGAAATAACGTGTAAAAGATTCCACCCAGGCAAGAGTTAATTAAGCTTTGTAAAAAAAACATGAGGGAGGGAGGACTCCTGATCAAATAAATTCTTGTCTCATTCAAATATTAGTTTTGTATATATGTGTTAAAAGCATTATAATTACAAATTGTAGAATACATCTATATAATATACATTATACATGTACATTATAATGCTATTTTGTTTGCAGGTCTTGGCCATACTGTATCAGAATTAGATGTGAAACAACATAAAGTCTTCCCCAAAACATGCTTCTCTATGATGGTTCCAAGTGTGGAGACAGAATTAAAGAAATATTCTGGTTTGTAATTGTTTTTACATTTTTGGTTTGAAGTAAAACTGAAAAAAATGTCCATACATGTTGATTTCAATTGTTTAGCCATTAACAGACTTCAAATTTTTTTTTATTTTTCTCATTGTTGTTTTTATACATTTTTACTTTTTTTTCTATTGTGGAAGCAAAACGTTTTAACAAAGTAACAAGAAGTTCTTGTTTGAGCTATACAAAACTTATAGGCAGCCTTCTCTGCAGTTCAGTCACACTCACACATTACATTGCACAGAAACTTAGCTTAAATAAACCAATCAAAATGAAGGCTGAAGTAACAAGTCAGAATTTTCTTATTTTAATAACAGATGTTAAGTCCATAGTCCTCTGTGGTATTGAGGCCCATGCTTGTGTACAACAGACAGTATTTGACTTGATAGAAGGGGGCTATGATGTTCATGTTATTGTTGATGCTTGCTCAAGTCGAAGTTTGGTAGACAGGTAAGGCATATGATTTCTGTTTAACTATTTAGTTTGTTTCTGGCTTATTTAACATCAAACATCTCAATACCATAACATGAAGATTTCTCACATTTGTTGTCAATAAAATGTGACTTCTCAAAAGTATAATTTGAGACTCGAGATTTACTTCTTTCCCAAAGGTTTTAATAATAATTGGAGCAAAATAACTTCAATATTAATTGAAAAATGTACATAATTAATAGTCTTCATAGATAAGTTCTTCTTTGATAAGATCATCTATCAACTTACATAAGATCATCAAGAGCCTAAGCTTATCAAGAGACCAAGTTATCATAAACATATTCTAGTTTGAGATTTCTAGATAAGGATTAAACATGTCCATATGGGTATTGGGAAAACAAATTTCTGAGATGATATTATATGTAACAAATGTTACAACTCTTCCTTCTCAGGATGTTTGCGTTTCAACGAATGAAAGAAGCAGGAGCTCATCTCACAACATGTGAAAGCATTCTTCTAGGACTCCTTCGTGATGCTTCTCATCCAAAATTTAAAGAGATTCAAAAACTTATCATGGAGCCTTCCCCTGACAGTGCTTTGGTTCCAGTATAATGGAAGAGTTTCTTTTTCTTTTTTTATGATGTAATTATTAATCAAATATTTTTTGTTTGCAGCTTTCTGATTATTAATTTCATTTAACGAAACATGATATTATACTTTCTCCAGAATTATAGAAATATCTAAAGTGATTATGAATGAAAATAAAAGACAAAAATGTCATATTGTAACAGTTTTTTTTCCTATTTAAGATACATAGAGAGTGGCATGTGCTCTGTAATTAAATATTATAATTAGCAAAAGTTTAAAAATGGTATCTGAATATTGAATATAGATCCATAATAAAAGTAATCACCAGAACTAAAATAAAAAAACTTGCTTCTTGATTAGTACAGTAAACAATGAAAATTAAATTGTGAGTTTTTATATTTTGAGCCTGATGAACATGAGGGTGAAATTAGAACACAAAAACACTTTTCTGGTTACCTATTATAGTAATAGAAAATAAAAAGAATTAAGTGTGTTGTCAAGTTGTGTTTTTACTTGATTGAGTAGGTCTATACTCAGTAAAGCTTCAAATATGATGATAGATTTTAGGGAAGTCTTTGTTCTTCCATAAATACAAATATAAAATAGTTTAACTAATAATAAATCATTCAAGCAGCATACTGTCAAAATGTGTTTTTGCCCTATTAAAGTGGCGTTATAAGTTGGGGCTGTGATGGCTGAGTAGTCAAGCACTTGGATTCCAAACCGAGAGGTCCCGGGTTCAAATCTAGGTGAAGATTTTTAATTTTGGGATTTGTAAGGACTCCTTGAGTCCACCTAACTTTACCATGTACCGTACCTGACACTAGTTGGGGGAAAATATAAAAGGCAGTTGGATATTGTGCTAGCCACATGTACATTAACCGTTGGCATATAAACATATGACCTTTACATCATCTGCCCCATACATCGCAAGGTCTGAAAGGGGGAACTTTACTAATTCATATCTTAAGTTGGAAAAAAATAGCTTGTCATGTCACATCCGTACCATCATCGAGCAAAGCCTGGAATGTCAACAACGGCTGATGATAAGTTTTTTAGATCTTGAAAAAAAAAGCATTTGAAAGCGTCCATCGCAAATCGCTCTGGAAAATAGCAAGACTATTAGGCCTAAGGCTTCCCGCAACGATTTTTCCACTGCGAAATCTCTACAACAAATCAAGCTGTTGTGTTAGAACAGACGATGGAATAATGAGTTCTTCGACATTGAGACCAGTATGCTAGCCATCACAACACAAGGAGATGCATATCAAGAGGTTACATGTCGGATAGGGAAAGCACGATCCTATCTAGACAAACACATCAATCAGCCTGGAAACCAATATCTGACTCTTCAATACAATCGCCCCAATGCTACCTACATTTACGAAACGTGAAAATCATCCATAAAGGTTGAAAAGAGACTAAAACGTGTCTCAACAGCGATGGCTAAAACGGATCCCAGGAATAACATACCGAGATCATGTCACTAATAGAGTTCTTTCTCGCACAGGCACTTATTGTTTTTCAATGCTGTAGTATTAAAACAAATTCATCACTGATTTTTTGTTTATTATGCCCTTTTTTGTTCAGATGCAGCTCAGTGTCCGAATGGATTATTCGTAGAACATCTTTATCAATAGACATCAACATTAAATTTCCCAAGTGTCATTAAATTTCTTTACCAATTTTTAACATATAGTGGCTTTTTTCACAAGCTTCTTGCGTATAAAACAGCATAGTTACAAGATACATCCTTGTGAAAAAAAATAATTCTGTATATAGCCTATAACTGCAATTATCGCATTATTTGCAAGTTCTCACCAGATTCGGTTTCAATCCACGACATTTTCTCAGGCATATCATCGCATATGCAGTTCAATGTACAAATAAAACTCCTCATATTAAATTCTTTTATCTTCCAACCTCACAAAATCTTGTGCTACTTTCTTAATAACTTGGAAATCTAGTCTGAGAGTCCATATCTTTGAGTGGGCTAAAAAAAATATCAGGTCCACTTTGTTGAAAGCTAATTTTACATCCTTATATGGTAGGCCTATGCTCAAAACATACACGAAAACATCTTTGCATTTGGGTTTAAAGTCTACATCTTTGTCATCATGGCAAACGTGTCTCTTTGTCTGCTAAGCTGGTTTGATCTCATGGAATAAATGGCGTTGGGCTTGTTAATTCAAGGACGCTGTCATCATGAGGTTCAACAGCGGTTGTTGAATCTCTTTTGTACTTGCTAGGAAACTGGTTTATAATTTTAAAGGATTCCAGCAATATATTATTGCTTTTTAAATACTTCTTTTTTTTTTGGGCGGGGGGGGGCGGGGGTTACTTCTGTGCTCTTTCGATTCTGTTGCATCTTGACTTCAATCAATATTTGGTTACACTGTCAAGATATAATTGTGATTTTTAAATTTCGTAGCGGAGCCATCTCGAGATCATGCAACAACTCAACCAAACCATTAAGGTCTATTTAACTGGGCACGCCATACATGAGACTGGGCGCGTTGTGATTGGTCCCTTTATAGATTCCTCCAAATGTATTCACACTAAAGTGTACATTTGAAAACAAATGTAAAGTCGGTTTTTCTATACGAGTCCTGGCCTAAGAGAAAAAAAAAAGTGGGAAAACTCCAGAACTTCGTCAACAGTTGCCTACGGCGGATTTTTGGAATTAGGTGGCCCAAAATGATTTCTTCTGTTAACTTTTGGAGCTGGATATAACACATCATGCGAAATTCAGCTACGAATGTTGCAAGGCAGGCGTTTGATTGAAATCTGCAAGGAAAGAGGAAAGTGGGCAGCCCAAGCAAAGCAGGAAGAGGTCGGTTAAATGATCACGAAGATGTGAATACTGGAATAATGTGACATGGGAGCAGATGAAGAAAACTTAAGAAACGAGTTTGGTGGAGAGGTGTGGTTGCGGTTCCGCATGCTCTACTAAAGTTATCTTTAACTGTTAATGAAAAAAAATCCCCCCTTCCTGTAGATAGAATCCCCTATTCTTTATGGTAAATAATATCTTTTACGTAGGCTGTTGTTTTAATATTGGTACATTTTTATGAAAAAAAAAAAAAAGAAGAAGCCTATCTACATATTTAATTAAAAAACAACTAAACAACTCTTTGCTAATAATAATAGCAGCTGCACCTAAATTAGCAGGTAACAAAATATGAAAACTGGTTTTCGAGAGTTTTTCTTGTTTTTGATATAGATTATAAACGTGGAAGACGGAAGGAAGATGGGCACACAAATAATAGCACCATAGAGATATATATGTTGTACGTTGTACATAAAACACTGAGCCATAATCTTCAAATACAAAAACAAAATTTAATAAAATACTCTGTAAGACACAAAGATAAAGGCACATTCCTCGTCCCATATGCTAGGACAAATTTGTACAAATACTCCGTCTTCCCTAGTGCTATTAGAGCATGGAATGGGTTGCCTGAGCTAGCCAGGAAAACCAGTGACTTGGCAGAATTGAAGTCATTGGTAAATATGCATGACTAAATGCATGACGCGTAGGACGTATTCATCTCCTTTTTGAAGTAACGTCTGTATTATATAAGATAAGATAAGATAAGATATGTCTATGAATAGCATCTTCTCCCCCTTTTCAAGGGCCTCTAAAAAAAGTTAAAATATATACGTCAGTGGTCTTGGCGCATACCGGAACTCTTCTTTCAAATACACAAATATCCGGTTATCCTTTTCTATATTTGTCGCTTGGACGAAGGGTAGGTTGAAAAATAACTCGAATTAAAATCTGTTTACATCTGTACTTTAACAATATTTAATTGATAATTATAAACATGTAATTATAAAATTTACACATCGATACATTTATATGCAATTATTCAATTGATGTGTTTGTAATAAATACATTTTTGTTCCTTCTTAGCAACTAGATCTTGTTTTATTATTCTATACCTATAGTTATAGTCTATACCTATAGAATAGATCTAAAGAGGCCTAGATCTATAATATAAAAAGTATACAAATGCAGATATTTCTACTTAAATACTTATTATATGTGTAGTCTAACTCAGTATTTGGTATCTTTTCAGCATTAAAATGCTTATTCCAAAGAAGAATAAAGTTGCCATCTATGAATACCTCTTTAAGGAAGGGGTATTAGTTGCTAAGAAAGATGCATTTGCAGCCAAGCATGGAGAAATTGAAGTCCCAAATCTTCATGTTATGAAAGCTTTGACAGTAAGTACTATTTTCTGAAGTAAGATCTAGTGATATGGCCTGTCTTGAAATTATTAAAATTAATGTAGGATTGTAGGGATGTTAAAATTTTTTTCAGAAAAATTATATTAAGAATCTTGTTTGATATGTTTAGGGAGGTGAAATAAAAAATTAATCTTTGAAAAAACAATTTTTCGTTAGTACATCATTAAAATACTTAAAATGAACTTTCGAATGGTGTTTAAATTATGACTGTATGTTTAATAGTTAGAAAGTTATGATTTTTTTTGTGTCGTTTTGGCTTAACATAGGTTGACGAACAAGTGAGATGAGAGCGTCTCGATCGCTAAGCCAGCGAGACACCCCCCCGCTCAAAAAGTTGGAATTGGGTTTCGTAGAGGATAAATCTACTTATTAAATTAGAAATTTAATAGTAGATTTAGTATTCAAAGTGAATTTCTAGCTCACAAATCTGATTTCATTTATATTTATGAACTTTACTTGTTTAAAATGTAAATATTGATGAAATAAGCAAATTATCGGGTCTAGATCTACAAGAAATGTCAGAGAGGCGGGGACAAAATGGCGGCGTTGTGATGGTAGAAAATAACAAAATATTTAAAAAGTGGGATCAAAATCGTCTGAAACAATTATTTTTCAAATGCGCTTTAAAATTAATGCGACGACGATTAATACACAAAAACTATTTGAATATATCCAGAATATTAGGCTTTACATGACCTCAAGTGGCTATAAGTTGATGACGAAAAACTGTAAAAATCCCATAGCCCACAATGATAATTGTATTTTCAAGTTTTTGGGCGATGCGACGGATAAATCGAGATAAAACTTGGTAGAATTATAGCCAGGCATGATATCTAACATGAAAAAAAAAAAAAGAATGTTTGATCATTTTCCTGGACCCTGTATTGCTAAAAACAAAAAATAAGTATTTTTTATAATAAATATAAAAATGACAAATAACTTTAAAAAAAAAACTTAATTAAGCTTTATGTAGGCCATTGTCTTAAGTAATCGATAACACAAGTTTAAAACTTCTCATATTTCATTCAAAAGTGTAATTAATTTGCAAGTGTGGCTTATGTGGAAAAAAAAGTCAAAAACGCAATCTCAAGTTTATCGGTCATTTTTTACTTTTTCACTTCCTGGTATTTTCAGCTCCCTAATATGTTGTAGATTTGAAAGAGCCTTCTAAATTTATATGAATTATGTATGTATGATTCCTGGTTGAAAGAAAATAAATTTTCTACGTATGCTTGTCCTTATCATAGCAACCAATGGGCACGATGTGAGGAGATTTGAATGTGTTGAATAAATATGCTTGCCATTTCTTATATATTAATCAACTAGTCCAAAAAACAAGTTTCAAATGAAAGTTTATTGTTATTAAAATATCTGAACACTAAGCTGCATATTATATACTCATTAGATCTAAATCTACATTTATTTCAAAATGCGTAGCTGCAGAAATAAATCAATGTCAGCCATTTTGACATCATTTTAGTCTAAGTTTTTTTTTAACTGCTATAATAATTCATCCAAAGTGCACAGTATTATGTGTAAAGTAAAGCACTGAAATTTAGCCAGAAAAATGCTCTACAATACTGGAGAGTCAAAAGGCGTGGGAATGTTGAGCCTTTTAAACTATACACAAGGGAAATCGAACCTTTACTTAAGTCTAATAAAAAGTAACCTTCTACTCCACGTGGGAAAGTGTAATTTCATTCCCGGAAGCCATTTTTATTTTATTGGTCAATCAAAAACTATAACTCTTTTACAGAGAAGTATTCAGTTAATATGTTAAAAAAGTGCACCTTTAAGGTATATAGAAAAAATGTCAGAAAAAAGTCGAAACAGTTTAACTTAATAAAAGGGGCGTGTCACCGGATATTGTAACATCCCTAATTAATGTAATGAGAACCTTTAAATATAAAGCAATTTAATGATCTAAAATAGTAAAATCTAATCTTGTTATAAAATTGCTGGGTTCTCTTGATCTACCAATGAATTGGCAATACCATCAAAGAAAATACTAGATCTACTTTTAGCTGTGTATGTGGACAGAGATGTCTGCGACTGGATTTAGATCTAGAGTAGTCTAGACACTTAAATAACTTAACTTAATCGTTATTTTGGTTTGAAAGGTTTAAGTACTTTAAACTTTAACTTAAAGTTTAAGCTTAATTTAAGCATAAACATCTTTAATCCTTAGTGACCTTATCAGCGTATATATTGAGATAGTAGTAGGTTGTTCCTTCTGTTAGTGTGATAGCCATTAAATATGGTTTTTAGATCCAGTTAGGTAATTCGATAAACTGACCTAGATCCATTTTTTTTCTCTCCCAAAAAATGGCTGAAAAGTGTGTCAACACATTTTACCATTTTTTTAGGGGTGGTCATTTCCCTCAAAGTTTTAGCACATTGTATTTGGTTTCAGGACTAATTGTGATTACTTTTTGTAAACATAAGATATCAGAGCTCATTTTTATTTGCTTTTGAAGCAAATCTGTTAAATTTTTCTTAACAAAAGTTTAAGTGAAAGTTGACATTTTTACAACTTTTTTCCTATAAAAGTTACAACAATGCTGTTTGCTACAATAATTTATCATATTATGAAATGTGTATATTTCAAATTTCATTAAATTCTCTTGGCGCACTTTAAAGATATTTGATATTAAAATTAACAAAGACAAAGAAGGGTAAAATTTTATTTTTTAAATAAAAGTGTTTATAGTCACAACAATCTCACTAATTCTATTGAATTTAGCATGTTAATATATATCTGTGTGCTAAGTTTTCAAAGTTGATGGTTGAAATCTATTTTTAGTAACAACCAACACTGTGATTTACTGGAAATGGTCAATTTCTATCTATCACGTCCTATTTTTAGAAGCACACATAGGAATTTTTCATTTAGATTAACTTCTATAATGTTTAAATGCTAGATTATGGTGAGGGAATGTCTTTATTATAATGACTTTGTGATGTGCAAATTTTAAAGTAAAAATAAATATTTTAAAATAATAATATTAAATATTTTTTCTTCTTCATATTCTTAGCTCTGCGAACTATTTTTTTTCTTTTTCCGTGTGTTTTTTTTTTTCTATTAGTATACATGTAAATTAATAGTTAATAAATGAGTACATTATATTTTTAAAATGATGAGATATTACTGCACAAAAATTTAACTAAAAAAACTTTTAATAACTTCTAAATAAATCGCAAGTTTTCTTTTTTTATTTTATTGTCTGATGCAAGAAATTTTTCATTTACAATTTAATTTTTTAAGCATTTAAATCAGGCATTTTAAAATCATTAATTGCCAGTGCTTTACAAAAAGGTTTAAACTGAAGTTTATTAAACTTGTAGTCATTAAATTTTAGCAAATATTTTTCTGCGCAGTGCTATTTTCTTTTATAATTTGTAAAAATTATCTATCTGATGCATATAAATAGCTATTTAAATACAGTAGTATTATAATCAAACAAAATAAAACACACTACAGTTGTCTGATTTGTTTTATTTGTGATTTTTGGGCTCATATGATGACAAAATCACATATATTTGTATTTTTTGTCGAAGGCTTTTTTTTTATATAATTCACTTTTTTTTCAAAGATTTGATTGCTTGGTCTTATTTTTTAAATTGGTTTTAACAGAATACGGGTTAATGAAGAGTGTGAAGTTTCAACCCCATATCTTTAAGACTTTTTATAAGACATAATTAACGTTCAACTGTCAGTTGTTTCGGTCACAGATTTTTTTTTTGCTTTACAAAGGCTAAAGAAGGCTAATTTTTGGCCACCAAAAATTTAATAACTTCCCTCACAATTAACACAGCAATATAAAATTGGTATCATTGGAAAGCATTTCTCAAGCTCTATCTAACCAAATAGGTTCCATTGCATTGTGATCATTTTGAAATTTTTATCAAAATACCTAATCCAGTGGTAAGGTTTGTTTTACGAATTTTAGGATTTGTCATTTAAAGATTTCATCCCAGCCCGAAATTCCTAAACTCAAAGCTTGTGGAAAGGCTCGCTGAGACAGTGGTGGGAGGCTGTGTTCAAACTTGGCATCATCATGGTGGCAGTCCGAAGCACATGCCACATATTTATTGACTTTCTATTTTTTGCATATTTTACATAATGGTATAGGCTTTGTATGAGTTTTTCAGGTTATGTTCTAAGTTTTATGCTTTTTTTTTCAGAGCTTAAAATCTAAAGGTTTTGTTCGTGAGCAGTTTGCATGGCGCCACTATTATTGGTATTTAACAAATGAAGGTATTCAGTACCTTAGAGATTTTCTACACCTACCCGCTGAAATTGTGCCAGCAACACTTAAAAGACAGACACGCACAGAGGCACCAAGGCCAGCCAGACCTAAAGGTAATAATATACAATGTGAAATAAATTTATAACTTTTAACAGCTATTGATAAAAAAAGAAATAGTTTTGGTATACTCCTACTTCTCTTACACAGATTTGAAAAAAAAATAATTCTTTCTTTTATTTGTGTCTGCTTCTTAAATGATTAATTTAGCCAAATACAACTGTTAAACTTAAATTTTTTAAAATCTTTTATTATTTCGGACTTTCAATTTTTTCTCAGCTTCTGAAGGTCCTCGTGGTGGTGGTGCTACAGATCGCCAGGAATACCGTAAAGCTGGACCACGTAAGTATTACTTCTCATACTTCTATTTATCTGTCATTATAAGTGGTAGTTAACATTTAATCATTAGGAATGTAACTCAAGCTCTTTTTAAAAACAACCAATAAACATCTAACTATTGAGAATATACTTTCTTATTGTTAATCTAGGTATTTTTCACGTCTGTTTAGGGTGTCTTTAAATCTTTTTCAAATTAAGTCATACATCAACTCTACCCTTTTAAGATTTTCAGTGGTTTAATTTTGTTTTTTTATTTTATCAAAGCTTTATGTTTCAAAACTTTTTTTTTTTTAATAGCTGGAGCAGACAAGAAATCTGAAGTTGGTGCTGGCTCAGAAAAGTTTGAATTTGTAAGTTATGGAACTCTTTAAAAACAAAGTTAACCATTTCACCACTAAGCAGTTGTGAGAAACTATCTACCCCATCCCTAAGAGAAGGGATATAGCTGTATCAGCTATTTTAAAAAATCGATTTTTTGACTATATTTACAGAAAAAAACCTTGTTTTTATAACAGAAAAAATAGACCTAGGGTTAAGCATCATGTTTGAAGTCATAAATAGGCCTACAGAGCTCAAAAACATTAAAATATCACGTATTATTTAGTTGCCTTTTAATCTCCTGTTTCACTAGATCTAACATATTCAATACTGCATCTAGCATCAATTTTTTATTTATTTTCACTACTATCGGTCTTAAATGGTTCTAAAACCTTACCCCAATCATTATAACCTTATTCTAGAGCTTAAACATTAATATTCCCATTAAAATCTTGTTCTATTAAAGCCTAAACATAAGCCTAAATAAGGCTAGCAAAAAAAAACGTAATTTTCAAAAAATCATAGAAATTCCAATCTAACATGCTGCAGAGACAAAATAGCATCACTATCGCTCTTCTAGGACAGAGTTAGTAAAGGTATAAATAGTTATTTAAAAACTAGCAGTGCATGCGTAAACGAAACAACCCAAAATCGGCAATAGCCGGCGACTCTAGTTGTCAAAGGGTTAAATAAAATCTCATTTTTTCTTAAAAAGAAAAAAAACATTTTTTAGTAAATAATTGTTTTATTATTATTAAACATTTAATTGCCTCAGCTTTTATAAATAAGCACTAAACCTTCATAATATTTTGAAGAGAAATAGGTCCACAGAAAATATAATGGTTTATTACTTCTGTGTTTTAGTATTGTTAGATATAATATGTTGATCTAACTTGGGCTTTATCCGGGAAGTGGGATTGTCTACGAAGATCTGATTTCTAAACTCTGTACTTTTTACATTATATTTTTACCAAATTATTAAATTTTTACTACCTCTACTATTTTAATTGTAAATAGACCTTGATTTTAATTATTTGACGGTATAGAATTTGACCTTTGTTGTGTGGAGGGAGAGTGGCCCTTGAGGGACTGCAGGCACGACATGGCCTAAATTGTGCCGATGTGCCCAAAATCACAAATCACAAATCTAACTTGTGTTTCACAACCTTTTTTTTTTTTGTTTCAGAGAGGAGGATTTGGAAGAGGCCGGGGGAGTGGTGGCTTTGGCGGCACACCAGGTGGACAGTAATAAACTAACTGTTTGGGCGACAAATGGAGATATGTATGGTTGTTAGTTGATGGAATAAATCATTACCCAATCAAAATTCGTTTTAAGTTATTTATTTCTGGCGAGCTAATGAATGATGTATCTTCAGAATGTTAAATCTTTCAGTACATGTGTTATTGAATTGCCCAGCACCCATCATACTTTGGTGGAAAGAGCTAACATTTTGGAGGTTGGAGCCATCTCTGCTGACTAGATCGAAATGCCTTATTCAAAGATGAGGCATCCATTATTTTCTGCACTCTTTTTGTGGTTAAAGAAAAGAGAATATGTCAATATTGGATCTTTCTGACAAATTCACATTTGGATACTGTACTGGATAAACCCAAGTTTTTGTAGCCTGCCTAGTGTCACTAGGGCAAATACTTCACTACAACACTTAGGAGGTAAATTCCCGTGTTTGTAATCGTTTCTGCATCTCTTTCCATCAACTTGTCCTAGTGCCGTCTTTTGGAATAGTATTTTCATTGCCATCCCACCACCCGTTGAAAAACTCCTCTAGGGGGTTATCTCCAGATTGCAAACTTGAATATTGCCAGATTATGGGTGAAGACAATAATCAGAACCACCTTTACTATTCATGGATGATGCAGCAGTAGTGGCACACAGAGATGACTTGCAGTCATTACAGCTTCTCTCAGGTCTTCAAATACCGGTAGTATGGGCTAACTGATAGCACTATAAAAAGAAATGTGATGGGGTCACCTAATATACCTCCATCCTTGATAAAACTAAAAGCCATACTTGAATTCTGCTACATGGGAACCACAATTCAAGTCGACCTGTCCCTAGAAATTTAAAAAAACGTAGGAAAGGCTGTGTCGACATAGCAAGAAAAAGCAATAATGACATACTTGCTTGAACAGGTCTTCTCAGCTTCTTTACAATCCTCAGACCATGCTGCTTGTGCTAAATTGGTGGACAATTGTACAGGTATCCAAATATTCCTCCTTTATCATCGACTCTTGCTCAAGAAAAACTAGACTTCCTCATTTTGGGAATGTGGATGTAATCAAACTGAACCTAAGCAGTTGGCATTGATGATTACTACTGGGAAGATAGTGCCCTAGACCACACTACGTGGAGAGAGAGATATTGACCCACTAAGATATGGACAGCCAAGTAGCATTGGCCTCAGCTTAGGAAGAAAAGCATGCCAATGAAAAATGTCTGGCTCCTATATTACCAAAGAAATGCCACCTCAACTTGCAATATATGTGGATGGGAATGTCTTGAAAATATGGCCATATGAGATGAACCATAGATAGTCACTCTATGACTGAAGGAGGCCAACAACATTAATATATTGTAATTGTATAATATCTTTATTATTATTTGAGAAAATTTGGCTTAACATAACACATTGAAATTAAGCTGCTTTTTACAACAAAAAAAATAAATCATACATACTTTTTATTTAAGCTGTATCTTTCTCATTTACTCTTGTAGTAAAAATAAAAAATTCAGTGTTCAAATTATTAGTATACTATCTTCTAACGAAATGAATAATCCACTATTTTGCAGTCTAGTTATTGGTGAGACAGTAGGAAATGTTTGAATTTTCAATTTTAGTTTTACAGAGTTGCAATATTTATAAGTTGTACATGTCTCTCAATTCATGCACACACTGGCAGGGTCCTAATGATACACTGTAGACATGCAACGATTAGGGTTTTAAATGATTAATAATCCAATGAGTGTGGCAAAATATGTAGGTCGCAGGTGGGGCTGCGCAGCCACCGGTAGTACTGCATTCCTAACTAATCTTCGAAGTCAAAAGACAAGCCTTATTGTTATTGATTCAATGGTTAACAATTTAAGCATTCAATCACTTATAGAAAGTTTTATTGTAGCTTTACCTACCGGTTACTTCAAAATAATCGACTGAGAACAATGAGAGCTGGATATTTTAGCCAAATGTGGGCAAGAAAGTCATCACTTTCTTTGATCGCAGTTTCTGTGCTAACTGCTTAAACTTAGTATTTGTTTGTCAAATCAACTGAGACTATGAGGACACTGTCCTACTTAACTCCCCCCCCCCCCCCTCTCATGAAAACCAATCGAGTACTGGTACGTAATACTCGGTATATACGTTTGACCTTTAATGGACACATTGAATCACATGTTAAAGTTGTTTGTTGAATACGTTCTCTCCTAGGTTTGTTAATTCACTAACATTTTGCTAATTATTATTATCGGTGACTGGAAGTCACGTCTACTTGGACATAAAAAATACTACACTTCAACTAGGTCGATGTTTCCAACATTTAAATTCAATCTAGAACCACGAAACAAAATAGGAAAGAATTTACCGTTACCGTATATGTCTATGATCAAGCCTTTGAAAAAAAAAAGTCATAATATCAAATGACGCATCCCACTTAACTATATAATGGAAATCTTGCGATGAGGAAATGGGATCTTGTACATCGGGGGTAAAAAACGCTATAGTTTACAAAATAGAAATTGATTCTAATTTTCTATAGTCTTATAGGTCTGTAGATCTAGATTTATAGATATAAATCTTATATTATAAAGTAGAATGTGAGGCGTATGTATGTATGTTACTTATAGACATCAAAACCGCTTGACCAATCTTGATAAAACTAGGCAGGAATGTTCCTTGGGTACTAACTTAGACCGTAGTGTATGTATTGTAGCCCTAAAACAAACGTAAGACCCTCCAAAAAAAAAAAAAAAGTTGTCCGACTCTATTAAAGCTATATAGTATTTATGGATCTAGGACATGGTGTTGACATGAGAAAAGATCGAAATGATTTAGAAAGATCTAATTTTAAGATATATACTTGCGCAGATAGCTTTTTACTTTGACACATGAAAATACAAAGAAGATCCATTGATTTGATTATATAATAAAATTAACCTTCAATTTTGTGTTTCAAAAGCATTTTTTACATAAATTAGTTCCTGATATCTGTGACTACAGATTTCCTGGCGAACATCCTTTCATTAGACATTATCAAATGGTTACACATTAACAGTGATTAACACATCTCTCTACTGAGTCTATTCCTAGGCCTAGGTCTAAAACTCTTATTGAACTCTAAGATGGTAAAACTTCTTTTCGCAAAAATAGTTTTATGCTTAAACACATAAACATACTAATTATTGTCCATTCATTTCATATTTTAATCAAATTAACATTCAAATTTGTTTTTCTAAAGCATTTTTAATACATTCGTTCGCTGTTCGCTAAATAAAGATGCGTAGCCGTGTTGAGATAGGCCAATATTCATTCATGAAAAAAGGTCACGCATGCGCAACCCAGAATGAACTCTATAAAAGCCAATTTTTAACTCTAGATTAGTGTAGATTTAGATCTATGTCTACCTCAAGATCTACTTTATACTGTAACACACGAACATACAAAATTAAGCCTATTCATCTCAAATTTTAATCAAATATATGTAGGCCTACAAGCAAATGTTTTAATTTGAACAAATGGATTTAAGCCTATTAGCTATTTTGATTTGAGAGCTTCATTCACACTATTTTTATATTGACACATTCGCTTTACTTATTACATTATTATTTCGTTTAATTGTTTACAAAACACTCTCAGTGACTATATCGACAGTAATGCGCAAATAAAGACCCGCGGGTAACATATGTCTAGTATATATATATATATTTATATATAGATCTATAGACAGTCACTATATTAATATAATCAATAATGACTTTTATGTTAGAATCTACGTTTAGAGATTTAGATTTTTACCGATATAACGGGTAGCTAGATGATAGTATCTAGGTCTAGATCTATAATAATTAGTATAATAATTTGAAAATTAAATAGTATAATTTATTATACTATAACTATAATTAATAATAATTAGAGGTAGATAAAAATAATCATTATGATAATAATGTCATAATATTTAATATAATTTAAAATAAATAATCTAGATCTAAATAGTGATTATTATTTCTAACTGTTACTTACTCACTTAGACTTACCTATCTGATATCCCTCCCTCATTTCCTGGTCCTCATAACTTGTTTAGTTGTTATTCTATAGGAGTATAGGTGACATTACTTCAAAGTCTCAGACATAATCATATCAGATGAAACAGATGATAATCATGATTTTGATATTTATAATTAAGTTAGATCTCAATCTATTCTATATCATATAGATCCAAAAAAAAAATCTAGTCACTTTGATGAGATTAGAATCCTAAAAATAAGAATCTAGATCAAAGGCCCCTAGTTTTTCAGGTCAATTATTTGGCAGCTGTCTATCCACATGTATGATGATGTCTAATCTAGGCCTAAGGTGACCAGACATCCAGACTTAGGTGGGGCAGTCCCACTTTAGATCATCTGTCACCCTTTTCATAAAATGTCTGGGCGAAATGGCCAATGTCCTGTTTTCGTCAAAAAAGTCAGTGTCACGCTTTTATTTTGAAATGTTTCTTAATCTTTTGACTAATAACTTAATAAAATACCGCCTAAGGGGTTCTCTTCTTGATCCTTATTTCGTATTCCCTACTTCACAGGATCCTGTGTTAGAGGCATGGGTAGTGCTTTTACTTTGCAGCATTTTGCCTTCTCAGAAACTGTCGTCAGCATGTTTCTCGCTGATTCTATGACAGGGTTTGAAATATCGGAGACAAAACCTACAGCAATGTTTCCATTTTTTATAGAAGGCAAGAGGAATCAACAACAGTGGAGTGCGATATGAGAAATGTTGGTAACAGTTTTCTGTTGCACTTGTGGATAAAACTAAACCTCTGAATACCATTAAGGTACTTCTCCAACATTTCCATATTTGTTTAAATAGTTGAACTCACAGTCGTTAAGGTACGTTTGCCTATCATACACTTTTCAGTAATAACAGTTTTGGATCAATGGACTACACATTGAAATTGCTTACAAATGTATGACCCAAAATACGCATGTGCAAGAACCAAATGTGAAGGAATCATTACTAAAGGTTTGGCACTTATATAATGAACAAAGTAAAGATGAATTTAAGTTTTTGACATTTTCATGGATGCTTGGAGCCCACAATAAAATAAAGTTGTTTCCCCTGATGCCACTTTTGCAGGAAATATTTAAACAGCAAATTTGTTGATTTAGAATATCAGTAATGGAATTTGGGTCTATGGAAAGACCATGCGGTTACATCTGAAGCCTTAGGTGGATATCCATCCATCCATCCCAGTGGCGCTACAGCCCATGGAGGGCTCTGGCCTGCTTTAACACATCCTTCCATTCAGATCTCTCCAGGGCCTTTCGTCTCCACGCCCTAACCCCAAGCTGCTTCAGATCTGCTTCCACATCATCTATCCATCGCATTTGGGGTCTGCCTTTGGGTCGCCTGCCTTTTGGTTTTTGCCTGTATACGATTTTCGCCCCTCTGTTGTCTGACATTCTTTCAAGGTGACCTGCCCAACGTAGTCTGTTGTTTTTTATTTCGTTCACTATTGGTGGGTCTTCATACAAATGATATATCTCATGGTTAGTGCGTGTCCTCCACCCTGTTTCATCCTGTATGGCACCATAGATATTCCTAAGAATTTTTCTTTCCCAAGTTTTAAGTAAATTTTCAGATGTCTTTGTCAGTGTCCAGGTCTCACTTCCATACATTGCTGCTGGTCTTATTATGGTTTTGTATATTTTCTTGGTTTTCCTTGAAATCGTTTTGCTCTTAAGTAAATGGTGGGTGCTATAAAATGCCCTGTTGCCTCCTGCTATTCTTTCCTTAATTTCTGTTAGTAGGTCATTTTTGAAATTAATAGTACTTCCTAGATATTTGAAAGTTTAGACATTTTCAAATTCGTGGTCTTTTGATTTTGATATTTTGTCCCTCTGTTTGATTGTCTCTTGTCATTGTGATGTACTTGGTTTTACTGTCATTGACCTCAAGTCCTGCTGGTCGAGATGCTTCTTCTAGTTGTATGAAGGCTCTAGCGATGTCAGAGGTTTCTTTACCCAATAAGGCAATGTCATCGGCATAAGCAAGGTATTGTAGAGGTTGGCTGTATATCGTCCCTGTTGGTTGTGGACCCGTGTTTTCTCTCCTGAAGTAGTTAGTAATAGTTCCCCTTGTGTTTATGTGTAAATTTCTTATAACTCTCTCCAGTGTTAAATTGAAAAGCATGAAGGAAAGTGCGTCTCCTTGTCTTAATCCTCGTTTAATCCTACATTCCCGTGAGTGTTCTCCTTGTATTATGACTTTGCTTTATGAGTTGTTTAATGTCATATGTATAAGTCTTGTCAGCTTGTTGGGTATTCCAAAATCCTGTAGAGTGTCATATAGGTATTTCCTTCTGATACTATCATAAGCCATTTTATAGTCTATAAAGAGTTGGTGGATTGATATGTTGTATTCATGGCATTTTTCTAGTATACATCTTAGTGTGAAGATGTGGTCGGTTGTGGATTTGTTGGGTCTGAAACCACATTGGTAGTCACCTAAGATTTCTTCTGAATATTTTCCAAGTCTCTTAGTTATAAGCCTAGACAGTATCTTATAAGTCACATTTAGTAGAGAGATTCCTCTGTAATTACAGCACTTTAACTTGGATCCTTTTTTGTGTATTGGGGTTATAAGAGCCGTTTCCCATTCTGTTGGTATTACTTCTTCTTCCCAAATTCTTGATATTAGTCTGTGTATTTGGGAATGTAAGTCTTTCCCTCCATATTTAATTAGTTCTGCTGTGATTTGGTCCTCTCCTGGTGCTTTGTGATTCTTCATGGTCCTAATTATTTCTGATGTTTCAATGAGTGTTGGAGGGTTCACTAAGGGATCTGGTCCCCCATGTGGCAGTTCATATTCTCCATTGTGGTATTTAGGATCTCCTCAAAGTATTCAGCCCATCTCTCAATGACCCTGCTGTTTTCTGTAATAAGGTGACCATTT
Source organism: Biomphalaria sudanica (assembly GCA_036873155.1). NCBI lineage: Eukaryota > Metazoa > Mollusca > Gastropoda > Planorbidae > Biomphalaria > Biomphalaria sudanica. Next base: position 1,482,458 of record JAZGLO010000985.1, read on the forward strand.
TTGTTCTCACACATGTGTGATCTAGCTTGAAATCCGTTCTTTTCATCTTTAATTTTCATATACATTCCTCTCATGTCTCCCTCCTTTGCTAGTTCCTCAATTTGAGTAATCTTGGACTTTTCCCATTCCCGTTTTTTCTTTCTTACAACTTTTGTGGCCCTTCTTCTTGCTTCATTGTATTGCTGTCTAGTGTTCCTCGTTTCTCTCTGTAGCATTATCATTCGGGCATTGTTCTTCTGTTTTATAGTTTGTCTGCATTCATCATCATACCACACTATTTTCTCGTTCTTATGTTTAAATCCAACTACCTCTTCTGCTGTTCTTTTGATAGCATGCTTTATTATTTCTCAATGCTCATTTATGTTATTTTCGCTGTCCTTTTCTAATGATGTCAGTTGCGTTTGGAGTGCCATTCTATAAGTTTCTGCAACAAGTGGATCCTTTGTGAGTTTTTGACTATCATATTGCTGTGCTCTCTTTTTTTGGTAATTGTGTATGGTACTTATTCTTTGTCTAAGTTTAGCTTTTACTAGTAGGTGGTCTGAGTCAGCATTAGCTCCTCTGAAACTTCTTACATCTAGTATGTCTGATCCATGTCTCTTATCTATGAGTATATGATCTATTTGATTTTGGGTGTTGCCATCAGGTGAGATCCAGGTAACCTTGTGAATATTTTTATGTTGGAATTTTGTGCTGCTGATAGACATTCCTTTTCCTGATGCAAAATCCACTAATCTTATGCTATTATTGTTGGTCTCTTCATGTAAGCTTTCTTTGCCATAGTCAAAAGCTTATTTAAAAACTTGTGTGTTAAAAATATTCCATCATAGTCTAAAGCTTATTTAAAAACTTGTGTGCTGAATTGTGGCTGCATTTTGTACACAACTTCTTCTTCGTTCTCATTTTACATGTCGGAGAGTTCAGATCAGTAACCTATATCTGAGTTAAACCTCGCAGCTCTCCGTATAGTTTTTGTTCGATTGGAGGGTTTTGGAGCCAGAGTCTTGTTCAGGCCTCTTTAAAGGTTATGTTCAGCATTCTCTGGTGATTCTCCACAAGGGCAGGTTTCGCTCGTCCCAACTTAAAGCTTCCGGAAGTCTGAGCCTGTTCCTTTTACATTTCATGATCCACATGTGTCCTGCTTTCACTCCCCAAATATCTGGTCATTTTATGTAGGCTGCCTGTGCGATCTTATCCTTAGCCTTAACCCATTAAAAACCGAATCAATAAGAATAATTTCATATTTAAAAATGTTTTCTTCTTTTTTTTTTAGGATCTAGTCTACAGCAAAAAAAATAGATATTATAGACTTATTGTGAACTTTTATTTATCCCTATTACCAAAACGTGTCAAGTGGCCTGAGTTACAACTGATTCTTATTATACATTGTTATGATGACATCAAAAGACTTGTAAGTTCATCTACTCTATAGACTTTTTTTTTTCTATGTTTGTATATTATTTAGAAATATAGTTCTTGTCTTAATTAGAGAGCTTTTGTAACAATTCAAAATATTTTGTTTAACCTTACCAAATCAAATATCAACCTTTCAATAATTTTATTGACCAATACTTCTATCTTAGAGATTAAGTGGCTACAGCTTAAATCATACTTTGAACTACTTTTTTGCTTGTCTACATGAAAATGTTAGAAGTCTATCAATACCAATTGATTTATTTGGTTTCAAAATAAATTTAATGTAACTATTTCTAACACAAATACATTTCCCTTTTTTGTGCATTTAAAAAATAATTTTCCCTTATTTAAGTGTGTTCATGGTAGAAGCTATTTTGTTCTCTATTAGAAGCAATTTATATTCTATCTTGAAATTTAACTGAGATACTTTTTCACTTACTTTAATTTTACATCATGCATCACTAGTGAGCGCCACAACTATGAATATGGAGATCTAATTGTGACATGCCCAGTTCATATATCAAAGGGCATTCACAAGAAAGACAATGAACAGATTCTCCAGTACAGCTGTGCTTTGCTGAACTCTGGTGGTGGCATATTGAGAATGAAGAATATTGACTATAACTGTGGCACACAGTCTAAATCTCTTGACATGTGGTGGAGTGGCATGGAATCCAATCTGGCAACAATCCTCTCAGGGGACGACATCTGCAATTACTTTGACTTTGTGGGTAACTACGATGATGAGTATTTTTATCTCTTTGTCAAATCAGCTGAGCACCTTTGTACAGTGGACTACAATTGCCGGCTTCCCACAGATACAGCCACCCACTGTGTGACATATAAATCAGCTGTGAAACTCTGTTCAACTCTTGGCAGCAGCAAGTCCCTGTCAGCTTTGCCTCCCATTCCAACCTCATTTGAATATGACCAGATAGAGGAAAGCTTAAAGCAAGAGGGCAAGCAGATTCAGTTTAAGTTTCTGACTACAGATAATGAGCTGACAAAAAGGACATTACCTGAAAAGGTCAGTTTCTATTGCAGTAGATATATTTCTGCTTTTGCCAACCATGAAGGGGGGCACATTTATTTTGGTATTGAAGATTCAACTGCTGCTGTCCTTGGTGAAGAAATGAATGAAAGTGATGAAGCAAGATGTAGTAAGTATTTTTTAATTTAATTTTAAATTCTGTAAACATTGACAACCCAAAATTATAAGACTAGTTCACTATAAAAAGTAAATGTTGAGAGTGATGGATATAATATTGGACATTTTCAATTGTTTTATGAACATCATTTGCGCTATCTGTGACATGTAAATGGTTTTAGAAATATTAAATGCTAATACATTTTCATTGAACTGTTACAATTAGTTTTCTTATTTTGTGTAATTTGAATGGAAAAAATAATTTAAAAAAGAAATGAAATGTAAAAATCAATTTGTAAATCAAAACTTAAAGCTTTATAAAGTTTGAGTATAAAGTCTTTCATTTCAATTGGGAAAGATTATAATTAGTCTAGCACAATGACCAACTACCTTTACACTACTTATAATGTAGAGTAAAAATGCTGGTCACTAATTAATTCCAAGATCTTATGAAATACAATTAAGATCTTTCCCTTTCTAGCATAATCTTCCATTTTAAAAGTAGCAAACTATATGTTTGCTACTAGGCTATATCTTTCAGATTACCAACCAAACACCTGACACACTGTTTGATTATACAGCTACCACATTACATTTATGAAAAAGTAGAAGTAAACAAATATAGTGTATAGATATACTTTTTTTTTCAGCCAACTTGATTCAAGTTAAAATGAAATCAATTATTTGGGGGGACACAAGATTTTCTGCATTGAAAGGTGTTCACTGGGACATCAAGTTTGTTCCCATATTTCATTGTCCTAATCAGGTAAACACTTTTTTGTCTTAACATTTTATTTATCATTGATATGATATAGTTGTTGGCTGTCAAACCAATTTTTTAGAGTTTAAGCCTTTAATGCTTTAATAGGTTAATATAGACTTGAAAAAGAGTCACTACTTTACTGTTCATCTTACCTGTAAATTATAGACCTTCTATAATTAAGATTATCTCCTACACATATCTATTTTTTAACATAATTGTGTGTGCCTTTTAATTAGAGGCTTAAATTTTACTAAGTCATTGGTTTTTCCTGGTTGATTCATACCACCAGTTCCATACTCTAAGAAACATTATCATTAGACACAAGCTCACATCTTTTAATTTGTTAAATTAATTCTGTGGCATTTTGCATCTCGTGAGATTTTTTCCTTTGCAACTTCTTTTCAAATGAATATGTTTATGGACTTTTACTTGAGGATCCCTTTTATAATACATTTTATTGTTCTATTCAAACATTTCAATTTAGCAAAGAAGGAAGGTCATTGTAGTGTCAGTATGTAAAATGTTTGGTGGAGTCTTCACGAGTTGTCCTGAGTCCTATATGATCACCAAAGTGCTGCAGTCAGACAGTCATTATCCTAAATATGGAATCAGAAGACTGGAGTTTGATGAGTGGAAAGCTGAGCTTTTAAACCAAAGTAGAGGTTTGTTTGTATGTGTTATTTGTGATATATTGTGATTTTAAAAATTCAAATTTTGACAAACAATACAATATTATCTGTATGCATGGTTTAGTAATATAGTATTAAAAGATACAATATTACTCTCAATTTCTTGGCTATTACTACACTCAACCTTGTTCAGCATGTCTTTGCAGGACTGATTTTGTTTGCTTAATATATATCTAGTGGCATAGCAAAAACAGTATATAGGTCAAAGCAATTACTATTATTGTATCTTATCATGAAGTAAGAACAGTTTCAAAATAACTGAGACTTTGATGAAACCAAAGTTTGAAATAGTTTTAACTTTACTCCCCTTTTTTTAATTTATATGTTTCTTACATTTATTAGCAAAATTACATTTCCACAGATGTAAAATCTCTTCATTCAAGATTTATCAAGATTCCCCTGAGAGCACCCCAGTCGCGGTTAGTGTTTTCACTCCCTCACACACTGCAGGCAGCTAGAGAAAAGGTTATCAAGTGTATGTTGTTTGGTTATATTTAATTTTACTTTTGATTGACTTTGTTCTATCATGCATGAGTTCCATTTTATTTGGTTCAATCCTTCACCTCAAAGGGATCGCCTTCAGTTGCGACTTTTTATGCTCTTAGTATGTCTTGTAGCGTTTTATCCACCTACTTTTATGTTTTATGATCTGTCATCTTCCTAATTTATTACTAATCCTAACCTTTTACTCTTGTCACTATTGCTTTTCTACAATACTTAAAAACTATGAGTATATTTATTTTTAGTTTATTTTAACCCAATAGTTCCTATACTTCCTCTACCCTAAGCAAAGAGGGGTTACTGTAAATTAAAAAATTCTTAAAAAATAAATATTTTGAAAATTATTTTTTTTAGATCTTATAATAATAAATAAATAAACAATTTTAAAACAAATATAACAATATATTTAAAAAAAAAAATATACTTTTAATACTTTTAGAATATGAAAAAGCTTTAAAAATACAAATTTTCCTGGGTGGAGGTTTATACACCTTGGCTAAAAGTCTGTTTCAAAAATTCTTTAGAAGATAATACAAAAAGTCATACACAAATAGTCAACAAATAGTCCAATTCTCATTCTAAGCAAGACATGATGAGCTCTTCATATAGAAAATTTTAAGAAACTGTTGGTAGCGTCCCAATGAATTAATCTAATGTAGGATTTAACCATAAAGGACACACTTTATAAAATGTTTGTTTTGTAAAATGTTTTACATGATTCGGATGTTCCTTCAGAGTTGAAGATAGTTTTCTTCCTAGTCCAAACCTCCCTCAGGACGACGGTGGATGGGAGCAGGCAGGGTTTGAACCCTAGACAGTCGATAAATCCGAACGACAGTCCAGCGCGCAAACCGCACGACCAGGCAGCCATCCACATTACTGTGGTTGGAGCTATTAGATTAAACTTTGCTGAAGAAATAAATACTTACAAGTGTAAATGAAAAAACACTTAATATTTCATGTTCTAATTTTCCCCCTATCTTTACTTCAGTATCAACAGGCCTGAATGTCTACCCAAAGAATATATTGCAGTCCTATGGGAATGAAACCATGAAGAAAATAATCTCCAAACTTGCTTGCACATTTTCTGAGGAGCCACATCTTATTATCTCCCTGGAAGCATGGGGGCTAGAGATTGAAAGGCCATTTAAGCCCCCGTCAGTTTTGACCACTCTTGTTGTCATAAGCTCACTTTATGGTCTGCATTTGGTTTGCCTTGTATCTAATGTGACCACAGAGGATGATGTCTGGACATATTCCAGGGAAATAGCAGTTAACTTTAAAAAGGTTTTTATAAATAAATTTTCTTAAATTTGGTAACTTTAATATGTATTGGCGGTCAGGAGCTATTTCATTAAACTGAATAAACTATTCAGAATGGATTCTTACTACTGATATCCTGATTTTAATGCCGTCTTCTTTCCATGAGACCGATAAAATTGTCTTGACTTTACTTCATAAGGAGAGGTGCTTCAAAAGAATATTGAAATTTCAAACTTGAAATAAAAAATGATGCCTTTGTGTATACTTTGTATATTGCACTCAAATCCAAAAGGTCATGGTCTGAGAAGACTAAAATATTCACATTAAAAGAAAGGAGAGACTAAAGAATGTGCTTTTAAAAAGACTGATAAATTGAAACGAATTGTTCAAAGTCTTTAAAAAATAGTATAAAGTACCTTGAAATGCTGAATTTACACTTTAACCTAATTCATAGCTCACTGAATGTGAAAGGGATACAACCATGTTTAAATATTTTATAATTAGAAAACTGCAGGTTCTATGCCCTAATTAAGCATTTGATTAAAAAACCAGGTTTTAATCCAACACGGAGGCTGTATCAGTCACCTTGGTGTGAAGATTCATGTTCTAGACATCAACACATCCTTGATACTTGAGAACTTTCAGGGATCAATTGATGTGGACATCTACCCCCAGACTTACAAGCTTAGAGAGGACAACCTGGATGATATCCTCACAGCACTGACCATAGCCTTGGCTTCCTACAAGAATTTAGGGTAAATAGGATGATATGAAAATGTAGTTGTACGTATATATAGGTAAAGGAATCATGGGGCTGTCCATGTGTCAAGATTCTCTTAAGCTTGCTTGTGTGATCTAAGGTACCCTATGCATTTAGTTGCAAAGTTGAAAAATAAATTGGTTTTCTACTTGGTTTGGTACATTTTCTTAAAAATAAAAAAAAAATATAAGAAAATTCTATTGTAAGTTAAATTTGTAAACATTTTCAGTTGAAAAATTTTTTTTTAATGCAAATTATTAAAACCAGAAATGATGTAATAGTGTTTAAAAAAGAGCATATTTTCATTATCTTGTACACACACAAAACAACTTTGCTGTGCATTGTATTACTCTCTTCCACTTCAGTGCTAGATTTTGTAATTCTTTATAGGGCTGAGAAAAACACAGACTCTGACTACTACTTCTTACTGACCTGTGATCAGTTGGAGTTGCTGTGGTGTCATCAGTTTACAAAAGAGCTCTGGATACATGGACCTCCTGGATCAGGTAAAACCATTGCAGCTCTGGAGATGATCAAAGAATTCAGGAGACGAGGCTGTCAGAAAGAAGAGATATTGTATGTAGCTGAGAATCCTTTGTTGTGCTCATTTATCAGGTGATTAGCTTTTTTTTTCCTCAATATTTTAATAAGTAAGAACAGTCTCTTAAACTTACTACATCAAAGTGAGGGTATCAAGTTTATATTCTGGAGTTGGCAGTGACATTGATTTTTTTAGCTGAACCTTCTTCTCTAATGGCCATATGGTTTTGTTGTGGAAAAATTAAGATCCATGTCAGTGTCAATGTTAATGAAATTTTCATCATTAGTTAAATGGATTACTAGGTCATGAAAAAAACAACTTAAGTCATAAAGAAATAACTAGCAAGTTTAATAACAAAAATGCTTTCCATCAGATTTGATCTTTGCTAAAGGAAGATAACTGCTACATGAAGATGCTTACTAGACTTTGAAATAATGCGTTTTAGATGGGCTTTTCTAGGACATTAAAAAAAGGTCCATACTATTTTTTTTTTTTTTTCTTAACACTTTTTTAAAAGTTATTATATTGTACTAATTAAAAACAAAATGTTCCTGCAGTTCTTTCAGCCTATGTCAAGTAGTTAGCAGAAGAGAACTAATGGCAGACTCATCAATCCCTGACATTGTTTTGAAAAAGTATTCCCCAGTAAAAAATGTCGTCGTTGATGAAGCTCAGAACTTCAAAGATCGAGATGGTGATTGGTATTTCCTCTTGGAAAAATTCTCACAACAAAATGTGGTAGATCCTAAATCCATTGACAGGGGCTACTTTTGGGTGTTCATGGATTATGCTCAGAAGGTGCACAAGTTTGAGGCTGGTCTTCCAGGACTGATTGGGAAAAACAACTTTATGCTCAGAGAGATTTCACGCAACTCTAAGGAGATTTACGACTATGCTACTAAGTTGATGGAGAGTTCAAGTGGGTCATCGGCCAACAATGGCTTGCCTGTGACTTCTCAGTTAGGTCATGAGTACAAGTCAGGGCAAGATGTCAATGTAGTCAAGTGTAATAATTCAGACTTGAAAGATACTCTCTATAAGGTGCTGAAACAGTTCACTGATATGGGTGTTGACCTTAGTGACATCGCCATCTTAGTCAGTAAAAAAGCAGAGGCTGAACTGATTGAGAGAGCAGTTGCAGAGGCTAACATTCTGGACTCCATAAAGAAGAATGCGCCAGATGCAAATGCTACTGACTTTATTGATGGAAAATTTAGCATGATTCCCATGGAGACAGAGACCAACGGACCGTCCAAGCAGTTGGTGATTTCCACAGTGAGGGAGTTTAGTGGTTTAGACAAGCCTGTTGTCATTGGCTTTGACCCGCACATCAACCAGGACCATGCCAACATGGACAAATTCCTTCTGAACTTGGTGACCAGGGCCAAAGACTCTCTGGTCATACTGACTACCTCAGACCAAATGGCAAATAAATTGAAAATAGACAAGTAAATCAGCATGGTTGTTTACAATGACTCTCTTGATGTTATAGAAACTAAACCTTTGTAATGAAAGTTAAGCACAATTTAATTTTCTATGGCTGTGGACTCTTCCTGCTTATTTCATCTACATCAACTCTTAATATAAGTATTTTATATTTTTGTAACCTTTGTTTTTTTAAAATATTGTCTAATAGACACATTAGCTTTTAGAATATATTTATACTATAACGTATAAAGTAAGGCGTATGTATGTATGTATGTGACGAAAAGACATCAAAACCGCTTGAGCAATCTTGATAAAACTAGGCAGGAATGTTCCTTGGGTACTAACTTAGACCGTAGTGTATGTATTGTAGCCCTAAAACAAACTAAAGACCCTAAAAAAAAATAAAGTTGTCCGACTCTATTAAAGCTATAGTATTTATGGATCTAGGCCATGGTTAACAATGTTGACATGAGAAAAGATCGAAAGGATTTAGACCTAGATCTAATTTTAAGAAACACAGAAACACAACACAGAATGAACTCTATAAAAGCCAAAATTTAACTCTAGATTAGTGTAGATTTAGATCTATGTCTACCTCAAGATCTACTTTATACTGTAACACACGAACATACAAAATTAAGTCTATTCATCTCAAATTTTAATCAAATATATGTAGGCCTACAAGCAAATGTTTTAATTTGAACAAATGGATTTAAGCCTATTAGCTATTTTGATTTGATAGCTTCATTCACACTATTTTTACATTGACACATTCGCTTTACTTATTACATTATTATTTCGTTTAATTGTTTACAAAACACTCTCAGTGACTATATCGACCCGCGGGTAACATATGTCTAGTACTATATATTTAGTTTGTAAAAGCTTTTGTGTTAAATCTTTATATAATTTTGTATTCAGTAAGATGCAGTCAAATTCAGAATGTTCTAGTTCATTTTTAAAAATTGCCTGGAATTTTTTACTGTTTCAGGTGTGTTTCAGATTATTACATTCTAGCTGTGGGCAGTGTTTCAAAACCGAGATCATTAAAGGACAGTTCAGAGCGCACACCACATGACAACTATATATATAACCATATATACATAACCAACTTAGCTAATTATTAAAAGTTATTTGTTAACATAGTTTTAATTATTTTTTTTGTTAAACAATATATTTAATATTTATTATCCCATGCAGCATTCAATATTTTCCTATAAAGAATTTCTACAAGATGTTTCTATTGTTTTTTTTAAAATCTTTTTGAATCTCTGTTTTGTACCTACATTTGCTCAATGTGTTGAAGTTATGTTATTGTAATGAGGTCTTATTACACGTATTGTTGTATGAAGCTTCTTTACATTATTATTACAAAATTTTTTTAACATATCATAATTTTATGTATATATATTTGATTGTATTTACATGTCTTAGAAAAAAAATTTCTTTAGCACTTTAGTTGTACTGTAACTTCCTTCAGTTCAAAGTGAAATGAGATATAAAGCCTGGGCATTAGCTATGTTGCCCACACAGCAGTTCCCCCCTCCACTCCATGCAGCTAATGTGTGGAAAGGAATGGCAGGTGCTAATACAGTTAACGATCAACTGCATCACAGATTCTGTCAGGGCATAGCATTGTGTGCTGCAAGCTGCCTAAACCTCATCAAATCCCTTATTTTTCTCAGGGTTGACTTCAAAGTCTTTCCCATGTTTGGGTATAGCTGAAAGGCAGCACAAGTTTAAGCCTAGAGTTTTCCTTCTCCTAGGTAAGGGGCATGGTGGCTGAGTGGTGAAGGGCTTGGCTTCTGAAATGAGGGGTCTCTGATTTAAATCTCTGAGAAGACTGGGATTTTGAATTTCAGGATTTATAGTATGATTAGTTGGGAAAAGTAAAGGTGGTTGACCACTCGACACACTTGTTAACCATCGGCCATAGAAATAGATAACCTTTACAACATCTGCCTAATAGATCGCAAGGTCTGAAAAGGAAACTTTATTACTTTACTTTTTCTCCAAGGCTAATGAGCCCTCTCCCTTCTTCTGTCAGTGATTAATATGTGAGCCACTTGCCAAGGTCAGGAGTTAGACTGATTGTTAGAGTCTGTTTGAGACTATGCCATTGGAAGCATTTTATAGGTCAAATATTGGAGTGCTAATATCCTTTACCTCTCCTGTTGTTAACAATCTTGCTGAACTACCTTGTGTTCTATTAGTTTGAATGTCCAACAAACTTGGCACTTTGTATTTTATGATGACTAATAGAAGGATCCCAAAGTCTGCACAATCATTGCTCAAAATGTGTTACATTAAATTATCTGTTGTCATCAAGAAAAATCAGAATTTAAAGAAAATCAAGTCATAGTTATATAAAAGAAATGTGCATAAAATATTTTTAACTTTTTCAAGTTCTTTCATACTGTTTAGTGAGAAATGTTTTCATCCTTGAAAGTTAATTCAACTTTAATAAAACAATATAAATATCATGACAGGGACACACAAAATGAATCTCTTTTGTGAGGTAGTTGATGCACCAATGCTGATTTAGTCTTGGTCCTCTACTCTTTTTATAGCCTGCCAAGGATATGCAAATAAACCTATTGATGACATCTTCTTTTGTCTTTTTCTTTCTTTTCTACATTAGTTGGCATCTAGTAAGAAATCAGTTATTTTACTTTTTCGTGGGTCTTCACCACAATGATCATCAAACATGTCTTATAGTTGGTTGTTTGTTATTTCAAATTTGAGCAGAGTGGCTGTATGTCATAAACAATTTGTATTGAAATGAAATAATCCTGTCTCCTCATGAGACATATTGTGCCAATTCAAATTTCATTATCCTTGTATATTACAAGCATTTATAACCAGTTAGCTATTGTTAAAATAATGAATTCCTTATTACACTTTTAAGAAAAAAAAAAGCTTTTTGTTTAACATTGTAATGTAACATTTTTGTTCTATCTGCTTGTCAGCTTTGGTGTATACTTCTTAGCAAGAGCAGTACGTGTGATTACATGTTCTTGTTCTTTTTGAACATTGTTATGTTGACATCCACATTTCATGATTTTACTCATAATTAATTTCCTTTCATAATAAACATTTTATAGCAACAGCAAACATGAATTATTTTGTTTATCTATAGACAAATTAATAACAAAAAATATGACAGAAAATTTTGTGTATTTAAAATAAATGCAAATATTAGCAACATAGTGTGAACAAACAGTTCAAATTTAACAAGATATTAGCATTCTAAAACAATTAGGATCCAAATGTAAAGGTCTACCTTTTCTTTCAACCACTCACACACATTTAACAATATTGTATGGGACTTTATGTTTTATGTATGGGTTTTATGGTAGTAGTAGCTTGTAAGTAACAGAATCAACATTTTCTTTGGGTATTTCTACTTTGGGAAAAAAGATGTGTGAGGTGTTGGGTTCAACTACTGAGATAAATCATTCAGACTTAAACTGCTTGCAGAAATGTATAGGTCATAGCATCACACAAAATTGTTAGGAAGTGTGTAAATACAGTCCTGCACTAAAGGCTACCCACTAGAAGTTAAATAAAAACTTCAAGGAATGCATGTCTCACACTGGGTGACATTTTAAGGATGTCCTCAGAAAATCAAGGAACTGGTCAACAGTGATGCCCTGATTGTCCATTAGAATACAGAACAAGTGACAATATCACACTTTCAAAATTAAGGAAGTTATGGGAATAGTCTTTGTAATTAATATTGCCAAGAAGCACTAAGTCATCATTCTTTGGTCTTTTAATATTAAACTTTTTGTTAAAGATTACCTGGCAAATACAGTATTTGGAACTACAAACTGAAATACATTTTTTAGGCTAATAGTAAAATATAACAGATTGGAGTTAATATAATGATAAAGTTCTGTAAAATAGTTATTACTAAATATGCAGGACAGTTAAGTAAATAAGGACTAAAATATAATTGGATGTACAAGGTAAATAAATATTAAATACTCTCTGCAGCTCTTATTGCGTGCAATGCACTGTACAAAGGCTACACATTAACAAGAACAACTAAATATACACCAGGTAGTTTCTTTTTTTTTTTTTTAAATTTTGACAGAAATAAAAATGGCCATGTGCATAGTATGTTAAATAGAGAAACAAGAAACATAATTTTAGTTTATGAATTCTCTGCATGTACCCCATAGAGTTTATCTACCAGAAGACCTATACCAAGAGTGAAGCAATGTTTCAAAATGAGTTATACCACAAAGAAAATAACCATGAAGAAAATAGAGGCATTAATGCAGATGAAATAGCTGCCCATTAAGAGAAGCCAACATGTAGGAGAGAATTTAGAAAAAGAAATGAAAAACTTATCCAAAAAACATATTTCAAATATTTTTAACAAATATTTTTGGGATACTCTTATTGCAAAAGACTTTTGAATTTCAGTAATCATCTCTTCCATCAGTGTTTCCCCTTTTTCCTTAATGGAATATTTCACACATTTTGAGTATTAAGCGCGACACTTTGCTTTTTTTTTTTTCTTGGAGAGATTAATTCACGTGGTAGCCTACTAGTTAATTATTCCAGTAGTTCATGAAACACCTATTCAGGCTTCATGGAACACTAGGGTTCTGCAGAACACAGTTTGTGAAAAACTGTCTTACATAAACAATTTTTCTTAAAATACGGGAGTAAATTTATCGTTTGGTTTCATTTATGCAAGCTACAATTTGCAGAACTATCTATAAACTCTTATACAAAGGGGAGTGAAAGTTGCCCATCATCAAAATCCACAGAAGACCCAGGGGCTAATTATGACTAAGATGGATTGATGATGTAAAAGCAAATCCACAAGAGGTCACAGAGTTCTGAGAGGATGAAAATGTTGCAGGCTGCATGAGTACTTACACAGGGCATACCACACACATTGCTTTGCCACTGAGATGGATTCTACACAAATATCTATATATCATTCAAGACATTAATTCTTAGTCCCCTTATATTACATTGTTGGACAGCACTGCTATAACCCGGAGCAACTGGGAAATTGCCAGGAGGCATGTTGCCTAAATCGTGACCTCCGTGTCGAAGGTGCCGCCTAATTGGCCCTGTTTTATGCAGATGATAGAGAAGAGAGCTGACTTGTAGTAACAGTCCCAATAGCTATTAATGAATCGAGGGTATAATTTATAAATGGGGAGGGTTTTTTGAGATCATCAGCTAGGCTTTTAAGTGAGTGCTAATGCTTAATATTCATAAGTAACTTGTGAAATAAGGTTTCTGCATATAAAGAACAAGTTGAAAAGCATCATGACAGATGAACACTTACAGAGTTTCATTTTGAAGACTGAGGATAATGACATTCACAAGACATTGTTTTGGACACAAGAATAAACAACCTGTAAGCGAGTAGTTTGTTGATAAGGGACTTTTCTTATCTCTTTAATCTGTTGCAAGAATGTTTCATTTTACTTCCTTTTCAAATTTTTGGTTTGTTTTACATGTTTTGGTTGTAACTTCAAAATAGCCCAAACATTTTACAGGAATGGGGGAGGGAGAGATAAAAGTATGGGGCAGGGGCATAACACATGAAAGGTAACCATCACGTATCATGCTTTACTCTTTTAGTTATATCTAAATAATGTAATAAATAATTAAGATTGCGTAGATTTTCTTTCTTTTACAAATTTCCCCTAACCACCTAACCTATTTATATCTAAAATACAATTTTAGAAACCCACGTTTGCATACATGCATTCAGTTTTATTTATATCATACACAATCAAGTTGTGAGCCAAATCGTATGGTAATGCCCAGGCCGATTTTGACGCCCAGTCCTGCATAAACTAGTATGTAATCTGATTGCTGGGAGACAGTGGGACGAACTGTAAAGTAGATGTGTATGTGAAGTAAACAATCTGCACATAACAAGATTTGATTGATGGGACGGACATGTACGTTTGATTTATGGGACTGACATTTATGTTTCCACCCATTCCTTCAGAAATAGTCACTCTTAGCCTAAAACCTCCTTCAAGATAGCGGATAGCAGTTTTTGAACCTAGGTCCATCAAGAAGACAGTCCAGGGCTCATACTGCATGCCCAGGAAGCCATTCAAAATATTTTAAATTCAAGGAAAAATTTACTTTAATATTATTCTTTTAAATGTACCCAATACAGGTATCAATTTAAATTAATGAAAATTTTGCATATATAAAAGCCATGTATTTGCATTAGCCATATTGCAACAAACTCTAAATGAAAAAATATATTCTTGAAATATATTGCCATTATGTATCCACAGCAGCTGTAGGGTCATCTTTAAACATCAGGTGCAGTTCTTTGAGAGAATTGAGAACTTGACTTTGACTCAATCGAGAAAGCAGACTCTGCACTTTCTGCTTACCACTGCCAGCGGCACTGTCTGCAACAGTTTCAGGTAGTTTCACTTGAACTAGAACTTTTTTATGAAAGAGGTGAGTTTCAGGAAGTGGCCACTTCAGGTTCAGGTGATGTCTGTGAAGCTGAGGACAGTTTGAAATGAAAAATTTTTTGTAACAATATTTATATAAAATTAGTACAGGCATAATGTCTTTATAGCCAAATATGTCTTGATGGAATGATACTGAAGCTATGGAAATGTTGAAACAGTTCAAAGTGTTTTCAATTTTTACATTAAATATGTAACAGCTTAAATCAGTTCTCTGTTTATATTGAGATTTTTTTAAAAAGAAAAATCTGAATTGATTAACAAAACAAAAAGGAATAAAAAAAGTATATAAAAATTAAACACCTAACCCAAAAAGTAAGCAGACAGCTGCAGAGTGAATACATAAACAATGTAATATCTAAAGATAACAACAAAAACCTATGGTCATACATTAAGTCTAAGAAAATGGAAACAACAGGCATAGCGCCATTAAAAGATGAACATAACATAATACATAATGATAATGAAACTAAAGCAAACATCCTAAACAAATACTTTGCATCAGCATTCTCAGCCCCAGGAGACAAAGACATATTTCTTAATTTGAACCAAGTAGACAACATAGAAGATTTAGTAGTACAAGAAAATGGAATTAAAAAACTATTAGCCAACACCAAACCAAATAAAGCGTCTGGACCTGATGGTATTCCAGCTAGATTACTCAAAGAACTAAGCAATGAGCTAGCCCCAGTGTTCAAAATACTCTTTCAGGCATCGCTTAACCAGGGCAGAGTACCAAAGGACTGGAAAGAAGCTAATGTCACCCCCCTATTTAAAAAAGGAGAAAAATCTGATCCAGGAAACTACAGACCAGTATCACTTACCAGCATCACATGTAAAATACTAGAACACATAATATGTAGCAACATCATAAACCACTTAGACAAACATAATGTCCTCACCCCATACCAACATGGCTTTAGGAAATATAGATCATGTGAAACCCAACTAATAGGACTAATTGATGATTTCTCAAAAGGTTTAGATAATAGTGAACAAATAGATGCTATCTTACTAGATTTTTCCAAGGCTTTTGACAAAGTTCACCACCATAGTTTGCTTAAAAAATTAAAATATTTCGGCATTAACGGTCCACTGCATCAGTGGATTAAAGATTTTCTGATAGGGAGAGAACAAACTGTAATAATAAATGGCTCTAAATCAACACCAATAACAGTAAACTCAGGTGTACCTCAAGGAACAGTCTTGGGTCCACTACTATTTTTAATTTACATAAATGATTTACCAAATTGCATTAGTTCAGGAACAAAAGTCAGATTATTTGCAGACGATTGCATAATATATAAAACAATAAAAACAAAACAAGACACAGATATTTTACAAAGAGAATTAGATGAATTACAGAAATGGGAATCAAATTGGAGCATGTCTTTCCACCCAGAAAAATGTCAGTTGTTAAGAGTAACAAAAAAACTAAAACAAATTAATTCCACTTATCTTATTCATGGCAAACCAGTAACACAGACTAAAAACTCAAAATACCTAGGTGTTATAATAAATGAAAAACTGTCATGGAATCCACATATTGATGAAACTATAAAAAAATCCAACAAAGCATTAGGGTTTATTAAAAGAAATTTCTATAAATCAAATAAGAACATAAAACTAAAATGTTATTTAACCTTGGTTAGGCCAATAATAGAATATGCATCCACCGTGTGGGACCCCTCAACTCAAGAAAACATTAAGAAACTGGAACAAACACAAAATAGAGCAGTGAGATTCATAACAAACGAATATTCACATTTGACTAGGGTAACACCATTAGTAAAATCACTAAATTTAGAAAGCCTTCAGGACAGAAGACTCAAAAGTAAAGTAGCAATTATACATAAAACACTGAACCATAATCTTCAAATACAAAAACAAAATTTAATAAAATACTCTGAAAGACACAAAAATAAAGGCACATTCCTCGTCCCATATGCTAGGACAAATTTGTACAAATACTCCTTCTTCCCTAGTGCTATTAGAGCATGGAATGGGTTGCCTGAGCTAGCCAGAAAAACCAGTGACTTGGCAGAATTTAAGTCATTGGTTAATATGCATGACTAAATGCATGACGCGTAGGACGTAATCATCTTCTTTTTTGAAGTAACGTCTGTATTATATAAGAAGAAGAAGAAAACAAAGTGGATTTGTAACTTACTTTTAAAACATTGACACAACTAAAATTATTTCTTTTAAATAGTTTAATCATTTTCAATGATGACTAATCCCAAATTAGTATAATAAACATTTTCTTTATTAGCTTGTGAAAAGAATATCCATAGCAATTAATAAATGAATAATTTTATAGAGTATTAAAAAAAAGCAACAGAAATTTAGGCATAATTGAAGGAAATGTTTCAAGTACATTTGGAGGACTTCAACATGTCAAAATAGTTAGGCACTTGTTTTTACACATTATTGACGATGTGCTTAACACTACAAAACAAAAGGAGGGTAAGACACAAAATGGTTTAGAAATAGAGGAAGTGAAAGTTAGTGGTCTATCAAATACAAGCCAGTTATTTTCTAAAAATTCGATTTTAAATTTCAGTTTTATGTTAACTAATTTATTTTTTTATTTAAATCACTTACCCTTAAAATAATGTACATGTACTGTAGTCGTACTACTTGATAAGCATTTAAAAATTCAACCTTCACATATTAAATAGTAACGGTACTGATATTCTGTAAAGGGCTGCAAGTGTACTACTATAAAAATGTGCTTGAAAAATAACTTATAAACAGCAAAAATGTTTAAACCAATGATTCTAAACCTGTGGATTGTGGTCCCCAAAAAAGTATTTACAAAAAAATTTGCAAAGTACCAAATGTCTCTTAACACTTAAGTATAATCTGTAACTACCTCAAAGCCAATTCACTTTATCTCTGTTCTTTACTTAACCTACAATATTTACAATGATAAAGTTTGCAGTTTAAATGGCTGGAGAATGTATTTCTGCAGCTTAGAATGCAGGAAATTGCCTGGGTTTAGCCTAAGACTTTACCCTGGATCCCATCCGGGATAATACAGTGCTTTTTCAGAAATGGGCCCTACTCTTTTTCCATCTGAGGCTTCACAGTTAAAAGGTTGAGACACTGGTTTAAACTTAAAAAAAAAAAATATGCACATGCACGACTTACTTTATAAAGAGCCCCATTGCCACAGTGCCAGACAATGCCTTCAATCAAAGACTCTGGAGACTCACTGGTAAACCAATCACATAAACTTTTATAATCAGATGGCCTGGGACACTCTACTGATATACTTCCATGAGGTACCAAAATGTGAACTGGAGATTGCTTTGTGCCTAAACCTGTAGAGTTTGAAAAGTGAATCCAAAGTAAAAATGTTACAGTCATTATCATAGTCTTTTGATAAGTGGCTACCAGTTATATGGGGCATGCTTCATTTTTCAGTAATGTATTTGTTATTTTGAAGATCATATTTACTTTACAAAATGATTGCTTAAGACTCAAAATAGATTGGGAGCCAGAGATCTATATACAATAGGATAGTTGCATTCTGGATGAAATACTTTCTCTACAGAGTCTGCTTTGGATGTGCACCAAGTGGACCCCCCAAAAAAAAAACATGTTTGTTTAGTAGTGTACAAAAAACATTTACCAAAATTTTTCTTTTAGTACAATGAAGGGACTTGACAGTTGCTTTAGAAAAAAAAATCCACTTGAATACTAGTTATTCTATAGATTGCAAACTTTATAAATCTAGGTCTCGAGGACAAGATTGAGATGCACTTCTTGTAAGTTGTTAGTTTTCTAAAACACAAAAAAACTATATATGTAACTTACTGTAAGGATTTCCATTAATATTGGTGCCTATTAATTCACACGTCTGACCACAGAGAGAGGACAATGACTGAGACTTTAGCACAAGACTGTCTGGCTCATTAGTATCCTGACTGAAATAAAAAGAGAGAACCTTACAGAAAAAAAACAAACAAAGAAAGAAAACAAAAACAACACCTAGGAACAAGAAATGAAATCTAACATTTTCTACCTAAGCACAAGTGCTACTCCCAACTCAAGGTCCACAGACGAGAGGTGCCAACACTGCTGACGACAGCCTGGTTCAATAGGTATCCATCCTAAAAAAAAAAAGATTATAAAATGCCACTTTTATTCAAACTAAACTAACCATTAATATCTTCATTAAAATCAATATTCCTTTTGCTTCTTTTCAGCAGAGAATCACATATCAAAGCCAATAACTGTATAAGTAGGACTCTTGCATAATTTAGTTTATTATTTAGTGGGGAAGAATTAAGAGAGATTGATAAAATAGGGATTGTTAAAAAAAAAGTTAGTCCAGTTAATAACTATAAATAAGGTAAGGTTAAGAGGTTATTAAGACAGTAACATTATCCATCATTGGTAACCACATAATAAGGCATTGTCTTCAAGTTCCAAGATTATGGATGCGTGCCTTATTTCATGTGACCATGAAGAACCAATGGTGACATGCACATTTTGTGACATCTGATGCAGACCAAGCAGTTGTATACAGGGTGTCTTTTAAGTTCTCTTTTCCTTCACATGTCTTCAGTTACCATATAGCTTGAAGGTAATGCACAAGGTCAGGTTGTAAAAGAAACTTGCTAGCATCATTGACATCCACCATTTTTAAAGGTGAAACTATTTTTCTATTACAACTTGGTAGCAAAGTAAAGGAATGTGAAAAGGTCCTTCTCAGGATTTGCCTCTAATAGCATTGCCTAAAATTGATATACATTTCATTAAAATTGTGCTGAGTGCTCTTTTCAAATAGAAAACAACCAATAGAATTTCTTTTGGCTAACAACAAAAACCAATCAGATACTTATCAAGTTTAATCAGCCACGGAGAATTAGGATTAGTGAAAGAATGGTTCTCTCATTTCATTTAAGTTCAAAATATTTCCTTTTCTAGATTTAATTTCCAATTTAATGAGTGACCTGAATATTGGCGCTATGTCAAAATCTCACCTGGTGTGTGTCCAAGCTTGTCTGGCATAACAAAACCATCTTTCTTTTCAAGTTGAGTAGCTGGAACCCAATGCTGAGGTGGTTCCTACACAAATATAATAATTCACCTTTACAAT
The DNA here is from genome assembly GCA_036873155.1 of Biomphalaria sudanica. Lineage (NCBI taxonomy): Eukaryota > Metazoa > Mollusca > Gastropoda > Planorbidae > Biomphalaria > Biomphalaria sudanica. Next base: position 1,502,555 of record JAZGLO010000985.1, read on the forward strand.
AAAAATGTGTCAGAAAGTTGAATTTGAGGCATATACATGCATTAAACCAGTGATTCCCAAAGTGGTCTATATAGACCCCCAGGGGTCTATGAAGATTTACAAGGGCTCTACGAAAGTGAAGTGAGATGTCCACAGGGGTCTACGATTATAGATTTGATTCAAGCAGGTTGTGACTTTGATTTTTACATCCCATTAATGTAATTATTTCATACGCTAATATATTATTTGTACCTTAGTTAATCCTTTAAATATTTATCCTGCTATTCAAATGAACAATTTTTGTATTTAATTACAATACTTATTTAAAGAGCTTAATTTAGTCGACATGTAACTAATGTTTAACATAAAGAGATGTAGACTGTACAACAATGATTATTTAAAATTTGGATTCTATACTTTCTAGTCAAACAATCGGTTGCCTAAGTGCCTTTTTATGATGATATGACACTAATCACGCTAGAGAATCATCTGAGATGATGCCACCCTAACAAAATAGATAAAGATATGAAAAACTTTCGAACACTCAAGGTAAAGAATAGAACCACAAATTCTCTCTTCGACATCATATAAAGAAGACAATGGTTTGTGAGAGTCTTACAATATCTCTATACTTATAGCAAGTATGGAAAACACTATAGATAAAAGATTGATTTTACCAGCCATTGTAGTTTTAATAACTTTTTTACACAAACCTATTATTATTATTATTTAAAGAACTCTTTAAAGCAATGATACAGTTCACAGGCACATCGGTGGCATGAGTTATAAAATTAAAAGCTTCTCATAATTCTTTGCAAATAACATTTATACAGTTTGGTATCAGTGGCATCACAGGCTCTGACAGGGTATAGCACTGTGTGCTGCAAACTGCCCAAGGATCGCTGGCTCCTAATTGTTCCTCAGGGTTGACCCACAAAAGCTTTCCCATGTTTGGGTATAATTGTAAGGCAGCAGAGTTTTGAATTCAGGTGGGTAGCAAGCCAAGGCTATTTCGCCCTTCCTGCTCAAAGCTTACTGGTTTAGAAGCCAGTTACTCACCTTCGCCCCTTCTCTCTAAGTGAAAACAGCTCTGTGACACATGTGAAAGATCAAGAAATATGTGAGAAACTGCTCTTTGCAAAAACTTTTACAATGATACTTAAGGCATATTAATTAATTAATAATTAATGTTTGAAGGACTACTTCATAGAACAACGAATTCCCATATGAAACATAAATTCAGTAGCAATGGATGATAAACCTGGAAAAAAAACAACATTTCCAGTGTGTTTGGTGATTTCAGGAACATATTAATTGTTATTTTATTAATTGTTGGTTTAAATTTGAGTTTTATCAATAAAAAAGATCTTTATAACTTAATTTGTAGCTTTAAATTATTTTTTCACTCTTAAAATCACTATAGTTAGAAATTATTTTTCAAAAAAATGTTGATGAATTAGCAAAAATGCTATACAAGTTAAGCAAGGGGTCTACCAAAAACCAGAAAACATGGCAAGGGGTCTACGAGACATAAAAGTTTGGGAACCACTGCATTAATCAATCTATTTAATACTTATAATGTATAAATAAAAAAACAACCTTGAAATCTTTTTTTGGGTCCCATTTAAACACTTCTTCTGTGTTTCCTTCATTCTGTATTTGCTTTAGTTTAGTTTTATTAAATAAAGCTAATCGTCTTTCACCAGCTTTGCTTGGTTTACAATCATATCTAGCCCACAACCAGGGTCTGCCTGGCAGAAAGTATTTTAGTTAGTAAAAGAAGGAAAAATTTACAAAGAATAATTTAAATGGAAAAAAAAATTATTCAGAGAAAAAACATAAAAGGAAGTTTTATATTGGGTTGTATATTAATAAAATAAGAACATTTTTTGAAATTATAATATATTTAGAAAAGTGAAATAGTTCTTCTACAACATAAAATATGAAGTTTTCACTGAAGCAACAGATATGAAATTAATTGAAAATAAATATTTGATACATATATATTTCATCTAATAGTAACAATTGAAACATAAGAACAAGGTAGTACATGTTATTAGTTTAGATTGATGACAGCATGCATGTTGTTTTTTTTAAATAATAATAATTAAAAAAAAAAACTAGATGTAGATCGAGATCTTAATAATTCTTTTATTTTCTTTTGCTCTATAAATTCCTAATAAAAAGCTTGTTAAAAAAAAAAAAATTGATAAAATAGGATTGACCTCACATCAACTGATTGTATTGCTATAGGATTTGATGAAAGTTTTTTTTTCTGACAATGGTTTCAATAGATAAGTTAATAAACAGGGAAAAAAAGTGCTGAACCTTGGAATTCTTGTACCAAGCAGCAAGTGCCGTCCAGTTTTTCAGTGACTTTTGCAGTTGTGTTGACACCATCTTGTTCAGCAACCAGATTTATTTCTCCTGTAGCCACCACTCTGTATAGCTGATTGTGTCTCTTGCTAGAGGCTTCATCACACACAGCAATATCATACACACAGGAGATCTTTTGCTGCACAGGATTCATTTCAAAACTGTCAAAGTAGAAATACTTCAAGTAAGCAGTAAAAAAACAACAACACTGAATTACCCTCAATAGATTAGATTTAAATAGAATAGACTCTATAAATAATTGTTTTATATTAAATTGAAAATTATATGTGTTACATTTATATGTGTATTTATGTTTATGTATGTTGTGTGTGTGTTTGTTTGTTTACTTGTAGTCTCTCATGTTGTAGTATTCAGTATGTTCATATGCTCACATGTTTTTCTCAAGTATGTTATTGGTGTGTATTTCAGTCTCCTGTTAGTTTTCTTTTGGTTACATTGAATACCAAAATGACTTCTTTGTTTACAGATATTACAGATTTTACCCCATGCAGGACACAGCTCCTTTTAAATGGGTGATTTTGTCCACAAAATTTACATTTGCACTGTTTACTGTTATGCGCAGCATTTTGTTGTAGAATACTTTTGCAAGAAGAAACAGCGAACATCTCATTCTGAGGTGGTGAGGTGATGCATCAGATGTACCTGTCTCTAGTACCTTTAGCTGCAAGTCAGCAGCTTTATTTGCCTTGCAGATTTCTTTACAAGTCTTGAGAGTTAGATTATGTTCTTGTGAGAGTTCTTTTTTTTTGTCATTGTGTCTTTGATGCCAACTACCATTTGGCCTCTTATTAGTGACTCTTCCATATAGTTGCAAAAATTGCAGGTTTTAGCGAGTATGTGTATAGATAGTATGTAATCCTCAACAGTTTCTTGCGGTTTCTGCTGTCTGTTTTTAAAAACCCTTAATATCTTTCATGCGTTTCATTCTTTAGACCTATGAAAGGCTCATCAAATGCACATATTATATCTTGAACATTGTGCTTTGGTTTAAAAGTGATACTGTTGTATACTGCCAACGCCTCTGGGCGACAGTGTGCAAGAACAGTACTTTGGCATACTCTTCATCTATATCGTTTATTCTTTCTATAGTGCAATAGTTTAGGCACATTTGCTTGAAAAGCTTCCATTCCTCACACCTTTTCTTCACATTTAAAGAAGGTGGAGGGTTAATTCTTGGTTTAAAGTGATTGGTTTTACTTACAGTATCCATTTTAGATAGCTGCCACCATGTTATATTATCAATTAGGATGTAAAAACAAATGATGTTTAAGTTACAACTCCATTTTATTGACATGACAAGAAAGTGAAAAAAAACAAAACAGGAGACTTTATTATATTATAGATGTCTAGAGACTAGAATCTATTACAATCTATAATATTATAATAGTATGAACTGTATAGCCAGTATATAGATATAGGTCAGTATACTCAAGTATACTGAGTATAAGTATAGGTACAGTTTTAACTCATAACATTTACATTACTACTGTGATCTTACCAGTAACCAAGTAAAGGACCGGACTGGGGACCCTCGGTAGTAGATCTAGATCTAGACTTGAATGACTTGATCTCTGGATCGTCTGTAGATCAATAAGATCTACTTTAGTTTAGTTTAATATTAAAATAAGTGTAGATCTATCTTATCTTATCTAATACAGACGTTACTTCAAAAAAGAAGATGATTACGTCCTACGCGTCATGCATTTAGTCATGCATATTAACCAATGACTTAAATTCTGCCAAGTCACTGGTTTTTCTGGCTAGCTCAGGCAACCCATTCCATGCTCTAATAGCACTAGGGAAGAAGGAGTATTTGTACAAATTTGTCCTAGCATATGGGACGAGGAATGTGCCTTTATTTTTGTGTCTTTCAGAGTATTTTATTAAATTTTGTTTTTGTATTTGAAGATTATGGTTCAGTGTTTTATGTATAATTGCTACTTTACTTTTGAGTCTTCTGTCCTGAACTTGCCTGAAGGCTTTCTAAATTTAGTGATTTTACTAATGGTGTTACCCTAGTCAAATGTGAATATTCGTTTGTTATGAATCTCACTGCTCTATTTTGTGTTTGTTCCAGTTTCTTAATGTTTTCTTGAGTTGAGGGGTCCCACACGATCTATGTAAGGACAGTGACAATAACTTATCAATTCAACTTATTGTCCTCATCAGTGGCGACAGTGGACCCGAAAACTCTAACCAAGTCGTCCAAGTCTATGACTCTGAAATTATCATTATGTAAATTAAAGAAGAGTGGTGTCCCTTTATTAGATCCACTATAAGATAACAACATACTGAAACTGTGAGACATAGCTTTCTTTTGTTAGTAATAAAATCATAGATCTAATACACAAATAATAGTCTAGATCTAGATTTCTAGAGCTAGATTTTCTATAGATATGAGATAGAATTCTAGATCTACTGTCTTTATAAATCTAGATTCTAGATATAGACAGTTCTAGATCTAGATTCTAGTCATTTAACTTAATTTTAAGTCATTCTAATGATTAATCATAATTCATATGATTCAAATTTCTATGACCACGACTATTATTTGACTATACTATACTATATTACTAGTATTATAGTATATGCTATCCCAACATTCTAATAAATTTAAATAAATATTCTAAAAAACTAACTAGACAATCTAGTAACAATCTAGTTTTTAGTCTAGACTGAAGACAACATTAGATTATTTAGATGATTAGTCATTAGTAGTAATTAGTACTTATTAAAATGATTGATAATTGACGATTGTAACATAAGTAATAAGATTCTTATTATATTAATTAATTATTATATTATTATTAATATTATATTATATTCTTATAATATTACTTATTTAACTTGTTGCTCTCTTCACTTCAATTTCAATGAGGTAGTTTCTGAACTACTTTAACCAAAGTCACGTTATTGTAGGACAACAAAGAGGAGAATGGCCTTGTCTTCCTATATTTCCATTGCTGTTGCTCCTCTATTTTTACGAAATTTTACATTTACAAACATTTTAAAATATACAGAGTACATCAACGAACTTCCTGAATGTTCAAATAATTCTATGAATGTTTTCATAAAGGGCCAAGAACTGTTTTAGGATGGGTTTAAATTATCAATATTTGCTTTATAGTCGTGACAAGCATCAACACTTTGCCGATGATACATTCACATAAAGAAGAAGATGTTTTTACAAACGTTCTTGTAAGATTAAAAAAAAAGGCTTGGTATAAACTACACAAAATACACACACACACACACATATCTATCTATCTATCTATCTATATATATATATATAATATATATATATATATAATATATTATATATAATATGCATATTAGTTGAAACATTGTTATCTTCATAAACTTCAGCTATTTTTTAACGGTATGCATTTCATATTCCACTAATTTCGAATACATTATGCACATCGATAACATTAAGAATTATTTTTTATGTTGGATACATGATGTATTATTATGTTATTAAAAGTTCTATCATTTTTAAGAAATTCACTGTGATACTATATACAAAATGTTACATTAAAGTTTCAAAAATGCGTCGACGAAAAAGATCTAGATCCATTTTATTATTTAGAAACCAAATTTAACAATGAAAGGGCGTAAGACACATTTGGCCTGTGTAACTGTAAGAGTAGATCTAGATTTATCCTTGACTATCAGAAGTGTTATTAGTTCGCTAAACAACTGAAGCCTATTACGCACAAGGAAAAACTCATGGCAGTCTTTTTATCTTTTATAAACACTAGTCGAAATATCGACTACACACTAGCCCTAGAGCTATCTGACCAATACACACTGGTCTGCTGTCCAATTTTTAGTGTTCTACTCAAGTTCAAGCTTGTTTACTTTTGGTCAGAGAGGAAGGGGGGATGAAAGTGTTATTTTTTTTCTAGAACTGGTTACCCGAATGCTAAGAACTGTAAGTGTAGTCATTCATTGTAGATCAAGAAATCTTGATCTCAGTATGGCAGATTATAGGCCAATGCTTCGGTACCTTATATCAAAGGTTTAACTATTTGTTTTAGTTGAAACTATTAAAAAATGTATCTCTAGATTCTCCTGTTATTAACAAATTATAGTTTAGCGCTAATGAGTAAACTGAAACCACTAAATATTGACTTAAAACACTTCAGATTCCCACTACAAACTGACTAAAACCGCGCGATGTATACACACAACCACGTGACTCGGGGGGAATCCGGAACTACCTCATTAATCATTTGTTAATTAATTTTTAGATCTAGATCTAATAGTAGTACCACCCACACTTACTCACTAATCAAGTCTAATCTAAATATTAGATCTAGAATCTAGTTTAGTTAGTATTAATTAGTATTATGATACTATTACTATTAATATTTAATATTGATTAAATCTAGATGTAATTAATTATCCGCCTTATGCCTTATTATAATAATACTGGTCTAGATTTATCTAGATTTACTACTATAATATAGACGAGTCATAGTGAGTATAGTCTTATATTTATACAAAAGGCTTATTAATAATTAGTTAATAGATTTATTTTAATAGATCTATATGATAATATAATATGATTATGATATTATGAGTAGTATATATTACGTCATCGACAATGACTTTGTATGAGTTATGCTCAAGTAATAGTTATATTTATAATATAATTATGACAATTTCTTCAATGCTGAATATTAAGAATGCGTGCAGTGATTCACATGACTATGCAGACCCAGTTGCGACCTGCATATTTTCCAGCATCTCATGCAGACAAAAAAATATTTTTGCCCTTCTTACAGCCTTGCTCAGTTGCAAATAAATTATGTTTATTATTTAACTTATTTTGTTCCCTTTTAGAATCATCTGAAGAAAAGATAAAAACCTTTGTTTTTGCCAACATTGTTTACCATGAGCGGCAGTTTGGAGAGGATGGCAGCAGAAGATAAGCTGACCAAAGAAACTTGGATGAAGCAGCTGATGACTCAACATGTCAGCCGAGCAGACATGAACAAGCTAATTATGAATTATCTAGTTACAGGTATCTTTGGCATAGTTTTTTATACAGTCCTTTGGCTTAATTTTCTCCTAGCAAGTGAATTTTAAAAGTTACTGGCTTAATTAAGGACTATACATACTTTTTTGGGGGGGGGGGGGTTTGTAAAGATTTGGTCTATACTATGGGCATAATTTGGCAAAATTTAAGTCATTGGTTAACATGCATGACTAGATGCATGACGCGTAGGATGTAATCATCTCCTTTTTTTGATGTAATGTCTGTATTTTTATAAGATAGGATAATATAAGCAAAATTTCTTAAAAATTAGCCTGGGTAATGTATTCATGCAAGTACTTAAATTTCTAAAAAAAAATTGTATCTCTATCTAAATTTTACTTTTACCTTTGCTGCACCGATTTCATCCAATATTAAAATGTAGTAGTTGGACAGTAATCTCTCACTTATTGAGGGGAAAATCTAAATAAACCAGAAAGATAAATGGCCAAAATATTTCATTAAATCGATTAAAATTTTGTAAAATTATTTCATATAATTGCTATTTTTAGCCCATTGTCAGGAATGAAGTGCACTATTCTTTATGATTTTCTTTTTAAACCCTTTTTATCTATTTTTAGTTCATTTTGTTTCTGTATGTTATTAATTTGAATAATGTAGTAGACCCTGTGCACCCTGTTGGTTTCAGGGTAGGTGTGTAAATGAAAGCACTGATTTTGTTTTAGTGTACTGTAAAGTATTTAATAGATTACATGCCTAAAAATTTCATTTTATCTTTATTGTGTGTAAAAAGTATTTTAAAAAATTATTTACAGACTAGGTCTGTGAAAAAAATATATCATTTACACATATTTCTTACATACATTACATTTATTGTTCATGTCCACATCCGAGTAAAATTTACTTATGTTAAACCAAAACTTAGGAATTGCTCTATTAAATAAAAATAATAAAATAAAAAATAATAATCAAAAACATTATAGAATGATTGTTTAATGCATAGGTTGGGTTAAGAATACTAAACAGATGGTACCCGTTAAATACATTAAAAAAATTGCTCTTCTAATTGGCAAAAATTTTTTTTTCTTGGGTGGTCTTGGAATGCATTCTTGCAAAAAATGAGGGATCACTATGTTCTATTAATACAGAACCCCATCCCCAAGTAAACATTGTGATATAAATAAAATGGTACAGTGGTTTGCTGCTGATGTAAGGGGTCTTGTTTAGAATGAATCTTAGTCGAGACATTTTTTTCAAACTCCTATGCCCCCCTCATATTTAAGGATTACATGACATCTTTTAAAAAGGCTAAAAATAGATGATGGTTATGCTTGCCACATAGACTACACAAAACTTGCAACTCTCAACTTCATCAGCATTATAGATATTCAGGTTGAAGAATAAAAAAAGAAAAGAAAATATTCTTAAGTTTTAAAACTTTGATGATTACATATCTATTGACAATGTTAAAATAGTTAAATGCAAAGCCGTTGAAAAAAGTATTTTTATTCTTTTCACATAGAGGGATTCAAGGAGGCAGCTGAAAAATTCAGTATTGAATCTGGTGTTAGTCCTTCAGTCAATCTTGATAGTCTAGATGATAGGATTCGCATACGCCAAGCTATTCTGGATGGACGAATTATGGATGCCATAGGTCTGATTAACTCATTGTACCCTGAGCTGCTGGACAATGACAGATATTTGTTCTTCAGGCTGCAGGTGAGATAATTGGTCAGATCAGTTCTTATGTAATGAATCAAACAAGATAACTATATTTTATTTGGTCTTAAAAAGAATGTACTTCAAAGTTTGGGTAATGAAAATCATTTAAAAAATAATTTCCGAAAAAGTCTAAAGTTTGGAGCAATATTTGTGAAAGTCTAATTTTAATAGTTACTGCTGATATTTTCTGACTAATTGTGTACATGTATTTTAAATATACATTTTTGAATGAAACTCATAATTTTATAGTCAATTTTTTTTTAAAGTCATGTCGTAAGAATTCTTTCATTAATTCTTATGGTATTCATTATTTAAACTAACATAAACTAATTTAAAATAGTAAAGACAATCAAAAAGGAAACAGAACAAAAGAAGATAGCCTTTATTTCCTACATATTTGTTTTAATGCCGATTGTGTAAAAAAAAAAAGGCATTAATTTTTTTTTTTAAATCTAGCAACAACAACTTATTGAGCTGATTAAATGTAAAGATCTAGAGAAGGCCTTAAGTTATGCACAGTGCAAGTTGGCAGAAAGAGTGGAAGAAAATCCAAATGTTCTTCCAGAGCTAGAGAAAACTCTGGCATTGCTAGCTTTTGAAAAACCAGAATCGTCTCCCTTTGGTGATCTTTTGCACCCTTCCCAGAGACAGAAGGTAAAAAAAAAATTTTAAGGTAAACTGTTAAAGTATTGATGATATACTTTTCCCAACTCATAGGTTAATGGCAGTTGTTTTTTTTGCATGTGGATAACCACAAGATTTTCTTTGAATCATAATATAGAAGTGTTTTTACAACATACTTATCTTTGAAGCCTAACAAAATGGGGTAATGTCTTTAAAATGCTTAGAACTACTGTTTAGTATTTCTGATTTAATCTTTGCCTTTTGGTCCAATCAACTTACCTAAAGACAGCAACTATAAGTAAGTAAAAATAGCAAGTCGGTTTACCAACAATTCACCCTTTCTCCCTTTTAGTTGTAAAATCAGAACTTTATTGTACAAGCTCTGCACACATGCTACATTGAAGAGCATTGGTAGGAATGACACAAAGACATAAGCATATTTCTTGTTTCCTATACTAGGCCAATTCATGCTAGAGCATGGAATGGGTTGCCTGAGCTAGCCAGAAAAAACAGTGACTTGGCAGAATTTAAGTCATTGGTTAATATGCATGACTAAATGCATGACGCGTAGGACGTAATCATCTTCTTTTTTGAAGTAACGTCTGTATTATATAAGATAAGATAAGATAGTGTTTCATCTTTCCTTATGTCAATTAGGGCATCATCCAAGGAAACTAATGACTTAGTAGAGTTTAAGTCTCTATTTAACATGCATGGCTAGATTAACACATGGATGTATATAGGACATAATTATCTTCTCTTTTAAAGAAATGCCTGTAGTTTTTAATATAAGTTGGCAATAACCATTCAGTTCTTGTAAACTACTGCCTCCATAGTACTTTTAGGTGTGTCTCTCACATGCTTTGTAGTACCAAATGGTTGCTCAGTTTGCAGACATCAGACTGACGTTGACAGCGTGTTTGTTTTGTTAACACTGATGTTGTTGATTATTTCTGGCTTAGGTTGCTAGTGAAGTCAATTTGTGAACACTGATATGTTGTTGATTGTTTCTGGCTTACGTTGCTAGTGAAGTCAATTTGTGAACACTGATATGTTGTTGATTGTTTCTGGCTTAGGTGGCTAGTGAAGTCAATTTGTTAACACTGATGTTGTTGATTGTTTCTGGCTTAGGTGGCTAGTGAAGTCAATTTGTGAACACTGATGTTGTTGATTGTTTCTGACTTAAGTTGCTAGTGAAGTCAATTTGTGAACACTGATATGTTGTTGATTGTTTCTGGCTTAGGTTGCTAGTGAAGTCAATTTGTGAACACTGATATGTTGTTGATTGTTTCTGGCTTAGCTGGCTAGTGAAGTCAATTTGTGAACACTGATGTTGTTGATTGTTTCTTTCTTAGGTTGCTAGTGAAGTCAATTTGTGAACACTGATATGTTGTTGATTGTTTCTGGCTTAGGTTGCTAGTGAAGTCAATTTGTGAACACTGATATGTTGTTGATTGTTTCCGGCTTAGGTGGCTAGTGAAGTCAATTTGTTAACACTGATGTTGTTGATTGTTTCTGGCTTAGGTTGCTAGTAAAGTCAATTTGTGAACACTGATATGTTGTTGATTGTTTCTGGCTTAGGTTGCTAGTGAAGTCAATTTGTGAACACTGATATGTTGTTGATTGTTTCTGGCTTAGGTTGCTAGTGAAGTCAATGCTGCCATCTTAGAGACTGATTCCACTCCACGTCTGGCCAATCTTTTGAAACTTCTTTTATGGGCACAAGAAGAGTTGGACAAAAGAAAGGTAACTCATGGTAATGTTAAGCATTTTGATGCATATCTTTTAATGCCACTTATAAATACTTTTATTAGGATGGTAGCCTTGGTAGGGTTGTCCAAAAAAAATAATTTAATAAAATAAATAATAACAAAATCCCTTACTTACTTACTGATTGACTCAATGACTTCTCATTAATTCTCACACTCAAGGGCAGTTCTTCATTTAAACATACCCAGTTATTTTCTTACCATTTATTTGAAATAGATCAGAATTTTAAATATTTGACACACCTTGGCACTATGGCCAACTCTCTCATTTAAAATTGTCCTTGTTTTATTTCAAATTTGTTTTGTTGCTTCAATTTTTTTTAAATATTGTGCATTCATTTCTATTCCTGCTTTATTTCCTTATAAAATAAATAAGAACAATATAAAAATAGGTCTTTCTAAAAAAAAAAACCTAGATAAACCGCTTTTTGAAAAAAAACAACTACCAGCTGTAATGTATCAAGTTTGTGTGGCTGGTGACTAAATTGTGAAAGTGGTTGCAGTATTTTATTTGAGAAGGCAACAGATAAGTTGTTTTTATCCATTGCAACTAGATATTGAGTCTAGTTCTAGAACTGATGAAACTGAGAAATGTCTCAGACTGTATTTATGTATACATATGTTGGTGGGGGATTTAGTCCTTAGGATTATGAAAACTGAAGGCTATGGGCTATAATCAAGGGTGCCAAAAAGTATATGTGGATAAGAACTAAGGACAAGGCAAATCAGAGACATTTTTATTCTTTTGGGCTACAAATAAAGGGTCAAATGAGAGTATATGATGGGATAGTTATATTTTATGTGTAGTAGCTGGCAGCAGATGGCATATGAGAGAGACAGTTGGAGAGCTCTCACGAAGGACACGGGGCACACATTTGATGCCCAAGGAAAAATCCTTTGTAGAAGACTGGTGCAGAAGAAAAAAACACTTAAATATACTCCTGCAGGACATCAGCTTTGTCTGCATCACATGTGGGAAAATATGCAGGTCGCAAATGGGTTTGCATGGCCATCTGAAACACTGCACTCATCCTTAGTCTTCCTACTCGATTCCATTTGATCTTAAAGGGCTATAAAAATAATGGGCCTAAGAAAAAAATAACTGTTGTAAGGATGAAGGCCAAATTTATGAAGGGTGTTGTTTCTTTAACCCTTAAAGTGCTGAGCTGTTTTACAATGAGTGCTTAAACAATGGAGGCTAAACTACCACACAGGCCTTAAGGGTTAAGAAGAAAAAAAGGATTTCATCATTATGGGCTAATATAAATGCTTATGCTAAAGAAGTGTATGTGAAGAAATCAAAGACATTCATTTTTAGAAAATTGTGTACAAATAATTTTAATACTTGTTTGTAATAAGAAATAAAGGAACACTGAAGAGTAACCTAAAACAAGGCTATATTAAACTAGAACGACACATGAACTGACGAAAGAGACTTGGATAGTAGCACACTAAATCAATGTTGTGAACACATTCTCACGACGTTACACAAACATAAACAAATACTAACTATTTCACCACATTCACCCCGCCTAGAATTAAAATAGCAAGTATAGTAATATAGTAGGCCATAGCATAAATAAAAAGAGAATGCCAGTGCCTGCAATAAAACAGATCAATAAATAGTGTCGAAATATTAGTTTTTCTTGTAAACAATAATGAGGAGTGATACAAAGAAATCTAAAAACCAGTATCTGTAGTAGGACGTATAAACAATTACTAGTTTCTGTTTTAAGCAATAACAAATAGTGTAGTAAGTAAACATGTACGTAAGTAAGTGAACAAATAAATTCTAGTATCAGTAGCAAGAGATCAACAATGCCAGTTTATGTAGTCAGTATAATAAACAGTATAGAGAAACGACTCTAGACCCTATAGTTCGGTCTGGTTCTTCTCTCTCTTAAGTTGTAACGGGGTTGACTATCATGCTCTACAGTTTGGGAGTCACTAATGAGTTCCTGAGCGTCAAGTGGGGTATGATAGTTCTGTGTATTTTCAAGAGGAAGCGCTCGGAGATCCTCAGAGCCTTCCGGGGGTTCTTTCCTTTCTTGTATCACCGTAGGGGTGTTGACTGGTACTTCCATGTTTTGATATTCATTATCCTCACCCTGAGCGAAGAACGAAGGTTCACTTGTTGTTGTGGATGGGGAGGGGTTGGGAGCCAAGCGTCTTAGAGAGACCGTCTCCTCTTTACCGCTGGGCAACCGTACCACGGCATATTGGGGGTTACAGATCAGTAATTCGACTTCTTCCGTGAGAGGATCATACTTTGAAGATCTGTTCTCTCTTCTCAGCAACACTCGACCTGGGCTGGATAGTCAAGTGGGGATAGATATCCCGAAGGAGGATTTCCGGTTGAACCGGAAAACTCTCTCATGTGGAGTTTCGTTTGTTGCCGTAGATAGTAATGATCTAATCGAGTATAGGGACAGGTTCAAGACAAGTTCCCATCTTGAGATCGGGAGATCGAGGTCTTTCAGTGCTAAAGTAACAGCGTTCCATAGAGTTTTGTTTAGTCGTTCAATTTGCCCGTTGCCTGAAGGTTTAAAAGCGGTTGTTCTACTTGTAGCTATTCCCCTCTCGTGCAGAAAGGATTGCACCTCCTTCGACATAAAGGACGTACCTCTGTCGGAATGGACGTACTCTGGCATCCCAACTAAGGAAAACAGCTGATTTAAACACTTTATGACAGTAGATGAGGACATATCGGGACATGGGTAGGCAAATGGGAAGCGTGAGTACTCATCCACCATTGTTAATAAATATTTATTGTGAGTAGCAGATGGGAGTGGCCCCTTAAAATCGATGCTTACTCTCTGAAATGGTTGGGTAGCCTTGATGAGGGTGCATGAAAACTGTTTAAAGAACCTAGGCTTCAGTTCAGCGCAAGTTTTGCATTGGTTTACCACTTTGCGGACGTCCTCGCAGGAAAAAGGTAAGTTCTTAGTCCGAACGAAATGGAGGAGTCTCGTGACCCCTGGGTGGCAGAGGTTGTTGTGTAACAGTTTGAGGCCTTCTCCAGTCATTGCTGACGCAAAGTGGTTTCTTGAAAAGGTATCCGCCGCAGCGTTTTGTTTCCCGGGTCGATATACGACGTCATATTGGAAACAACTAAGCTCCAGTCGCCATCTTTGTATCTTTTCGTTTTTGATCTTGCCCTTGTTTTGCTGGTCAAACATAAAGGACACTGAGCGTTGATCTGTAAACAATGTGAAGGGTCTACTGATAAGGTAATGTTGCCATTTTCTCAGGGCTTTTACGATAGCGTATGCTTCCTTTTCAACTGCAGAGTGTCTGCGTTCACTATTAGTGAGTGTTCTTGAAAAGAAGGCGACAGGACGGCCGTCTTGATTAAGAGTGGCGGCGATCGCGATGTCAGAGGCATCTGTTTCGACTATTAGTGGTCGATTATAATCTATCGTCGACACAACAGCGTTTTCAAGTTCATGTTTTAGCTGTTTTAAAGCTTCCTGTACTTGTTCAGGGAGAGGAAAGGTTTTGTTGTTCACCAATAAATGGATCTTGTTGGAGAAATTTGGGATCCATTGAGAATAATAGGACAGTAGTCCAATCACCCGCTTTTGTGATTTCATGTCTTGTGGTTGAGGTAGATTTCTCAACGCTTGAAATCTTTCGGGGTCTGGTCTTAATTGCCCTTGTGAGATTTCGTAGCCTAGGAGGCATACTTTATCAGTCGCAATAGCACTTTTATCATCGTTGAATGTGATACCGTACTTTTTAGCGGCGTTGAGAAATCTCTGTAGATTCTGGTCGTGGCTACTGGAGTCACGTCCGCAGATGGTAACGTTATCCACGTAAGCGAACGTATCCTGTAGCCCTTCCTCCTCAATTATTGTGTTGATCGTCCTTTGAAATGCAAAAGGAATGCGGCAAAACTGATAAAGCTTTCCGCAAGCCTCGAACGCCGTGTACTGCTTTTCATCATCCCTGATAGGTATCTGGTGGTAAGCGCTTTTGAGGTCAAATGTACTGTATATTGAGTATTAAGATATTTCCTGCAACAGTTCATCAACTTTTGGCACGGGGTACGCGTCGAGGTAAGTGAATCGATTGATGGTTTGACTATAGTCGATAACCATTCTCTTTTTGTGCCTTTCATTCGTTGTTACAATTATTTGAGCTCTCCACGGGGACGTGGAAGGTTCAATAATTTTGTGAGATAAAAGTCTCTTGATTTCAGTTTGAATGAATTTGGAGTCAGGCATAGAATATTTTCTAGATTTAGTGGCTATGGGGTGGCAGTTAGGAGCAAGATTAGCGAAGAGGTGAGGTGCTTCAACTCGTGCAGCTTTCAGCGTACAGACCTGAAGAGTGCTTCGTTTTCCCTCAAATGGGATCATCAGTTTTTCGTGCTGGCTGATGAAATCTAGTCCTAAGATTACATCAGATACTAGTCCGTCTAGTAGTGAGAACTTCACACTTTCGTATTGTTCGTCTTTGTACTTTATTTTGGCGAAAATATGTCCGTGAGTAGTGCGAGAAAGATGTGTAGAGGCCATGTAGATTCTGTTTCTGGACATTTCTAATTTCCATTTGTACCTTTTAGCAATTGAAGAAGATATATAGCTTTCACTGCTCCCCGTATCTACGAGAGCCTTCAATGGTACTCCATTGACCAGTATTGAAATTGTAGATTTAGTAAGGCCGGACGCTGGTGTCGATGCCCAGGAAGATCCAACGGTTGTAGTCCGTGACGTCTCATCATCTGCTTTCACTATGGCTGAGGTTATACATTTGAGTGTCTGTCTGGTCGATCTACAGACTTTCTGAAAATGACCCCTCTTGCCGCACAAGTTGCATGTAGCGTCACGGGCTGGACATCTAAAGCGTTGATGTGGGCTGTATCCACAAAAGAAGCATCTTTTAATAGTCGCCGCACTCGCCTCGTGTTCTAGTTTTGTTGTTGGAGAAAGGCTCTCCACGTCGGCGCTGGCTCCACATGGAGTTTCAGAGTAGATGTTATACGCCATGGCATGGTTATGGGCATATTCAAGTTGTCTTGCCTCTTCATAGGCACACTGTAGAGTTAGAGTAGATTTCTCTAAGAGTCGCAGCCTTATGCTGTTTGAAGCCAGTCCAGTAATGAAGGCGTCTCTTACGAAGATATCTCTGTGTTCTTTAGCGGTGACAGCTTTGAAGTCACAGTCTTTGGCCATACTTTTAAGCTTAAGTAGGAAGGAGTCAACGGTTTGTCCGTTCTCTTGTCGACATAGAGTTATCATGTGCCGTGCACAAATTTCGCTTTTAGGTTTCACGTAGACATTTTGTAGAACTTTGATTGATTCTTCGAACGTTGTACACTCACTTATGTACTGAAATACGCTCGAAGAAACGTAGTTTTCAAGTAATTTCTTTTTGTCAATCTCGCAATGAGAGACTGAGGAGATGAAATTCTCAAATGTTCTGAGCCAGTGCAGCCACTTCTCGGCAGCCGATGGCGCGCTAGGCTCTATGTCTAGCTCTTTTGGCCTAAATAGACGCTCCATTTGTATTACAATTTTTTACTTACAGTCTGAGAATAGTGTTGAACGAAAATCCAAATAAGATACACGACACACATAGATCCATAGAATTGAAAATTTCTAGTTTAATAAATTGTAATAAGAAATAAAGGAACACTGAAGAGTAACCTAAAACAAGGCTATATTAAACTAGAACGACACATGAACTGACGAAAGAGACTTGGATAGTAGCACACTAAATCAATGTTGTGAACACATTCTCACGACGTGACACAAACATAAACAAATACTAACTATTTCACCACATTGTTTAATTAAATAATTATTTTAAAATAAATGGTAAACCTAGGCTTTTAGTTGGTTATGCCTTTAGTTAGGTACTAAAAAAAAACACAATTATAAAAGGATTGAAATAATTTTCCTTTTTTTTTTAGGTGCCTTTCCCACACATGACAAACATTGCTGAAGGTGTTATTGAGGATCCTTGATTTAGTGAAGAATGTGTATTTATGTATATAGTGAATGAAATGAATTACTGTCTGTGTTGAATATGTCATTATTGGCGATGCTTTATTTAGTGGACTTCATTTCTATGTAATTGTGTCAGTCACTTCTGATACTGTTCTATTTCATTGATTATGTCAGGATATATATATATATGTAATTAAAATGGGATTTTTTTTATTTCATTGGTAAAATTTTTGTGTTGATTGATATGAGACTGAATGTCATTACAACATTAGTGTACTTGGTTTTGAAAGCAAAAACTTGTTCAAGTACAGAAGTGACCTTTCAACTCATTTTCTAGAAATTTGCTGTGTAGCAGTAGATCATTTTAACTGGGTATCAATCTGAAATGTTTCAATGAGGGTACATGGCAAGCTTATAAAACCAGGCAGATAAAAAATACTTTCTCTGTGTCAATGTAACAGTTTCTTTGCTTGGGTGTTCTACTTCAAGCCCAACCAGCTATGGTATATCTTTGCTTGGGTCTTCCAACTTCAAGCTCAACCAGCTATAGTATATCTTTGCTTGGGTCTTCCAACTTCAAGTCCCACCAGCTATGATATATCTTTGATTGGGTCTTCCAACTTCAAGTCCCACCAGCTATGATATATCTTTGCTTGGGTCTTCCAACTTAAAAGTGCCGCCAGATATGGTATATCAAGTGATCTTTTATTTCCCTCAATGACTAGCAGCCAACTGGTGAGGACATTTGTGTCCCAACCTCTATCCTCTCAAAGAAGTTGTCCTGTCCTGATGCTCTTCACACCGCCCTATTGTTCCCTTTTTTGATAATTCTCCTGACATTGGTTCCCTATATTACGGGGTTTTTTATGAGAAGGTGAGGAAACTTGATGTATTGGCTGTAACCTGCAGCCTCTGTCACACACACACAGATTTTAATATCAATGTCTGCAATTTCATTAATAAAATCTGACTTTATGAAATTTAATGCATTTCTCAATATTTAAACTATTCTTTTCTTATTTAATGTAGATTGATCAACTTACAAAATTGTCAAATAAAAAGTTAAGCTTGAATCAAAGAGAAATGACAATCTTGTGGAGCAAATAGTCACGTGTCTTATGGGAATATCTCAATTTCCTAGAAGGTCACTCGACTTTAAGGGACTGTTATTTATAATTTTGAGTTTCTTTTTTTTAGCTGATTTATGTATTCGCTTAATGTATCTTTCTTGTATCTACTTATTTATAAAATAAAGTTACCTTTCAGACCTTGTGATCTATAGGGCAAATGATATAAAGGTCATCATGTGGCCAGCACAACGACCAAGTTTCTTTACTTTTTCCCCAACTAATGTCATATACCCATTAGAGCTGGGTGGATGCAAAGGTGCATTAAAGATCTCGAATTGAAAAATCCAATTCTTCACCAGGACCCCTGATTTGGAAGCCAAGCACTTTAGCACTCAGCCACCACGCCTCGCCTCCTTACTTTTTAAAATAATTATTTTGTATCTATTCAAGGGAGCAGGATAGAATAGGAATGTCTTTGAACATTTTCTATGAATCTTTAGAGAAGAACACAAAAAAAAAAGAATCTTTTCTGTTACTGTTTAGCATTCGTATAGGCCTATAATCAGAATAGCAATTAAATTAACTGTTTATTAACAGAATATCCATTAAACGAAATAAAATGGGAAACTATTGTACAAACTTTTAATTAGCTGTTCATAATTTACAAAGAAAATATGAAGTATAGCTTGTCAGCTGATGACCTTGGTTTAAATACCCCATGGAACTGAATACTTCATGGAACTGAATACTTCATGGAACTGAATACCCCATGGAACTGAATACTTCATGGAACTGAATACTTCATGGAACTGAATACTTCATGGAACTGAATACCCCATGGAACTGAATACTTCATGGAACTGAATACCCCATGGAACTGAATACTTCATGGAACTGAATACTTCATGGAACTGAATACTTCATGGAACTGAATACTTCATGGAACTGAATACCCCATGGAACTGAATACTTCATGGAACTGAATACTTCATGGAACTGAATACTTCATGGAACTGAATACTTCATGGAACTGAATACTTCATGGAACTGAATACCCCATGGAACTGAATACTTCATGGAACTGAATACTTCATGGAACTGAATACTTCATGGAACTGAATACTTCATGGAACTGAATACTTCATGGAACTGAATACCCCATGGAACTGAATACTTCATGGAACTGAATACCCCATCAATTAACTCCAGACCATTCATTATAGAAGGCTTTAACACTGACCTGCTATGTCACTACCTGTGGGCAGTTTAAACCAATCGCTCCTCGTTACCACCTGTGACTCGGCCACAGGTTGTCACGTTGCATGTCAGTGTTCAGGCCTTCTGTAACGATTGGTCTCGAGTTAACTCCACAAGATTTATTGAATGAGCTCAGCAAACAGCACTTAAAGTGAAATGATTGATCATAAGACAAAACCCTCTAAACAAATCCTGGTTACGCCCATGAATAAATCTACTCAAGTGTAGCCCTTAAGAAATTCTAGTTCGGTGATCTAGACTTAAAAAAACATGTTTAAAAAGTTGTCTAGATATCCATGTGGATGGCTGCCTGGTTGTGCGGCATGCGCACTGGAGTGTCGTTGGGTCGTCTCCATGGCACGGGTTCATACTCTGCCCGCTGCCATCCCCCGTCGTCATGCGGGAAGTTTGGGATAGGAAGTAGATTATCTTCAACTCTGAAACAGCCTTGAGATTGTGTATTAATAAATGTCATAAATAAAATAAACCTCTTATCTTATCTTATCTTATATAATACAGACGTTACTTCAAAAAAGAAGATGATTACGTCCTACGCGTCATGCATTTAGTCATGCATATTAACCAATGACTTAAATTCTGCCAAGTCACTGGTTTTTCTGGCTAGCTCAGGCAACCCATTCCATGCTCTAATAGCACTAGGGAAGAAGGAGTATTTGTACAAATTTGTCCTAGCATATGGGACGAGGAATGTGCCTTTATTTTTGTGTCTTTCAGAGTATTTTATTAAATTTTGTTTTTGTATTTGAAGATTATGGTTCAGTGTTTTATGTATAATTGCTACTTTACTTTTGAGTCTTCTGTCCTGAAGGCTTTCTAAATTTAGTGATTTTACTAATGGTGTTACCCTAGTCAAATGTGAATATTCGTTTGTTATGAATCTCACTGCTCTATTTTGTGTTTGTTCCAGTTTCTTAATGTTTTCTTGAGTTGAGGGGTCCCACACGGTGGATGCATATTCTATTATTGGCCTAACCAAGGTTAAATAACATTTTAGTTTTATGTTCTTATTTGATTTATAGAAATTTCTTTTAATAAACCCTAATGCTTTGTTGGATTTTTTTATAGTTTCATCAATATGTGGATTCCATGACAGTTTTTCATTTATTATAACACCTAGGTATTTTGAGTTTTTAGTCTGTGTTACTGGTTTGCCATGAATAAGATAAGTGGAATTAATTTGTTTTAGTTTTTTTGTTACTCTTAACAACTGACATTTTTCTGGGTGGAAAGACATGCTCCAATTTGATTCCCATTTCTGTAATTCATCTAATTCTCTTTGTAAAATATCTGTGTCTTGTTTTGTTTTTATTGTTCTATATATTATGCAATCGTCTGCAAATAATCTGACTTTTGTTCCTGAACTAATGCAATTTGGTAAATCATTTATGTAAATTAAAAATAGTAGTGGACCCAAGACTGTTCCTTGAGGTACACCTGAGTTTACTGTTATTGGTGTTGATTTAGAGCCATTTATTATTACAGTTTGTTCTCTCCCTATCAGAAAATCTTTAATCCACTGATGCAGTGGACCGTTAATGCCGAAATATTTTAATTTTTTAAGCAAACTATGGTGGTGAACTTTGTCAAAAGCCTTGGAAAAATCTAGTAAGATAGCATCTATTTGTTCACTATTATCTAAACCTTTTGAGAAATCATCAATTAGTCCTATTAGTTGTGTTTCACATGATCTATATTTCCTAAAGCCATGTTGGTATGGGGTGAGGACATTATGTTTGTCTAAGTGGTTTATGATGTTGCTACATATTATGTGTTCTAGTATTTTACATGTGATGCTGGTAAGTGATACTGGTCTGTAGTTTCCTGGATCAGATTTTTCTCCTTTTTTAAATAGGGGGGTGACATTAGCTTCTTTCCAGTCCTTTGGTACTCTGCCCTGGTTAAGCGATGCCTGAAAGAGTATTTTGAACACTGGGGCTAGCTCATTGCTTAGTTCTTTGAGTAATCTAGCTGGAATACCATCAGGTCCAGACGCTTTATTTGGTTTGGTGTTGGCTAATAGTTTTTTAATTCCATTTTCTTGTACTACTAAATCTTCTATGTTGTCTACTTGGTTCAAATTAAGAAATATGTCTTTGTCTCCTGGGGCTGAGAATGCTGATGCAAAGTATTTGTTTAGGATGTTTGCTTTAGTTTCATTATCATTATGTATTGTGTTATGTTCATCTTTTAATGGCGCTATGCCTGTTGTTTCCATTTTCTTAGACTTAATGTATGACCATAGGTTTTTGTTGTTATCTTTAGATATTACATTGTTTATGTATTCACTCTGCAGCTGTCTGCTTACTTTTTGGGTTAGGTGTTTAATTTTTATATACTTTTTGTAAACTCTTTCTGCCTTGGTTTCTTTAAATTTTCTATATAGGTTTTCCTTCTGTTTACAAAGCTTCTTTAGTCTGTAGAAACCATAGCATAATATTATCACAGACTAATGTTATCAGTCCAGCTAATGATTTCTACATACATTATTTATTGAACTCTTCACTAAATACATGCGGGAATTCCCACTCACTTGTGTTCAGAACATCAAGACGTAAGCCAAATTTAATGTTAAGATGATTGTATATTGACAAAATCATAACGGTCAAACCAGAGTTTTCCATGTGTGACCAATTAGGTAATAATTACTTACGCATAGGTAAACTGTCAAATTTTTAGGAAAGCTTGCAAGCAACTAAGAGGAATTGATTAAAGAAAGCATTAAAAATATGCTTAGTACAAAGGTTATTAGTAATGATATAAAAGCGGGTTACATAAGACGACGAACTGTAGAATGCAGTGCACTAAGCAAAAAAGAACAACACATTTTCAACTAAACAGCAATAAATGATGTTGAGAATAGACAGGAGCTAAGCTGTCAAACATTTCTATTGTCTTTGACCTTTTTGCAGAGGAAGAAGAAACAAATTCTGAAAACGTTGAAGCTTCTGGTGCTTACAAACGCTCTGTCTCTGACCGTGAGTGTGTTTCTAGGATTGGTCTCTTTATTCAAAGAGAAAGTTGCAAAGGGAAAAGAGTGAGTCAGAAAGACACAAAGATAGAGGCACATTTCTTATTCCATACGCTAGAACTAATTCGTACAAGCCATAAAAGAATGGAATGGGTTGCCTGAATCAGCCAGGAAAATCAACAACTTGGCAGAGTTTAAGACATTAATTAACATTCATGCCTAAATTTACACATGAAATTCGTAGGACGTAAATATCTTCTTTTTCTTTTGAAGTCGGCCTAACGTTTGTAATATATAGAAGTCATTGGTTAATATGCATGACTCGATGCATGACTCGAAGAAAGGAATCATCTTCTTTTTGAAAGTAACGTCTGTATTGTATAAGATCAGATCGTCTGGACACGTCAAAAAGCTACTGACTTACCGCGGTGCACCAATTCACCTAGTTTATCTAGACCAAAGGAAAACCCCACAAACAATTCTGCACTATCCCAAAATACCAAGACTGTATCTATAAATTCAATTTAGTACATAGTGTTTTTAAAATGCATGTTAGTCTAAGTGTATAGATAGATCTAGATTCTAGATGTATTGGAAAAGAAAATCTAAAAAATAGAGCTATCGCTAGTTTTTGAAAGGTAAACTTTAAAACAAAATAATTTATGTAGTCTTATATCTCACTATGTGTGTGCAGAGATCAATCGATGCATACAAAATTATTTTGTTATTGATGGTAAATTGCATCAGTGGATTAAAGATTTCCTGATAGGGAGAGAACAAACTGTAATAATAAATGGCATTAAATCAACACCAATAACAGTAAACTCGGGTGTACCTTTTTTGAAGTAACGTCTGTATTAGATAAGATAAGATAAGAACAGTCTTAGGTCCACTACTATTTTTAATTTACATAAATGATTTACCAAACTGCATTAGTTCAGGAACAAAAGTCAGATTATTTGCAGACGATTGCATAATATATAGAACAATAAAAATAACACAAGATAAAGAAATTTTACAAAGAGAATGGGAATCGAATTGGAGCATGTCTTTCCACCCAGAATAATGTCAGTTATGAAGAGTAACAAAAAACAAAAACTAAAACAAATTAATTCCACTTATCTAATTCATGGCAAACCAGTAACACAGACTAAAAACGCAAAATACCTAGGTGTTATAATAAATGAAAAACTGTCATGGAATCCACATATTGATGAAACTATATAAAAAAAAAATCAAACAAAGCATTAGGGTTTATTAAAAGAAATATCTATAAATCTAATAAGAACATAACACTAAAATGTTATTTAACCTTGGTTAGGCCAATAATAGAATATGCATCCTCTGTTTGGCACCCCTCAACTCAAGAAAACATTAAGAAACTGGAACAGGCACATAATAGAGCAGTGAGATTCATAACAAACGAATATTCACATTTGACTAGAGTAACACCTTTAGTAAAATCACTACATTTAGAAAGCCTTCTGAATAGAAGACTTAAAAAGTAGCAATTATACATAGAACACTGAACCATAATCTTCAAATACAAAAACAAAATTTAATAAAATACTCATAAAGACACAAAGATACAGACATATCCGTTGTTCCATATGCTAGGACAAATTTGTACAAATGCTCCTTCTTCCCTAGTGCTATTAGAGCATGGATTGGGTTGCCTGAGCTAGCCAGGAAAACAAGTGTCTTAGCAGAATTTAGGTAATTGGTTAATATGCATGACTAAATGCATGACGCGTAGGACGTAATCATCTTCTTTTTTGAAGTAACGTCTGTATTATATAAGATAAGATAGAGATACTGAGATATATCTATAAAATAAGTATAATTCTATTCTAGATGTAAAAAAAATGTTTGTAAAATGTTTTACATGTTTCGGATGTTCCCTCAGAGTTGTAGATAGTTTACTTCCTAGTCCAAACCTCCGCAGGACGACGGGGGATGGGTTTGAACCCGGGACCATCGATAAATCCAAACAACAGTTCAGCGCGCAAACCGCACGACCTGGTAACCATCCTCGACAAGGCAACCACCCTAGATGACTAGATCTAGGTGTAGGCCTACTAGGGACGTTGGTATTGGAAGTGCTTTCAATTATTTTCCTTGACGTTTAATCAGTTAGCTCATTTTTTTTTAGGAAAAAAAAAGGAATTTGAATAATCACTTATTTGTTTTAATTCCTGAAACAAAAAAAAAAGTATGGTTTATCGATAGGTTTTTCAAAGACTGCCTTTTTTGAGAAATATTTAATCAGTTTAAAAGGTTAAAAGGATTGTATGCACGCACTGCCCTTGACGCAATAAATCTCCATGCTGCAATTACTCTATTAGGGCACGGTCAAGGCATGGCCGGCCTTGGGCATAGGCAAACTAGGCAGCAGCCCTGGCCCTCCGATTGGTGGGGGCCTTGCACAGGACTCCAACATTTTTTTAGAAAAGAGATAGCGAAACTTGTCCTCCCAATGGGTCACCATCAATTTTTTTTTCTTATTTTTCTATTTCATTTTTGGCCTCCTTTTATCTAAGGCCAACCCTGGTCCAGTCATTTGGTAGTGTTTTTTAAGATCTGCCTGTCTCCTAATAGGACAGGGCCCCCCTCATGCACTAGTACTATCGTTTAGTTCCTTTAGTGGTGTGTCGAAATCGCTTCTGAGAACCAAGCAGTCGTTGAGGATGTGTTCTACGGTCTCGTCCTCCTTGTGGCAGTGACGAAATAAGTTTCGATCGGACAGTGTCTCGTGCGAAAACGTGCCGAAATTGCTTGCTCCTTTCTGTCTAGCTGCCTCCATTCGTCCTTACTGTTTGAGCGTTTAAGAACCTTCTAGAATTCCCGTCCCGTGCTACACTGCTTCCAACTATAGTACCAATTGGACTTGTTCCATTCACAAATCCTTGCTTTTGCACTCTCGTATGTTTGTGGCTCCTGTGGGTCTAGGAGCGTTCCTAGCTTGGTCTAACTGTCGGCCTTCTCGTTTCCTTTGATTCCACAATGCGATGGAACCCATTGCATCAACATATTTAGGCTACCTTGTGCTTTCCTTCTAGGCGTTCCACGCATGTCTCTGGGCTCTCGAGAGATTGTGGGCAGGAAGGTTAATCTGTAAAGAGGGTCTAGTGGGCCGTTGTCTTTTGTGCCCCACTAAGTTTTTTTGTTTCTTCCTGGACGTGTGTATAACTACATTCAACACAAAATTGGTGGCTAGTATCATGTCTATGTTACGCGATAAAAAAGTCAACAAAAAAACAACAACAAAAAAAAAACAACATCGAAACAAACAAAAAACATACAGCCATCTAAATTTTAAAAATGCCCATGTTTTGCTTTGCCTGTCTTCAAGTTGTCCTAAACATGGCGGCCAAACCCATCAAAGTTGTGATCACTGGAGCCAGTGGGGAGATTGGTCTGATGGTCAGCTACATGATGGCCAAGGAAGAAATCTGCGGAGCTGGCCAGCTCATCGACCTGGTCATGGTGGAGAATCGGAGCAGGATGAAGCAGTTGAGAGGTGCAGTGGGTGAGGTGGGTAACAGCTGGTCTCTCGTTATGTCTGTCTCTCGATCCCTCCCCCCCCCTCTCTCTCTCTCAAGACGTAGCTCTCCCAAACATCGTGTTTTATTGAACTTAAAATTAGAGACAATCAGAAGAATTGGGTTCAAGCAGTGCAGCTTTTATTCATCTCACTGTTCCTAATCATCTCACTGTTCCTTGAGTGGTGTCTTTTTATTCATGCCACTGTTTCTTTAGTTTGTGTCTTTTTATTTATGCCACTGTTCCTTGAGTGATGTCTTTTTTCATGTCACTGTTCCTTTAGTGGTGTCTTTTTAAAAATTTATCTCACTGTTCCTTGAGAAGTGTCTTTTTATTTATGTCACTGTTCCTTTGGTGTTTTTTTTAATTCATGTCATTGTTCCTTGAGTTGTGTGTCTTTTTATTCATGTCACTGTTCCTTGAGTGGTGTGTCTTTATATTCATGTCACTGTTCCTTGAGTGGTGTGTCTTTATATTCATGTCCCTGTTTCTTGTGTAGTGTGTCTTTTCATTCATGGCACTATTTCATGCCTGCCCTCCCCCCCTCTAGATAAAAACATGCAACTTGACTAACGTCCAGAACTACATAACCACTGACAATCTGATTGAGGCATTTACCGAGGCAGATATCATTTTCTTAGTGGGAGGTCTCTTCTCTGCGCCAGGATTTTCAAGGAATGACGTCATCGGAATGAATGCTTTGGAATTCAAGGTCAGTTATTTTTATTATGTTCAACTAATCAAAACACTAGAAAAAAAATGTCCGTGAAGATTATTTTAAAAACGTTTTCCCGCCTGATAAAATATTACGCAAAAGAGGCTTTGGGAAGTTACAAGGCCAGATTTAATGCAGTGTAGACAGTGCAGCCTCCCAGGGCCTCACCCTCAAATGGTTTCCTCCACAAGCTAAAAAATAAAATAAAAGTAATGTACAAACACTATCGGTAATGATACAAAAACAGATACGGGTTGCATAGAACATTTACAATTGTATAGACCCCTCAAGCTACACTAGAATATAATGCACTCAGCAATAGAAATATACATTTTCAAATATACAGATTTCAGTAAATTGTGCTGAGAATAGACAGGAGTTAATTTGTCATACATTCACACAAAAATCTTGCACAGGGCTCCTTACTTAAAACCGACCCTGGAAGAATATTCGAGCTATAATAACGACGGATTTAATCTCAGGTGACCAGGACTCGTTTAGACTCTCACGGTCAACCATTTAGGCAGTCTAGTGGATGTAGATAATACCTAGAAAGAAACATTCAAAATACAATGTTTTCTTGTGTATTTTAAAACTTAAATCATTAGCAAAAAGAGCTTTTGTTTCATTCATTTAGCGCTACATATAGTCACATCAAAACATACTCACATAATGTAGACATTACTAGGTAGCCCAATTTTGCTTTCATTTGGTTGTGTTTATAGGAAATTGGTTTGGCCTTGTCCAAAGTGGCCAAAGCGACAGTGAAGATTGTTGTCGTGGTGGAGCCTCAGAATATCAACCTAATGGTATTGAGGTAATGTATTTTTAAAAATATTGGCCAACAAATGGTTGCTGTAGATAAAAAAGTTTAATTCGAGCTCTAGAGATCTAAGGAGCTTGGAGATGTTAGCGTCACACGTTTCCATGGCATTTGGACCAAACAAAACAAAACGCGTTTACTTCCCTCAACAAAATGAGTTCGACTTTCCTTTAAATGACAATTAAAAATCATCAGCCGCCAAATGGTTTCGAACCCGAAACCTCCTTTTCATTATTAAAGCGCTTTACCACTCAGCCTTATGTATTTAAATATTGAAAAATTAAAATGAACTGTCAATTTATATTTGATTGTTAATTTACTTATAATTAATATTTATTTTCAATACGAAATAACGTGATACTAAGAATATGAAACAGTGTCCAAATGTCCATATGTCAATAATCATTCTCGCATTTGGTTAATTCTTTAGCAGTACGCACCGGTACGGCGTGCCGGCACCTTTTTTAAATGTGAGGACATTTTTTTTTACCTTTCTTGAATTTTTTTTATCGTTAATTATTTATTAATTAGTTAGTTAAAAGTGAGGCAACCCATCACTGTGTACCCGCACCTGTTGTTTTTTTGTACAAAAAAAAAAATTCTTTATTCAACTGAAACATGCGCCTCACACTTTTTATGTTATCATTAGAAGAATTTGTATGTTCTTTCAGTTACTTCGCACCAGATCTGAAACCCTGCAACCTGACAGCTCTGTCCAGGGTTGACCATAACCGAGCTCAGACGATGTTAGCAAGAATGTTGAATATATCGTCTGACAAAGTAAGTCTCGTCTCAGACGGATCTTAATTGACATCGCAGCTCTATTTGGTAATGTCCGTTGTTGGCAGTGGCTGCCTTTTCTAACAGAACGAGATATGAATGTACACTACATGCATTATTTTAACATTCCTCATACCTAAGGAAATATCTTTCATGTGGAAAACAAATTGCATCAACATAATCTAGAAGTAAAATCATAGAAGTAAAAATGATATTAAATGTTACAAAAACTATAACAAACACATGACAACTTGCAGTCTTAATTCTTCCATTTAAATACATAGGTAGCATGTTTCTTATATGTACATAGAGTCTGAGTTTGGTGCCAAATGTAATGCAAAGTGTTGGAATTTTGGATCCCATCAGCAGCAAGGTTGAGAAAGGGATCAGGAAGTCACACATGATCCCTTAATCTAAAGCCCAGGAATGCACCCGTAGCCTATAGGAAACTTTGGTACAGCTGCAAAGCCGCTTTGCAGCTGTACCAAAGTTTCCTATAGGCTACTGGTGCCTTCCTGGGTTATATATATATAGGCCTCATGGGCGGACTGGCTGTATGGCCATTCGGGCAAATGCCCGGTGGGCGGTACCCAAATGGGCAGGCAGGGCCACCAAAGGGGCGCATGGATGCCAGTATTAAAGGTTTTATAGTAGTCTCTTATAAGGGGGGGGGGTCCTCTTAGCCTCGAGTTAAACAATCTTTTACAGACTCTTAAGTGTAATACCAATTTAATGTAACACATTTTCCGAAATAACCCGCAGACAGTGCTACTAGCAAGCTATATTACACTAGGACCTACACATTTAGCGATTAAAAAAGCAACATAAGACCTATATTTCTTTCAAGGATATAGTGTTCATTGTATGCACGTGTACAGTTATCGATAAATTATCAAAGTTAACATTGACTTTGAGGACAGGTAGACTTAGAATTAAATGTTCATCATATGACAAACACGTTATGGGCCGATTTTGACACCTTGTCCGCCCCTGATAGGCCTACTGAGAAAGAGAGTCTAACTAAAGGTTTCCTATTTAATTGTGTGTGTATCACGATCATCAATCGATGTGAATGTCAGATGTCAAGATCTATGAAGATGCAATGATAGATGTCACGTTGAAGATTATCTTGACCTGTATCACACTAACGATGATCGTGATTGCCGAGGATCTTGAAATCTTCTTTTAATAAGATGATCGTATAGAAGTAGCTAGATCTAGTTGATAATACGATCATTCAAAATGTTGCCAGTTGATCATCTAGAAGTTGTCATTCGCTAAATCAATCTAAGTGTTACTATATTCAATGAAGAAACTTCTCTTCGTCTAAAACAATTACTTTAATTCAGAACTTGAAAAGCTATTCACAAATAATTACAATGGTTAAACGTACTTGAATAAAATGATAGATCTACACAATAATATAATTGAGTTCTAATACAAAGCTTTAGTAGATGTTTCCACTTCCAAGTTCCATACAATGACTGACTAAAAAAAAACAGAACTCTTCCCGGGCTCCAGCTACGTCCCGTCCAACGCAGCTCATTGCAACCAATAAATGCAGCCCAAGTTACACTAATTAACATATCTCCACGTGGGAAAAAACCCGAGCTAATTGACGAGCTAAAAATAGATACTGCGTACGTGACATATTACCCCTCGCTTTCTTAAGCATTTGTATGATAATAGAAATGCATATAAAATAATACAAGAAAAATAATTATGACATTATAACTCATTTGGTTAGTACTAATGTGAAAATGTGTACATATCCAAAAAATAAAAAATGGTTGAGATGCTACAAGATATTTGTAGTTACATAGTAAGTTGTATTATGTAATCACATTTTTGATCATGGTTCATAAAAAATATGTATAATGTCTTTAAACATTAACAAGTTACTGTACAGTTGATGTCACATTCGAAATTAAATAAGACTATAATAAAATATGATAAAGATGAGTATCTTTTCTTCGAAGGTACTTTGGATAAACATATTACAAACTTGATTTGATAATAAAGTATCTGTGAAGAGAAAATGTAATGACGAAACTAAGTAATTAACTATATACATCTGGACAGTGTGTCAGCAAATACATTCAAGTGACCTGGTATTGTCTTGACCAAAAACTGGTAGTCCATGAGTTGTAGACTCCAACGTGTTATTCGTCCGTTTGCCATCTTCATTGAGTTCAGAAAAGCTAGTGGTGCATGGTCTGTCAGAAGTGTGCACCCAATAAATATTTGGTGAATTTGGAAATGGCGCAGACAATGGCCAGACATTCACGTTCAATAGTGGAGTATCTAGTTTCGGCTTGGGAGAGTTTCCTGCTGATAAAAAATACAGGATGTAAAGTCCCTTGGTAATCCTGCATTAAACATGCTCCAATGGCTGATGAAGATGCATCAGTGGCGAGATGAAAAGGCTTTTCTCGGTTTGGAAGTTTGAGTATACTGTCTCTGGAAAAAGTTGCTTTGATATTCTCAATTGTGGCATGTAGTTCCGTAGACCATGGAATCTTGATAGGTTGACCCTTCTTGGTGAGGTTGGTCAATGTTGATGTGAGTGCTGTGTAATTAGGAATAAATGTTCTGTAAAAATTACAGTCCCAGAATGCTTCTAACTTGCTTCTTAGTTGTAGGAACTTTAATGTCTAAAATGCGTTTGATGATATCTTCTTGTGGTCTAAGTGAGTTGTAGCTAACTCTATGACCTAGGAAAGATACTTCAGTCATGGCTAATTCTACCTTGCTGGGTTTTATCGTGAAGCCGTATTGTTGTATTATGTTGAAGACTTTATGTAATCCTTTCATGTGTTCATTCCATGTTTTATGGAATATGCAAATGTCATCTATGTAAGATACTGTGTCTTTTCGTTGGTTCAGTATTCTATGTATAGCTCTGTTAAAGGTGCTGCTGGCGTTGACCAATCCGAATGGCATGTAGTTGAACTGAAATAGTCCGAAAGCTGTTGTGAAGGCTGTAAATGGTTTTGATTCTTCCTTCATAGGAATCTGGTAATAACCTCTAGATAAATATAGTTTGGTGAAAAATTTTGCCTCTGAAAATTGTGTCATAAGATCTTCAGGGTTAGGCATGGGGTATAAATCGAGGCGAGTTATTTTGTTTAATTGTCTGAAGTCGACGCACATTCTTGGAGTTGATGCTTGTTTACGTTTGACAAGTACAATTGGTGCAGCATATGGTGAATTAGAATGTTCTATGATGCCTTGTTCTAACAGTTGATTAATTTCTTGTTGAAGGAAATCTCTGTAGTGTATTGGTAAAGGATAAGGTCTTGATTTTGTAGGCTTGGCATCTGTCAGTATGATTTCATGTTCGACAATAGAAGTTTTTCCTGGAACATCTGTGAATATTTCTGAATGTTCTTTGAGAATGTTTGTCAATTCTTGTCTTCTCTGAGGTGATAATTTATCAATTTTGATATCATGCCAAAATTCAGTTTGCTTCGTTGGCGTATCTGGCATTATGAAATCATTGCAATCATCCATATCATTTTCTTCTTCTTCAGGTATGACTGCCAAACATGACATAACTCTTTCTGTTTGTTCTGTACTTGTATTATCATCTGTTTCAGTATTGTACTTTTGTAGCATGTTGATATGATATATTTTCTTCTTGTTATGAATGTCAATTTCATAATCAACATCTGTGATTTTTTTGAGTACTGAGAATGGACCTTGCCATTTGATAAATAGCTTGTTGTTCTTATCTGGTAACAATAAACATACTTTGTCTCCTGGTTCAAATTGTCTGAGTTTTCTGGTTTTGTTGACTCTAGCTTGAGTATTTCTGTTAGCTTTATCTGTGGCTTCTTTGGCTTGCTCACATGCTGATATGACAAAGTTTCTGATGTCTATGACATGCTGGAATGCTGTTTTGGACTCTAGTGAATTTGAATCTGGTTGTATGAGTGATTCTTTGAGTATTGACATGGGTCCTCTTGGGTTGGCGCCAAATATCATCTCAAAAGGCGAGAAACCTGTAGTTTCTTGTTGACATTGTCTATAAGCGAATAGTGCCGCAGGTAAGAGTACATCCCAGTTTTGAGGATTGTCGTGAGCGATTTTCAATAAGATTTTCTTCAGAGTACCATTAAATCGTTCACATAGACCGTTGCTTTGAGGGTGGTAAGGCGTTGTGAACTTCATCTTGACCTTGTACATGTTCATAAAGGCTTTGGTTATATCTGCTGTGAATTGTGTGCCTCTATCAGAAAGGATGACTTCTGGGAAACCTTTTCTGGAAAATATTTCTGACAAAGCTCTTGTAATGTCAAGTGCTGCTATATTGACCAAAGGAATTGCCTCAGGCCATCTGCTACATGTATCAACCAGAGTTAAGATGTACTTGTGATTTCTGTCTGAAGCTACTGGCATAGGACCTATCAGATCGACTGACACTTTTTGAAAAGGCTTGTTTGTCAGTTCCATTGCTTGAATTGGTGCCTGTATTCTGTTGATTTTAGGACCTTTCATTTGGCAAACATGGCAAGAGCTGACATATTTCTTGACATCTTTGTTGATGCTTGGCCAATAGAATTCTTGAAGGATTCTTTTCTTCGTTCTGGTTACACCCATATGACCTGCATGTGGAAGATTATGTCCTGTTGCCAATATCTCTCTTCTGTATCTTTGAGGTACAAGTACTTGTTGTATTGTTTCGTTCTTATTGTGACTGTTCTTCATAAGAATGCCATTCTGAAAATATGGTTCATCTGTGAATTTTGATTGTTTGTTTGCTTGCGCCTTCTTATAAAGTATTTGCAATAATGAATCAATCTTCTGTTCATGTTTGAATTCATCATGTTGGAATTGTGGCAGTACATCGTCATTTTCAGGTAATGTTCTGATTACTAGTTCTGTCTCCTTTTGAATGATCTGTCCTTGAGTCTTAGGTATTGTTTCATTTTGGCTTGCTCGTTCAGATGAAAATTGTTCTTTGGGTTTGGTCATTGATCTGGTTACTACTGCATAACAATCTTGATTTCGTTCAATGTTATTTGCCCACTCTAAAAGTTCTTGTGGTGTGCAGTCTCTGACTCCTTCAATGTTGCCGATGATTAAGTCAACTGGTAAGTCGCGGACAACTAAGGCTTCGGTTGGACCACTAAAGAATGGTGTCTTAATGTGTATTATGGCTTCTTGTAGACTGCTGACAGTGCCATTGAATGCTGTGGCTTGAACTGATTTGCCTGTTAGTTGGTTTGACTTGACAAAACGTTTCTTGATTAATATAGATGTGCTTCCGGTGTCACGTAGCACCTGTACTTTTTGATTTCCTACCCAACCTGGATAGAATTTAAGACCATTTGTTTTCGCTATGACAGTCATGGTTGAATGTTCATCTCTATCATTTCTGTTAGAAAAGTTCTTCTTATATACATGTCGTGGTCTAGAGTCTTGAGAGTGGCTTCTGTAACGAGGTCTTTCAGTATATTTTTGATTTCTTGTAGCTTGTTTGCCATGGTGTGGATTGCTGGTGCTGAACTGCTTTCTTCTGCATTCATGGGCTTGATGACCTTTCATATGACAATATGAACATTCAATAATCCTGGTGCGGCATTGAGAAGCAAAATGTCCTATGTTGTTGCATCTATTGCAAATTATTTTGTCATATTTTGTATACTGTGAATTTCGTTTGTCTTCTGAAAAACAGACAAAGTTTTCATCTGCTGCTGGTTTGACTGGCTTGTTTGGATAAGCAGCTTTATATTGTCTGATGATTTTGGTTAACGTTGGAATATCAGAAGGACTTCTTTCAATTATATAAGATTGGATGTCTTCTGAATGAGCATGCGTGATATTGTCAATGATAATATGTTGTCTGATAGCTTGATAAGTGTTTTCCACTTTAGCAAGAGATATCCACCTGTCAAACCACATGGTCATGTTGGAAACGAAAATTTGAGGATCATCATCTTGTTTTGGTCTTGAGCTATAGAATTTCTTTCTATAGTTGTCTGACGTTGCACCGTACTGGCGTAATAAAGCTTCCTTGATATCATGATAATCACTGCGCTCGTTGACCGACAACTGCGAACAAATGTCAACTGCTTTTCCTGTCAGTAAACTAAGGAGGGAACTTGACCACTGGTCTTCTGGTAAACCAGACGTTGTTGCTAATTCCTCGAATCTAGTAAGGTATGAGTCCATGTTGTCTGTAGACTCATTGTATGAATGAATCTTTGACATGAGTTTATATCGATCAAAGACATTGGAACTTGCTTGATTAGTGTTGGCTTCTGTTGATTTTGAGTCTGACTTTAGTTTATTTTCTTCATGTTGCATTTTCAATTTTTCAAATTCCATTTGTGCCCTTTCATGTTCTCTTTGTCTTTCAGCAGCTTCTTTATCTTCTTGCCGTTTCTTCGTCTCATATTCTCTTTGTTTTTCTGCTTCTTGTCTTTGTTTTTCTGCTTCTTGTCTTCGTTTTTCTTCACGTTTTTCTTCTTCTTGTCTTCGTTTTTCTTCAATTTCTTTATCTTCTTGTCTTGTTTTTCTTCACGTTTTTCTTCTTCTTGTCTTCGTTTTTCTTCAACTTCTTTATCTTCTTGACGTAGCTTTGCTTAATGTTCTCTTTGTTTTTCTTTAGCTTCTTTATCTTCTTGACGTAGCTTTGCTTCTTTTTCTTCGTCTATATCTGTTTGCTCTTTTGCCCAGGCCATTAATTCATGTGGCAGTAATTTCAATATTTTTCCTTTGTCAAGATATTCTGACATTCTTTGTGTTCTATCTCTAGGCTTTGAATCCATTGTATAGTTCTTGTGTTTTATAATATATGAACTTGAATATATTAATATAGTAATTTTTGAATGTAATAATGTTAGTTATGCCGTCACTGGCTAATAATCTTGAACAGTAGGATTATGTCTACTACTGGAGTCGTTGTAGGAAGTGTAGATTTATTCAACCGTATCAGGTTAATGAAATATTGCTGAGCCGTGCAAGGCTATGAACTTTCTCTCTCTTGAGATTGTAGATCTAGTAGAACTTGTAGTATTAAAGTCGTCGTTGTGTACGATTGACTTGATATCAAATAGTAGAAATGTCTACTTGATAGATTATAGTGCCAGGTAATTGCTACTGGGCTTATCTATAATACTAATGCCAGTTAAATGATACTGGGCTTATCTACTGTGTCAGTTAAATAATACTGGGCTTATGTTATGCCAGCTAAATATTACTGGGCTTATGTATCGTGCCAGTTAAATGATATTGGGTCTTATTGCCAATGCCAATACAAAATAATAATATTAGATCTCGAGAGTTATAGTGAAAACTCGATCGTAGATCTATATCTATGATAAGATAAGATATCGATAACCAAACTGACCTTTGAACACAGTAGAACTATTCTCAAGTTGAGGAAAATCGAAGTTTTGTAATTGACGAAGTTTTGAAAATTTTTCCTTAGATCTTGAAAAAAAATATATTTTTTTTGATGATCTTTTTGATGATCTTTTGATGATCTTTATCGAATGTCGGAGGTGCCAGATATCACGATCATCAATCGATGTGAATGTCAGATGTCAAGATCTATGAAGATGCAATGATAGATGTCACGTTGAAGATTATCTTGACCTGTATCACACTAACGATGATCGTGATTGCCGAGGATCTTGAAATCTTCTTTTAATGATGATCGTATAGAAGTAGCTAGATCTAGTTGATAATACGATCATTCAAAATGTTGCCAGTTGATCATCTAGAAGTTGTCATTCGCTAAATCAATCTAAGTGTTACTATATTCAATGAAGAAACCTCTCTTCGTCTAAAACAATTACTTTAATTCAGAACTTGAAAAGCTA
Source organism: Biomphalaria sudanica (assembly GCA_036873155.1). Lineage (NCBI taxonomy): Eukaryota > Metazoa > Mollusca > Gastropoda > Planorbidae > Biomphalaria > Biomphalaria sudanica. The sequence continues at coordinate 1,539,011 of JAZGLO010000985.1, forward strand.
TTCACAAATAATTACAATGGTTAAACGTACTTGAATAAAATGATAGATCTACACAATAATATAATTGAGTTCTAATACAAAGCTTTAGTAGATGTTTCCACTTCCAAGTTCCATACAATGACTGACTAAAAAAAACCAGAACTCTTCCCGGGCTCCAGCTACGTCCCGTCCAACGCAGCTCATTGCAACCAATAAATGCAGCCCAAGTTACACTAATTAACATATCTCCACGTGGGAAAAAACCCGAGCTAATTGACGAGCTAACAATAGATACTGCGTACGTGACAGTGTGCAACACATAGGCCCTACACTGAAATGTATTGGCCTATCCATGGCCTATCTATAGACCTATATCCGTACATATTATTGAACAGGTGGCCATTCAGTGTAAAACGACAGGCAGTGTCAATTATATTTAAAACCCACATGTGCTTATTATTGTCCAGATTGTTCATCTCACTATGTGGGGGAACAGATCAATCACAATTTTTCCCGACATAAGACACGCCAAGATTGAAATCAAAGGGAAACTACTGCCTGCCTACGAGGCCATTAAAGATGATTTCTACCTCAAGTACAAATTCACGGAAGAGCTTCAAAACAGAGAAGCAGAAATTTTAAAAGTAAGTATTGCAGAAGCATTATGACTAACACTTAGTTCTACAGACCAAATCTATATCTAGACGTCTACTTGATCATTTTTAAATTTAGCATGCATTCAGTATTATTACTAACTTAGAGAATTAATCAACAGCTTAGAGTTAGACTTAGATTCTAGAGTAAGTTAGAGTAGTACCAGTACTAGTGTTATACCGATATTTACTTGTGTAACAGGCAGTGGTTACGCCGTATAGATCTACCGTCTCTTACCGTCACCTAAATTAAAAGTTAACGTAACACAAATAGTCCAATATTTAAACTACAATTTTACATACTTATTCATAATGTGTCTTAAAACGAATAGATATTAATTAATAATATCGTTTTATCCCGTGCTTTTAAGAATGCCCTGTATAATACTGTTGTAACCCTGCCCTGCACCAGTGCTTGTGGTGCGCACGAGTGCACTATTGAACCAGAACAGGAAGGCGCTAGGATAGAGGAAAGAACAGAATAGCAAGCGATTGTGAAAAGTCAGAATTGGTGGAAGCTAAGAAGCCGTCTTTTTTGTTTCCTGAAGGCTGTAGTGGGGACCTGGAGCGAAGTGGGGAAGGCTGTCGTTGGTCCGCATTCAGGTTGCTGGTGAAAGGACTGGTAGAATTAGTAACAAGACTCTTGGAATGCAGAAGCCTGTTATGGTTATGTGTTTGTCCTTGTAAATAAACACACTTATTTATTTATTGTAGAACCTCGTTGAGCTGCCTGCCTTAGAGTTACAATACTGTCTTTAATTCAGTCACAATAAGCACTGGCACATGATTTTAGACATCAATTTGGTCCAACACCAAGCCGTGTTTATGCCATCTCCCATTTAGCCCGAGCCTGTCTTTATGGTCACTTAAGCTATGTCTTATTTATTCTCTAATTCTTGTACTGCTTTCACATTTGATAAATTGTTATGCTCCAATTAAGTGTTATAACACACGTGCTAGTCCGCACAGCTTTTCAGACGCCCTTGAAAGATTTGGATATCGCTTTAGTAAACCGTTAAAACGTTTAATTAGAGGTAAAATGGTCGTTGAGTCTTCTACTCAAAGCTTCTCTATTTTGCCTTCCCTTAAATCCGGCCCTGCTGCGATAGTTTACAATCAAAGCAAAAGATCCTGCCTGCTAACTCTTGTCTGAATAGATCCGACGTGAACATTACCTATATGATTTTATAGTTTTAGACTTTAAAAAGGGACAGCAACATTATGTATTTCTTTTCATGCTCATACCGAGGATGGACGAACAAAGATAGACTTGAATAATAAATAGCCTAGAATTAAACTTGTTTTAAGAAGCACACATAACTGAAATAAGATTACATGCCAAAATTTCGTACGACAAAGTAGCACTGACAAAATGGTGTCTTTAAAATGTCGGTAAAAAATCATATTTATCTGGAGACAGCAGAGGTTTGAATTCTGAGTTTTTCTTCTCCCTCGGGCAGGAGGAACTCGTTAGCTGTAGGTGGCAACCAACCATTTGTCCTACACGCTAAGCTCCTAAACGTTATTACCGACAGCACCTCGGGGTGGGATGGGGCTGGGGGCGCGAGACAGCGGGTAGATTGGTCATGAGGCCATAAGGTGAAAATCTGCAAAATCACTAACTCAGATTTGACAATATGTTTCAGAAGATAAAAGAAATACAATAGATCCTAGAAACAACATTTTAGACACATGCAGATCTAGGTATAATAAAAGACCAACGACTGAATCATTTATTTCAAAATAAAATGCTGCACATATTTGAATGACTGGTTGTTGAGCGTCTCGCTAATGACACAAGTCCTAGGTTCGAACCATATACTAAACAATTTTTGTCAAGGACAAATAAAATATATATTGTTATGACTCTACATTGCGCACTGTCATTAGGTGCGAGACTGTGCACCAAGAGACACAGGACAGAGACACGCTAAAAGATAGAGGAAGTCAAAGATGACCGATAATTAGAAACAAGAAAGAAGTGCTGCTATTATTGGTTACTCTAGTGGTACATTTGTTATCGCATTACTATTGCTCTATTATTAAACTGGATATATCCCTTTCGTTGAGGTTCTTTGGGCTCGCTGTTGGCTTAGTGACAGCAATAAGTTAAATGTTTTCTTGAAGGTTCAGAGTGTGCCGATTTAAATTATTCCGACAGCGGATTCCAGCGGTGGTTGATTTTGAAACCAATACGATGCCAATGCCCATACATTCTCATCGTATGACCTCAAAACCATCCATTCGAAGTTGTTTTTTTTTTTTTTTTTTTTTTTGTGATCGGTTTGAAAGTCTTACCTACAAGAGTACAAAAGAGAGTTTGTGTTTTCTGTCAAGAACTTGATACCAGCTCTTGATGGCTAGAGTGGTTCTCACTACTTCGACTAATAGAATGTTTAAAGCTAATATCAGAGATGACGATAAAGTAAAGAAACACAATAAATAATACTTCTCTCACACTCCAGACACAAATTTGTATTTGAAATTGAGATATTGATTTACAACTAGTCGTTAACTACCAACATTGAAACTAATGGAAAAGAAGTAAGTTGATGTTTATTGATATATCAAGTTAGCAAACGTTTCGAACGACAGTAGGGACTATAATATGTAACAAGAAAAAAGTAATAATACAATTATAAAGTGTTTTCAGAACTAGACTATAGTAAATCCTGAGACATTAATACTTGGCTACGATGTGTCTGTCCCTGTCTCTTTCTCTCTCTCCTGCACGGATCCTGGAGACCAACGTCTCAGTCTGCGCAGTAGCCTACTAGTCAGTAGCGTAGCATCCTTGGCGCGAAGTGGTTTAATGAACCCGGGCCAATAGGAGCTCACAATATGGCGTAGCAACCATGGCGCGAAGGAATCCATTACGCTTGGGCCTATGACTCATGGCCAGTTGGAGTCCACAACTTTGGAAGAACATTTGTTTGTTCATTGGAAACACTTTTAAGTCGTTTAACTCTGTTAAGAAGTTGTAAAAACATTGACTTTTAAGGCACTATTACTTATATGCAGTCCTAACTGAATCAAACGTTATGAAATAATTATTTATTAAAAAAAAGGCACGATCTTTACATTGGAATTTTTTTTTGTCACACACTAAATTTGTCTTATTGGTTGGAGGGGGGTCCACAAAGATGTTCTTGAACCCGGGCCCACGAGTACCTTGCTACGCCACTGGTAGTATCCTAATATCGCGTCAAAACTTATAACAAAGTATATTTATCTAAGGGAAAGAACTCAGCATTTACAACCACATCTCTCAATAATGTAGTAGTTATTTCCATTATTCGATATCAACAAAATAATTAATAACCAATAATTAATTGACTGGAGGCGCTTGGCTGAGCGGTAAAGTGTTTACCTTCCAAACCGGTGGTGCCGGGTTCGAATCCTTTTGAAGAATGGGATTTTTAATTTTGGGATCTTTGGGCGCCTCTGAGTCCAACCAGCTCTAATGGGGACTAATTGATTAGTTTTTAAATTGACTCATGTTATTAGGTACAAGAACTAATTGTTTAAGATTTCAACTTGACCCGAGAATGGGTATAGGAGAAATAATTTGAACCATTATATAATTATAAGGGGACCAAACCATTACATATTTAGACATATATGTGAATACTGAAGGATTAATCTCTCTGGTTGGTATCAAACAAAATAATTAACTTATTAGTTAATTTGTATTTTTTATTTATGTCTTGCCAATGGATATTTGTGCAAATTTCAACTTAATCCAAGATTGGTTGTGGGAGAAATAATGTGTAGAAACTTTGTACGAGACAGATTGAGTTGATCTCAGCTTTGTAAAAAACTATCCCCAGAAACCTTCACTGGGCATAGTCCCATGTCCAGTGTTTTAGAGAAACGTAATGTTAGTTACTATACTTGAAATACACCTACATATAACTAAATAACGAAAGAAACATTTAAAGAGGCACTAGACTGGTTTCAATTCACGACTTCATACTTCGAACTAGTTCGAACCAATATTCATTTTTATTTATTTATAATTTTTTTTTTTAGTGCTTTTGTATAGCGAAACTGTCATGCTTCTTGAATGCTCAGTGCACTATGGTCCAAACTTTCATGCTTCTAGAATGCTCAGTGCACTATGGTACAAACTTTCATCCTTCTATTATGCTCAATGCACTATGGTCCAAACTTTTATCATCCTTCTAGCATGCTCAGTGCGTTATGTTCTAAACTCTTTTGTGGAATGGAAAAGGGGGGGGGGCCGAGGGGTATTTGGGAATCGGGTATTGAACTCGAGCCCATTACACAAATTGTGGCAACCATACCCGTGAAGATCACGTGACGGAGTGTGTCTTTGGCCTACATCTATATTCTGACAACGTAACAAATTTCTTTTCCTAGTAAGTTTATTTTAAATTTGTAGAGATTTGAGTAATATATAGAGTAAAGTGCGAAGTTGGAAATTATTAAGCACGCAGGCAGCAATTTTCACGTTTGGATTTTTATAACACCGTAACGGTCTGACCTATGAAAAAAATGATGGTATCTCTGGATTCCTCGTCCTTTTGTCTATAAAAATAGATCGAATTTAATGTATCACTAGGCTTGGTTAAAATTAAATATGAGTTCAAAGAGGTGTAGGGTTGGTATCGCCAAGCGTACTTTACCTCGAGCTTATTTTCCCCCAGTTAGTAAGCTCGAATGGGTTGATGGAAGGTTCGAACAGATCAAAGAAAATATATCTAAAAACATGTTTTAATATTTAATTTTCACTATAAAGTCATTTTCTTTTTACTCCAGCGCAAGAACACCATCCATTGCACCATTTCCCACCCTCCACAACTTCAAATAGTCTCTTTAAGCTGATAAGCAATCAGACTTAAAAATACCCTTAAGCCCATTACCCATTTCCTTCACTACCTGGTAGTAAAAAAGAATAATTCCACACCTCCTGAGTTTGACCTCACCATGAACTTAGCCTTTACAAGGAAAAGGAAATAGTATGTGTCGGAAGTAAAGAAAAAAGGTGCATGCGCAGTAGCAATAGAGTAGTAATTTGATAAACATTCAAATAAAAAAGTTTTAGCAATAAAAAGTGAACTGTTCGAACCTCTTGACAAATCGGGGCTGCTCGAACTTCGCACTTTACTCTATCTATAAAAAAAAGATAAATGACCTCGCTGTGCCTTGAAAGCAGGGTCTGAAAAAAAAATTACATTATCGTAAACCAAAAAGAATATTGAATAGAAATAAGATTTATTTAAACTGCTATGTAATTGAAATTACAGCACTAGCCCATTTGTCAATGTGTATGCATTAAAATGGCCAGACTTTGAAGAAAGACCATGCCAGATGAATAAACAATGGTATAACAGAAATGAACGAATCTATAGTTTTATCTGTAGAAACGCAAGACTAGCGGATGCTTCCAGACTGTCGCTATAGCAGCAGTTCAGCACATGAGTGACTGGATTCACGGGACCAAGCCTGGAGACTGGACATCCATGATCGTCATGTCTGATGGCAGTTACGGCATTGATAAAGGTAGGTCACTTTGACACAAAAGTAATTGATCTCATAAGTCAAATCATTGAATTTTTATTTTAAGGAGCTGTTCTAAAATAACCATAGTAGAAGGGAAGATGACATTTTAACTCTTTAGATACATAATAACCCACAAAAGGGCCATATTGATTTCCAATGCAGGATTTAAGTATAGGGTACACCTGCTATTGACTTTCTTTGGGTGAAAAGGGGCACACACAAAGATTACCCGAGTGAGTTTATTAGGAGTAATAAGAACTATTATTTCACTATCTAAATACGTTAAACCCTGTTGGTATCCGAAAATCCTATTTGACACAAACACATAATATCTAGACTTACAAACGGCCCATATCTCAAATAGCTTTGTGCCCTATCAAGTCTAAATCCGGTCCTGTTAATTCCTGACAAGAAACATAATATTACTTGTCGTCACTCAAGTTCAAAATATTATGAGGATATAGGCCTTATACTAGCTCACAGTTAAACAGAACTTTAGACTTAAAGAAAGACATTGTGGAAGCAGCTTCTCCCAACTGTATACATTGTAGTGATGACCTGATGATTATAGCTCTAGAAACATTTCGTAGAACTTTTTGAAATATCAATTAATCGCAGCAACGTTTTACGTTTACATTTTGAAGATCCGCTTTATTTCATTGTATTGCTCGAAAAAAGACGGGGGGGGGGGGGGGGGGAGAAGCTAAAGCGGTATGGAGAAATATGGGGGTGATATAATGAACTCTAAACAAAACAAAAAAACAACAACACAAGACAATGAAAAGAGGACTTTGGTAGATTATGAAATAAGTAGTTAAAAAAAAACAATATGAATGACCCTTTATGAAACTTTGACTGTTGCCAACTAAAATTGCTTTTTGCTATAAGCAATGTTCAAAAGGTAAAAACAAATGATTGTATGCTTTTAAAATACATAGCTCATCAAAACATTTACATAAATTACACCAGATACACCGCAATCTCCATATATGAAAAGCCAGCATATCTTAATGTCGTAATATAATAAAAATCACCATCATCTTTGTGTTTACTCCGTAGGTTTGGCGTACAGTTTCCCTGTCAGGGTATCAGCAGCCGGCGAGTGGGAAATTGTTTCTGACCTGGACATCAACTATTATGAAAGAGAAAAACTAGATGTAAGAGAACAGTCTGTAAAACATAGAGTAGTTCTATATACAGTGGCCCACCAGGGAAGTGCGGGCCGCAGGAGGAAAAGCTCCGATCGCCTCAGCGTGGCACCTCCATGTCCATGGAAATGTCTGTCCAGGGAACTAAGAACTAGAGTAAACATAGCCTCCATATGGACGGTGATAGTTCCTCATAGAAATATGTAGTTTGTCCACTTTTGGGCTCAGCAACCGGCCTCGCTTGGGATGGGGGAACCCATCGCATTGGCTCATAGGACCTTGATCCATTAACAAACGGATCTAACTAAAGTAACTTTCTAGTTGATTGGGGCCTCCACACAGAAAGGTCGGTGAAAAGTCAATCCTTCATCGTGGCTACGGGAGAAAGTCTTTCACGGGTCAAAGGTTCATACAATGGATTTATCTCGAGCCTTTGGGACACTTCGAAGAGGTGCGGGTGTCACTAACCCCAATGACGCCAATGTCTATATAATATACTGATGATATAGCTATCTTTTTGTAAATCATCACAGATTTCTACCTCAATATTACAGAGCTAATCATTTTCATTTATCTGTCTATTGGTAAGTTATAAACTAATAGTGACTACAGCCAGTCGGTAGTATGTATACGACAAACTCAAATCTAAGCAAAGTTTCAGGGCAACACACACATCAGAGGCAGAGATGTCAGAGGTAGAAATGCTAGAGGCAGTGCGAGGGTGACATCTAAATTTAGACCATAGCCACATGCGCCTCACTTAAGCAGACAACTATTTGAAAGGACATTGTTCATTGTTCCATGAGACGACATGGTGAAACTTTTAATACAAATACACTACATTTTTTTATTATGTCGTAAAACTTTCTGAATGCTTAGATACAACAAGAAATAAAAGATCGAATGACAGTGTGCATAAATAAGGCGGAAGTGGCTGTGGTAAGGGAAGCGGGTGATATGTGTCAGAAGACTATTCTTTCGATTTTTTACCTTCCAAAGTTTACTTCTTTTATAGTGGATGTAAACCTATTGAATAATTTTTATGCAAAATTTGTGTTGCTAATGGCTGATGAGGGGAGCAATAAAAAGGCAGCATATTATACAGAAACGCTTCGTGTTAAATTAGTCCACTCTTTATATGTTATATTTTAAAAACATGTCGACAGTATTATACCTAGACTTTATATCCGTCTTCATCAAGAGACGCTCCTGATACTTACTTCAACTCCCCCCCCCCCCGTTATTAATAGCCGGGAGAGATAAAATAGCCCCAACCCCTAAGATAAGATATACAATTTCATATTATAGTAATTTCTCCACACAAACACACTCAACAGACACTCAGGACGCGTGGAAACTAAATCTATGGCATATTTAGATTTTTGCACATTATGCTTCGCAAGTAGCCATGCGTCCCACTTCTTTTTGTTCTGTTCCAAGTATCACAACTAGATCTGTTTATATTAAAATCCTGATATTTGTTTCATTATTTGGATTTACACATTTTTGTGTACCCACAGACCTAGGCTTACTGTTTATAATTAGAATCGTTTTGTTTGCGTAGGGCGTACGCCTATAGATATAGATAGTCTGTTTTTAGCTATGTTCTAGTTCACCTTGAATTCTAAATGTTCTAGTTCACCTTGAATTCTAAATGTTCTAGTTCACCTTGAATTCTAAATGTTCTAGTTCACCTTGAATTCTAAATGTTCTAGTTCACCTTGAATTCTAAATGTTCTAGTTCATCTTGAATTCTAAATGTTCTAGTTCACCTTGAATTCTAAATGTTCTAGTTCACCTTGAATTCTAAATGTTCTAGTTCACGTTGAATTCTAAATGTTCTAGTTCACCTTGAATTCTAAATGTTCTAGTTCACCTTGAATTCTATATCTTTTTGTTCACGTGGAGATCTACTTGTTCGCAGGAAAGAGTCAATGAGATAAAGGCAGAGAGGATGTTCGCCTACGGTATACTTGAGCTTCCTGAGGCCAAGATAGAGGTGCAGAAAGACGAAGAGGGCGCCGTAGACCAAGCACGTGCCACGAAGTGGAGCTTTGGGCACGCCGAACCCTTGCCTTGCAGCATTCTTGGGATACTGGAGCAAGACAGGCTGGGCACCATGTGATAAGGGAGAGGCTGGGTTATCAAGTCACCGTAACCCCAAAGAGTGGCTGATGGGAATGGAGTGCCCCAGATGAGATGATTTAACTCAAGCCACTATCTTCTTAACAGCTCTTAGAGATGTCAAAAATATATTCAATTAAAATTATCCTAAAATAAACACGTATTGTTTCATTCTCTTTTTACAAAGCTTATATCAACTCTGTCTGTCTGTCTGTCTGGTAAAAAGTGTGTACACTTTATTTCTCCCACACCCTATTCTCGGATCAAGCTGAAATTTTGCACAATTATTTCTTGACAACACAAGAATCAATAAATAAAATTAACCAATTAGTTAATTAACTGTTGGTAATTAATTATTTTGTTTGGTATGGGTATCTCGAACAAGGGAAAGAAATTGTTATTGACTGAAGAGGTGGTATAAGCTGAATTAGTTTCCTTTATAGGTCGTCGTCTGAGTGAACACAAACCTACAAAAATAAGACGAAACTAGAAAAACAATTTAAAAAAAACTAGACAATCTTTCATGTTGATAGGCTCTTCACTAGCAGAGTGGTTACCGTGTTGGCTTGAGAAACCTGAGAAGGTTTTAGCCCACAAGCTTGAATTTAGGTCGTTAATGTTTTTTCTTATAAATTCCTTTTTAAAAAGCTATCACCCAGATACCCTTTTTTCTCTCCAACCTCTTTCCAACTGGTCCAGACAAGTGATACGATCATGGCGTTTTGATAAAGGTAAAAGCATGAAATTGCGCTAAACAAAAACAGAAGGTAGGGCCTACACATATTTCTATTGTACAGATTTATTATTGTTACAAATGTAATGACATGACTGATCCAAACTAATTGATACAACTGCACTTAATATAAGCTTTGTTGTTTTATTTTTGTATTATTTTGCATGCTTACCTTTTTTTTAAGGTATATAAACTAGTGTAACAGAGAGTCTATATAAAGTAGTGTAACAGAGAGTCTATATAAAGTAGTGTAACAGAGAGTCTATATAAAGTAGTGTAACAGAGAGTCTATATAAACTAGTGTTACAGAGAGTCTATATAAACTAGTGTAACAGAGAGTCTATATAAAGTAGTGTAACAGAGAGTCTATATAAACTAGTGTAACAGAGAGTCTATATAAAGTAGTGTAACAGAGAGTCTATATAAAGTAGTGTTACAGAGAGTCTATATAAACTAGTGTAACAGAGAGTCTATATAAAGTAGTGTAACAGAGTCTATATAAACTAGTGTAACAGAGAGTCTATATAAACTAGTGTAACAGAGAGTCTATATAAACTAGTGTAACAGAGAGTCTATATAAAGTAGTGTAACAGAGTCTATATAAACTAGTGTAACAGAGAGTCTATATAAACTAGTGTAACAGAGAGTCTATATAAACTAGTGTAACAGAGAGTCTATATAAACTAGTGTAACAGAGAGTCTATATAAACTAGTGTAACAGAGAGTCTATATAAAGTAGTGTAACAGAGAGTCTATATAAAGTAGTGTAACAGAGAGTCTATATAAAGTAGTGTAACAAAGAGTTTATATAAAGTAGTGTAACAGAGAGTCTATATAAACTAGTGTAACAGAGAGTCTATATAAAGTAGTGTAACAGAGAGTCTATATAAAGTAGTGTAACAGAGAGTCTATATAAAGTAGTGTAACAGAGAGTCTATATAAAGTAGTGTAACAGAGAGTCTATATAAAGTAGTGTAACAGAGAGTCTATATAAACTAGTGTAACAGAGAGTCTATATAAAGTAGTGTAACAGAGAGTCTATATAAACTAGTGTAACAGAGAGTCTATATAAACTAGTGTAACAGAGAGTCTATATAAAGTAGTGTAACAGAGAGTCTATATAAACTAGTGTAACAGAGAGTCTATATAAAGTAATGTAACAGAGAGTCTATATAAAGTAGTGTAACAGAGAGTCTATATAAATATAAAGTAGTGTGACAGAGAGTCTATATAAAGTAGTGTAACGACTACGTTTTGTTCTATTCTCTCCTGACAGAATTCTGTTTCCTAAAATCTTTCTTAGAAAAAATCTGATTCTATGTCGTCTCTGTTATAACCACTTTCTGCTGGTTGAACGGTTCTAAAAAGAATAATAATAAGGCCTGTCTTCGAGTCTCTCAATATTGTACATTAAACGGCAATGTTACTTTTGTGTGTGTGCTGTTGATGACCTTCTTCAGTCGTAGAACAACTAGGATTCATCTTGTATTACACTTTTTCACGTGGCTGTAGAGGCCTATTTTGGAGAGACACTCCCCTCCACATATATCGCAGGCCTAAGTGGCTTTCGCTTTGATGGTAGAGGAGCCGGCCATTTTTCGTCAGGCAGGATTTTCTTGCAGAGCTGAGGCAATGCAATCCAGCACTTTCCAACGTTGCTTCTCGACGTCAAGAACTACAATAATATAGGTAACACGTTCAGTTTGTATACGTTTTTAAACACATTTGCATTGTGTCCAAATCTTTTTTAAACTTCTCTTTGAAGAAGATACACACTTCATCACGGAACTCAAAACGCTATCAAACTGAAAAGCAAACGTTTCATGGTCAGAATCCATTTCCTTGCCCAATGAAAGTAATAACCACGCATTGAAAGAGCAGCTCCGGGTGTATTTAATTTGTACACCATTATTTGTTTTTTTATTCAATGCCTCGTGCAAAAATCTCGCTAATTCTCTTCCACGCTTACGTAAGATATAGATGAAGGACGCATCCCTATGTTGGATGCAACGAATCCTTATGTTGGATGCAACGAATCCCTATGTTAGATGCAACGATTCCCTATGTTGGATGCAACGAGAAAAAAAAAAGCTGTTACAATTATTTTGTTATCTTGCTCTCGCAATGAAAGCATCTTATCGACCTGTCATTGCTGAACAAATCGTCACACATCAGATCCACTCTACGACATAAATATGATTGACACATAATTTCAATGCGTGATGCTGTTAATTCCACATGTCTTTTTATTTATTCTTTATATTATACTCCTCTTTGGTGTTTTAAAACATCTTTGGCGTTTTTCCCCAACATAGAAAAAGAATGATACAGAACTAAATGTAGGCCAATCTAATATGGGCTCATGTTCTGTGTTTTTTAAAAAATAAAAATAATCTTTAAAATGTGTACATGTATATGCAATGGATTCAGATTTAATTTATAAAAATTTAATTTTTAATTTAAACAAATCTAATAAGTAGATCTGTTCCCATCTGGGTTTTTTGTGTGGATATAAACAAATGCTTTATTTACAAAACGTACTCGCTTTTTTTTTTAACCTGGTTTCCCTAGATCTTATTTGACGTTTTAAATAACAAGACGTGAACGTAGGTGTGAAATGAAAAAGTTATTGCTCAACACAAAACCCAATCAATCAGTCAACCCAGCCAATGACGGGCAATAAATGCTAGTAGAGTGGGAAATAAATCCGCATCAAACTAGCGTCATAAAAAACTTGTCCACCTTGAACATGGTTCGAATTAAACAACTAAAGCTTGAGTAAAAAAAATAAAACTACATTTAGAATAAAGAGGGAAAGTTTGAAAGGAACATAAAGAAACACGTTTAAAATAAAGAAGTAAAGATAAGAATAAAGAACCAAAGTTTAGAATGAAGAATCAAAGTTTAGAATAAAGAATCAAAGTTTAGAATGAAGGACCAAAGTTAAGAATGAAGAATCAAAGTTTAGCACGAAGGACCAAAGTTTAGAATGAAGAATCAAAGTTTAGAATGAAGGACCAAAGTTTAGAATGAAGAATCAAAGTTTAGAATAAAGGACCAAAGTTTAGAATGAAGAATCAAAGTTTAGAATGAAAAACCAAAGTTTAGAACGAAGGACCAAAGTTTAGAATGAAGAATCAAAGTTTAGAATGAAGGACCAAAGTTTAGAATGAAGGACCAAAGTTTAGAATGAAGGACCAAAGTTTAGAATGAAGGACCAAAGTTTAGAATGAACGACCAAAGTTTAGAATGAAGAATCAAAGTTTAGAATGAAGGACCAAAGTTTAGAATGAAGAATCAAAGTTTAGAATGAAGGACCAAAGTTTAGAATGAAGAATCAAAGTTTAGCACGAAGGACCAAAGTTTAGAATGAAGGACCAAAGTTTAGAATGAAGGACCAAAGTTTAGAATGAAGGACCAAAGTTTAGAATGAAGGACCAAAGTTTAGAATGAAGGACCAAAGTTTAGAATGAAGGAACGAAGTTTAGAATGAAGGACCAAAGTTTAGAATGAAGAATCAAAGTTTAGAATGAAGGACCAAAGTTTAGAATGAAGAATCAAAGTTTAGAATGAAAAACCAAAGTTTAGAACAAAGGACCAAAGTTTAGAATGAAGAATCAAAGTTTAGAATGAAGGACCAAAGTTTAGAATGAAGGACCAAAGTTTAGAATGAAGGACCAAAGTTTAGAATGAAGGACCAAAGTTTAGAATGAAGAATCAAAGTTTAGAATGAAGGAACGAAGTTTAGAATGAAGAATCAAAGTTTAGAATGAAGGACCAAAGTTTAGAATAAAGAATCAAAGTTTAGCACGAAGGACCAAAGTTTAGAATGAAGGACCAAAGTTTAGAATGAAGGACCAAAGTTTAGAATGAAGGACCAAAGTTTAGAATGAAGGACCAAAGTTTAGAATGAAGGACCAAAGTTTAGAATGAAGGAACGAAGTTTAGAATGAAGGACCAAAGTTTAGAATGAAGAATCAAAGTTTAGAATGAAGTACAAAGTTTAGAATGAAGGACCAAAGTTTAGAATGAAGGACCAAAGTTTAGAATGAAGGACCAAAGTTTAGAATGAAGGACCAAAGTTTAGAATGAAGGAACGAAGTTTAGAATGAAGGACCAAAGTTTAGAATGAAGAATCAAAATTTAGAATGAAGGACCAAAGTTTAGAATGAAGGAGCAAAGTTTAGAATGAAAAACCAAAGTTTAGAACGAAGGACCAAAGTTTAGAATGAAGAATCAAAGTTTAGAATGAAGGACCAAAGTTTAGAATGAAGGACCAAAGTTTAGAATGAAGGACCAAAGTTTAGAATGAAGGACCAAAGTTTAGAATGAAGAATCAAAGTTTAGAATGAAGGACCAAAGTTTAGAATGAAGAATCAAAGTTTAGAATGAAGGACCAAAGTTTAGAATGAAGAATCAAAGTTTAGCACGAAGGACCAAAGTTTAGAATGAAGGACCAAAGTTTAGAATGAAGGACCAAAGTTTAGAATGAAGGACCAAAGTTTAGAATGAAGGACCAAAGTTTAGAATGAAGGACCAAAGTTTAGAATGAAGGAACGAAGTTTAGAATGAAGGACCAAAGTTTAGAATGAAGAATCAAAGTTTAGAATGAAGGACCAAAGTTTAGAATGAAGGACCAACGTTTAGAATGAAGGACCAAAGTTTAGAATGAAGGACCAAAGTTTAGAATGAAGGACCAAAGTTTAGAATGAAGAATCAAAGTTTAGCACGAAGGACCAAAGTTTAGAATGAAGAATCAAAGTTTAGAATGAAGGACCAAAGTTTAGAATGAAAAATCAAAGTTTAGAATGAAGGACCAAAGTTTAGAATGAAGAATTAAAGTTTAGAATGAAGGACCAAAGTTTAGAACAAAGGACCAAAGTTTAGAATGAAGGACCAAAGTTTAGAATGAAGGACCAAAGTTTAGAATGAAGGACCAAAGTTTAGAACGAAGGACCAAAGTTTAGAATGAAGGAACGAAGTTTAGAATGAAGGACCAAAGTTTAGAATGAAGAATCAAAGTTTAGAATGAAGGACTAAAGTTTAGAATGAAGAATTAAAGTTTAGAATGAAGGACCAAAGTTTAGAACGAAGGACCAAAGTTTAGAATGAAGAATCAAAGTTTAGAATGAAGGACCAAAGTTTAGAATGAACGACCAAAGCTTAGAACGAAGGAACAAAGTTTAGAATGAAGAATCAAAGTTTAGAATGAAGGACCAAAGTTTAGAATGAAGGACCAAAGTTTAGAATGAAGGACCAAAGTTTAGAATGAAGGACCAAAGTTTAGAATGAAGGACCAAAGTTTAGAATGAAGAATCAAAGTTTAGAATGAAGGACCAAAGTTTAGAATGAAGAATCAAAGTTTAGAATGAAGGACCAAAGTTTAGAATGAAGAATCAAAGTTTAGAATGAAGGACCAAAGGTTAGAATGAAGGACCAAAGTTTAGAATGAAGGACCAAAGTTTAGAATGAAGGACCAAAGTTTAGAATGAAGGACCAAAGTTTAGAATGAAGGAACGAAGTTTAGAATGAAGGACCAAAGTTTAGAATGAAGAATCAAAGTTTAGCACGAAGGACCAAAGTTTAGAATGAAGAATCAAAGCTTAGAATGAAGGACTAAAGCTTAGAATGAAGAACCAAAGTTTAGAATTAAGGACCAAAGTTTAGAATGAAGGACCAAAGTTTAGAATGAAGGACCAAAGTTTAGAATGAAGGACCAAAATTTAGAATGAAGGACAAAAGTTTAGAATGAAGGACTAAAGTTTAGAATGAAGGACCAAAATTTAGAATGAAGGACCAAAGTTTAGAATGAAGGAGTAAAGTTTAGAATGAAGGACCAAGGCTTAGAATGAAGGACCAAAGTTTAGAATGAAGGACCAAAGTTTAGAATGAAGGAGCAAAGTTTAGAATGAAGGACCAAAGTTTAGAATGAAGGAGCAAAGTTTAGAATGAAGGACTAAAGTTTAGAATGAAGGACCAAAGTTAATATGAAGGACCAAAGATTAGAATGAAGAATCAAAGTTTAGAATGAGTTCTATATGTCTTACAACAGTGATATGGTTTCGGTTCTCTTTTCGCCGTCTACGTCTGTCCTTAGCAGTAGATTTTCTTTTGGTCTCAAATGTGTATCCCGAGGCCTTAGTAAGACATCTTAAGCTGTCTCAAAAGCCTCCTGCTGCCAGGTGCTCTTGTCTATTTCGGTTAAAGAATGCTGGCGCCTAAAAGCTGGGCTTCAAAACGTTTTTCATTTGTGAGAGACAGCACTACATTGTCAAAAACTCCAACTATCTCAATATTTTGTAAGATACTTAACCTAAACAAATAAATACATGACTTGATTTTTTAATTTTTCTTTTTTTACAGAGCATCATCAGCATGTCATAAATGAAATCGACAAGTTAACAAAATTAAATCAATTAACTCTTGGCCTGTTGATTCAGCTAATTCGATATGACCAATTAACAAATTGTCCAATTTGCTATCAAAAAAAATATCGACCGATTTAGTCTAGTTAAGAGACGTATTTAAAATCAAAACTGTTACGCGGGTCGTTGACACCATCGCTCCTTTTATTGCGCAGTCACCACTCGGCCAGATGCATAGTGAGACACAAACGCTGCTGTAGAAGTCCCCTGGTGAGACCATCAGGAGAACGTCAGGCCAGGTCAATGATTTGAAGGTTGAGGGCAATGAGATATAAGGGTGAGGCAGATAAGGCGAAGGCAGACTGGAGAGAGGCACAGCAGAACTGAACAAGTCCAGGCAACAGCATCAACAGCTGAGGAGGTAAGCTCATCACGTTGAAACAATTGTTGTGATTTGTACCAACAAATGAATACCCTTAAACAATTATTGTGATTAGTAAAAATAAATGTTTCAACAATTCTTGTGATTTTTTACAAATTTTATAAAATACAGACTTTACTTTAAAGACTTTATTTACGCGTGTCCCTAAGGCAATCTAGTCATGCATGTTAATCAATGATTTAAATGACAAATACATAAATATATTTAAACAATTATTGTGATCTATACAAATAAATATGTTTTTATAAATCTACTCGACTACTGATTGTTGTTTTTCTAAAGCGCTTGGCTTCAGGGGTCCTGGGTTCGAATCCTGATGAAGACTGTGATCTGTTATTTGGGGATTTTGGCGCATCTGAGTCCACACAGGTCTAATGGGTACCTGACATTAGTCGGGGAAAAATAAAGGCGGTTGGTCGTTGTGCTGGCCACATGACACCCTCGTTGACCGTTGGCCATAGAAACAGATGACATTTACATCATCTGCCCTATAGATCGCAAGGTCTGAAAGGGGGACTTTCCTTTTTTTTAATTGTTTGAACATCTTTTTTTTAAAAATTACTTCTCGTACTAATATAATACTAATTCTAATTAAGATGATCAATTTTGTGTAAAACTTTTATTTTCAGTGTCAAAATGTCAATGTCAATGGTATTGTTAGTGTTGTCTGCACTTATAACTTATGTCACAGCTCAAAGTAAGATCTTGATATGAATTTTAGAAGTTTGTTTCGTTTTTTAAAAAAATATTTAAGTTAATGTTTTTGTTATAGACTACTCTAAGGATGATGAGGCTAAATGGTTTCGCTCGGGCTCTTATCACAAAATGTGATTTCAGGTAGAAACTTGGATATTTTTTACTGTACAGTGTAAGACTCAACTGATGTCCGTGAATTTGCCAAACACCTTAACTGCTAAATGATCTACCTGACCTAAGGGATGGTCGCGCTGGCTAAAGGGAACTCTCATATTGGAGCCAGGAAAACGTCAATTAGGATGAAATGGTGGACGACAGTTCCACTATATGTAGTTCATTAAAAACTTTTTCCACCTTTGCCCTTAAAAATGTTCAATGAAAAAATGGTGAACACAATATTTGAACTCTATTAAATCTTTAAATTAGTGTAAGAGATCTATATCGGTTCTCATTACTACGTTTACATGCGGCCCATCCGATAGGTGTCGCTTTAAAATCTCATTCACTTTAAAATGAATATATTAACTAAGAGTAAGCGTATAAAAAAAAAGAACTCTTTCTTTCTAAGGTCAGCTGTGTAGCGGCAAATACTGTATCGTGGGTCAAGCTCAGTGTATCAATGACACCTGTGTCTGCAACAACCCACCCTACACCCACGGAGACGGCTACTTCAACTGTTACAGGAAAAGTAGGATCATTTTTTTAAATCAGTTTAAAAACACTTAGATCTAGTTTTTATTTTTTTTTTTCTAATTTTTTACATTGACAAAGTCACACGTCATTTAGTAGGCTTATTAAGATGCTAAAACATAAAATACAAAATATCTACTATAATTTCGTGTATGCGCAAGTTTTCTTTTTGTTCGGCACAAATAGTGTCCTTCACCTTGTCATTTATTTTCAAAAGGCCAAATTGCTGCTGAAATTCTGAACGATCCAGTCCTGAATACTTTGGGCAACGAGTCGGCTTCCTTGACTGTTCCTTGTCGTATCTTGGTAGTGAATACGAAACAAGAGTTAAAACGTTACGTTGGCAAGCTCACCAACATTGGATTCTGTTATGTTCAGGTAACTTGGGATCAGTGCTAGGGTGGGGGGGGGGGGTTCACATTTAAAAGTCTCCCCCGGGCCCCCACTTCAGGGGGTACCCCAAATGAATGTCCTATGTTTTTTACATTAAATATTACGACACTGCCATGTTATCTTGCTATTCACGTGGAGTCAAAAATACAAGACAGCATTGATCTAGAAGAGGTTACTTGAGGCGATATGAATTGAGATTTTTCACTTGTGTATTACCTCGGCAATAAACAACGGTATTATTCATTAAAAGAGTCTTAATGATTTTTGTGTGTGTTAATTTTACTTATATAATGTACCAATTGGAATTTAGACATATACTTATTTAGCACATTATCTCATGTCATGATGTCAAATGTTAAAATGCAGGGGTCCCTAAAAAGGTCAAGTCTCCCGGGCCCCCCAAATCCCTAGCTACGCCACCACTTGTGAATCTTGTGATGTAGGATACTGTAAAAATATGTCATATGCCAGGCTCTATGTTACGTGCCCTACGAGACTAATCGATGTAGAAGGCCTGAACACTGACCTGCGACTTCGCAACCTGTGGGAAGTTTAGACCAATAGCTCGTTGCCAGTGTTCATGCCTTCTCGCCACACGTAGTATTACTTCAGGACATCTTTTTTTGTTGTTGCTGAGAAATTTGTCCTTTTATCTACCTGTCATTCGCTCCAGACTATCGTCACGATGGTCCAGGGTTCAAACCTTGCAAGACCTCATCCAATTGCCATCGTGCATGAGGTTTCAGCTAGGTCGTAATGACCTTCATTTCGGAAGAAAATTCTGCAACGTTCACATTTACACTTGCATGTCACCAAGTCACGTGATCTTGTCTGTTGGGAGGCGTGGGTGGAGAATTTAGAGTTTGAAAAAAAAACGTTAATCAAAGACTAGACGTTGCATCTGGACACAATTGTCGTCTAATTAATGACATGGGAAGGGGGTAGTTATGTCGGTTGGGTTAGGACATATCCGATAAAAAAGTTGTTGGCAAAGTATTTTACGTATCTTTTGTGTTGAGTTATGATCCGTACTGATGCCAAATAATGGCCAACTTAATAATAAAAATTACTTTGTCCTAAAAATTTGATTCTGCAGTTCTGCTTTTTAAAATGAATTGCTCATCAATAATTTTGTATTCATTCATTGTATGCAAACCATTGTTACTTTCGAGATATTATGATACTGTTGTTTTGAATTGAATATCCATGGGCTTCCAGAAGGTTAAATTATATCTATTTTTATTTGGCAGGTACACAGTTTCCAGTCAAGGTCCCGTGGTAAATTTTATGTGTCTGGTTATGAAGTTGCCATCAAACTTGAATACGCTAACGGTACTGTAAAGAGTGTATCCTCCATTGTCTTTGGACCCCAAGGGGGGGTAAGTAGCTATGCAATTTCTATCACATCTTCTGTGTCTAGTTGTCTACTTACGAACAAAACGGAAGCCTGTTGGTTGTGAGATTACTGGGCAGCTGAAAAGAAAGTCTTAAGGTCCTATAAAGATGCTATGAGGGGGCTGAGTGGTGAAGTGCTTGACTTTCGAAGGGGGGTTCTTGGGTTTGATTATCGGTGAATATTAGAATTTCGAATGTTGAAATTTTATAGGACGTTTTTAAATCCACTCAGCTTTGATTGGTACCTGACATTAGTTGGGAAAAGTAAAGGCAACCGGTCTTTGTGCTGGCCACACGACACCGTCGTTAACCGTCGGACACAGTAACAGACGACCTTTACAGCATCTGCTCTAGAGATCGCAAGGTCTGAAAGGGTAACTTAACTTTTTTTTAAAGATGCAAGATGCTGTGATGACGTAGATGTGTCCATCCAGCTCTTGAAGAGTAGATCTAAGACCTATACCTAAACGAGACCTCTGTTTACACATGAGACCTGTACTCTGACCTGAGACCTGCACACCGTTTTGATACATGTACTTTGATTCCTTTAATCTTGTCAAAGTCACCAAGACTTTCTTTCAAATTTACTTACTTCAACATTAAACATTCACAAAACTCAGTCTGTGCAAATTCATAGCATAATGTGTTATGGCTATAGGATTGGGAGTTTATTTATTACATTTTATTTTATATACCAATTTTAAGTTTGCGATATATGAATAAAATGTGGGTTTCATCGGAGAACTGCCTGATCTGGAAACCACTGCACGATTCATCTCAAATATAGTATTACTGATCTGAACCCTCCGACATGTACAATGTGAACGAAGAAGAAGAACTATTGTTTTTTCATTTTAAGATACATAATGTGGTTATGCAGGGGCGGGCTTTGTAGTTGCTGAGTATTGCCATCCATAGGCCCTGCGTCTGAGATGTCCCGGTGAACCAGAGATTTTACCGTCGCTATCAGCCATCCTAGGAATTAGCTGGGCATCTACCACAAATTCTAATTGTAACATACCGCTCCTCCATTATTAAATAAACTAGTCAACTCCATCGAATTTAGTTGAAAGGATTATTTTCTAGCTTTCTTTTACTTTACTACCAAAATGTTTCTGATAATACTAAGGCTTGTCTTCGAGTCCGAAGATTAAATGGGAGTACAGTATGTCATGTGGCTACGCAGCCTAGCTGAGATTTACATATTTTGTCACATCCAACGCAGACCACCCACGTTGTCTGCCGGTGGTCGATTTAGATTTGTTTTTAACCCGTCTATTTCTGTTTTCGGCAGTAGATTTCCTTTTGGTTTCGATTTCTAAGATGGGTGTACTGTGACAGTAAAATCTCTCATTTTCTATTTGAACGTAATCGAGCAGTCAATGATGCTATCATAAGGTATGACGTAGATCTGTTTTATAACAACTGGTCCAGGCACTAGAGACGGTCAAGCCATTGAGCTTTGAGGTATGGTCCCTATTTACACTATACCCTTTCGCCTCACATATTTCACTCGTCCGGGACCTCTTGTCATGCTGAAGCCTCCTCTGGGTCTTAATCACAATGAGAGAGTTATTATAATGTATTTAGTACTTCACCTTCGCCTATCCCTTAGTTAATGGTCAGTCGGGGCACCACACAAGATTTGTCCCGCGCCTTTCTCCATTCCTTTTTCTTTTGCCTTGGGTAGAGCAGGCCTTTTATACTGTCTTCCCTGCGCTTTCTCTGTCAGCCTTTTCTTCTTTTCGTGGTACTGTTCAGTGAAGAAAGGTCTTTGCGAGTACTGTAGACGTTGCAATACTAGATAACTTAATTTGATCTTTCTGTTGATTTAGTGGTAGATAGTTTTTTATGGTGCTGTTATGAGTATAATAACAGAGTCGAAGAATATGTCCGTTTAGTATGGCCATAATACACTGAATGACTATACAAGACACTCATCTCGAACATTTCGTGAACACATTCTTATGGACGAGTTACAAGCACATGTAAACATAAGAACGACAACCGATACAGTATCTAATTTTCACTACAGGTGCTCCAATTTTTTATAGAAAATATGTCAAGAGAATAGTAGTACTTCATTGTAGCAACTTTAATGTTCAATGTTTATTTCCCCAAGACTCCGTAGCTTAGATGTGAAACAATGGCAAACACCCGAGGATCTATTGATTCCACTCCGTTTGGTTTAACCTTTCTATATAGATGAACTTTACCCATGTTATTGTGATATTGACAAACATCTTCAATTCTATGTTGATATTGACAAACATCTTCAATTCTATGTTGATATTGACAAACATCTTCAATTCTATGTTGATATTGAAAAACATCTCCAATTCTATGTTGATATTGAAAAACATCTCCAATTCTATGTTGATATTGAAAAACATCTTCCCTTCTATTCTGATACTGACAAACATCTTCCCTTCCATCTTGATATTGAAAAACATCTTCAATTCTATGTTAATATTGACAAACATCTCCCATTCTACTTTGATATGAACCCACTCTCAGGTCCAAGAGAATGGTACTGACAACGCCTTCCTGCCTGATGGACCCTACGCCAATGACAACGTAGACTACATTGACGCTGCCAACAACGTTCGCATCACACGTTACTACGACAGCAACAACGACCAGTACGTTTTTGAGGTAAGGGTTGTGAGCACGCTATCTTGGTAGGGTTGGGAAAGCAACAAAACTCTACAATTTTACTTGCAAACTAAATTTGTAAAATGGTAACTATGGATAAAAACAAATAACTAACATTTAAATGTCTAGATCTATAATTAGGATCAAACAGATGATCTTTTATATTAGGATTTTAAACAAATAAAGGGGAGGAGAGTCGATAACCGCAAATCTATGGTCGCAAGATCCAAGAATCATGCTCATTTTATTCCAAAAATTAAATATCGTCTTTCTGCCTTTTCGTTCATTTTCACTTAATAATTAACTCGTTTAATATGTGCAATTGAATGACGCTACTGGTGTACAATGGACTGTAGTATGCATATTTGTTAGTAAGGAGCATCCCTTTTATCCCATTGATCTTGAGGAATGATTTTTCCTAATGGTCAGGCGTGGAACTGGGGCTCTTCACCCCAACTACTGTTTCAATGTCCCACAATGGCAGCAACCCCGTCGTGTTGTATACTAGCGCCCGACCTCCATTCCTAGACCCCGCTTACTACAAGCAGCTGCGCTTCTTTCGTGGGAATGTCATCATATTTTAATTCTGTAACCGCCACAAAGCCTTGTATTGACCGCCACTCCAGCTAACGGGACACTGGTGACGGCCCTTGTGGAACAGCATGGCGGATTTGTTGGACCGGTTCGTCAGGTTTCTTTCTAACTTACCAAGAGAGTTATTTAAAAAAAAAAGCAATAAAGGTAATCCGACGCATGCTAAGTTCTCTATCCGTTGTTCGCCTTTCTGCGTTTCACTAACAGACGTTTCAACTAATGTGCCATATTGAGGCCACATGGATCTAGAATGACCTCGGGTGCTAACTATCAGCATTGATGAGTGAAGGCAGCAGACCATTGTCTAGTCAACAGGACATCCTGGTTCGCCATTTATCCTCCTGGAGGGCATCGGTAGTAAACGTTTGAGAACCAATGGGATACATCTAAGGGGAAATACTCTTTAATTATTGTGCTTTTGTTTGTTTAAGGCGGACGCCTGCGGTATTAGAGCCACATTGGTACCATACGACACAGTTTCAGGACTAAACAGAGTTAGAGTTCCAGGAGTCTCTGTGGCTATCAACTGCATACATCGTGAGTAGTATCCTCGACTGAGGTCATTTCTTTATTGATTTTATTGATGAATTTTGAGATAAGTTACATAATTGCACTCCCTAAAAAAAGACCCACACTATCACTTTTTATCTTTTCAACTATCTAAATATAAACCATAGGCCTCTAAGCGAGCTAAATCATTCATTGCTAGTCAACTTAGCATGTCATATATTGGTAAATGAGTTAAGAGTCTAATCCAAAATAGAAATTTAAAAGGCCTTTTTTTTAAAGGCTTCCAACATAGAAAGTTTATCACAATAAATGAATTGAAAAAAATCGGACCTAAAATGGAACTCACATCAATGTTTTAAAAAAATAAGTAGATTGTATATTTGTTCAGTCTCATTGTAAGTTAGCGGAACGGCTACTTCATGACCATGATCTTAGCCGCACAACCGTCGAACTGAATGTTTTTCCTCCGGAGAAGAAGGGCTAAGTAGATTTGGGAAAACACTGGAGCAGAAGGGCTAAGTAGATTTGGGAAAACACTGGAGCAGAAGGGCTAAGTAGATTTGGGAAAACACTGGAGCAGAAGGGCTAAGTAGATTTGGGAAAACACTGGAGCAGAAGGGCTAAGTAGATTTGGGAAAACACTGGAGCAGAAGGGCTAAGTAGATTTGGGAAAACACAGGAGCAGAAGGGCTAAGTAGATTTGGGAAAACACTGGAGCAGAAGGGCTAAGTAGATTTGGGAAAACACTGGAGCAGAAGGGCTAAGTAGATTTGGGAAAACACAGGAGCAGAAGGGCTAAGTAGACGCGGGAATACACAGGAGCAGAAGTGTGTTAGCATCAAAACTGATGTTACTGCTTGCCTCAGGCTCTGTATTGAGCAATTAAAATATCAGGACAGTTTCTTTTTGAATATGATGTTGATAAGACTCTTCTATTTTCTGGGTCACTATGTGGTTATACTCTCATGCAATCGTTTCTCCAGATCCCAAGTATTTTGACATCGCCAACAGTGTCGGAATCGTTCCCAAACACTCTGGAGGTTACACCCTACAAGACATACAGAGCCTTTATCCAGGCACCACTGTAGAGCAAGCTTTGTCAGTCTTTGCGTTCACGAGAAACACAACGCAAACACAGTAAGTAATAACGTACTATGCAATACTAATATGTATATACTTCAATAACCAATGACATAACACCGGTGTTAACTCTTTCAGTGCTGTGTGACTCAGCGAGTCACTTCGCTAGCGCTGGTCAGTGCGGCGTTACTCTCAGCGAGTAACTTGGTTTATAATATTTATTTCACTATCTTTTTTATGTTAAACTTTTTTATTTCTCTATTCTTTTTCATGTTCATGTCGATGTTTGGTAGTAAATTCGATGTAGTACCAACACATTAAAAAAAAAAAAGACAACATTATGTAAATGGTTCCGCTTTTTAAGTTTATTTCCAGGGACCCTAAAAATGTAAATAATACAATTTCATAGTGCTTTTTTTTTCAGCGTTAATAGAATGTGAAGCGATTCAATGTGTTTAGTAAGTGTGATGTTTCAATATTTATGGATTCAATGTGTTTAGTAGTGTGATGTTTCAATATTTATGGATTCAATGTGTTTAGTAAGTGTGATGTTTCAATATTTATGGATTCAATGTGTTTAGTAAGTGTGATGTTTCAATATTTATGGATTCAATGTGTTTAGTAAGTGTGATGTTTCAATATTTATGGATTCAATGTGTTTAGTAAGTGTGATGTTTCAATATTTATGGATTCAATGTGTTTAGTAAGTGTGATGTTTCAATATTTATGGATTCAATGTGTTTAGTAAGTGTGATGTTTCAATATTTATGGATTCAATGTGTTTAGTAAGTGTGATGTTTCAATATTTATGGATTCAATGTGTTTAGTAAGTGTGATGTTTCAATATTTATGGATTCAATGTGTTTAGTAAGTGTGATGTTTCAATATTTATGGATTCAATGTGTTTAGTAAGTGTGATGTTTCAATATTTATGGATTCAATGTGTTTAGTAAGTGTGATGTTTCAATATTTATGGATTCAATGCGTTTAGTAAGTGTGATGTTTCAATATTTATGGATTCAATGTGTTTAGTAAGTGTGATGTTTCAATATTTATGGATTCAATGTGTTTAGTAAGTGTGATGTTTCAATATTTATGGATTCAATGTGTTTAGTAAGTGTGATGTTTCAATATTTATGGATTCAATGTGTTTAGTAAGTGTGATGTTTCAATATTTATGGATTCAATGTGTTTAGTAAGTGTGATGTTTCAATATTTATGGATTCAATGTGTTTAGTAAGTGTGATGTTTCAATATTTATGGATTTAATGTTTTAAAGGTTAAATCTTTCAGTATATCGATTTTTTTAAATGAATTTTTAAAAAGAATTTCTTTTACCGTGCTCTATTTAAAATTAATGAAAAAAAACACATTTTCTTGAATAATTAATTTTTATTTTCGTCAATTTTGTACCCCAATCATTTTCCTATAAAATAAACTTAATTATGTTAGATTATTTAATAAAATAAAAATAATAATGTTAGTTTTAGTAACTCTACCTCCTCAGGTGAACATTTGTCTACAATCCGGAAAACTTCATTTTTTCGTTCAAGATAATTCGCACTGAACAAACTAAAAAAAAAAATATATATAAAAAAAACTATTGTATCTATTGTAATTGTGGGTATGCCAGGGATCATTGTGAACAACAAACTGGCTTGTTATGTCACAGCTTGAGAATGATTTTATGAAACAGAAATGAATGGACATTACACAAAGTTTGGGGGATGTTTGCTATGCATCATCTGTCCATTACACAAAGTTTGGGGATATGTTAGCTAGGCCCTATAACGCCCTTTCATGCAAAACAAAAGTACATTTACAGAAAGACATTCGAATGTACGGACCATCTTTTACAAGTCATTGTGTGTCCTGACACTCACTGCTTATACGTCTTGTTAAGTAAATGCACGACTTTTAAAAAAACAAAGCTTTAATGTGTCGTGACGCTCATGCGCAATGGTCCTTGTGGTCCGTTCATGCTATAGTTACTACGCCACTGTTCTATATTTTGTATGAAGCAAATTAATCAAGATATCCTCACTTCCATGTCTTCCAAGTTTCTCTTGCAAGCTTGGTGATTGCCAGATTACTGTTAGATTATTATAAAGCTTATATCAACTCACTCTGCCTCTCTGATACGTTTGTACACGTTATTTCTCCCACACCCAAATTACCCAATCTCGGATCCAGATGAAATTTTGCACATTTATTTCTTGACAACACAAGAATCAATTAAAAACAAACAAACAACAAATTAACTATTTAATTTGTTTTTGGTATCTCGAACAAGGGAAAGAAATTGTACTTGACTGAACTGGTGGTATAAGCTGAATTAGTCCCCTGTATAGATCGTCGTCTGAGGTTTAGTGAACACAAATATAAAATAGAAACAATAGATAACTATACAATCTTCCTTGTTCATATACTCTTCGCTAGCAGAGTGGTTAGCATGTTGGCTTGAAAAGCCTCAGAGTTCGAATCCCCTTCGTTCACTTTAAAAAAAAAAAAACTACATTTAAAAAAACGATTCACCCTGACACTCCGTGTTCTTTCTCCCCCACCCCTTTCCAACTGGTCCAGACAAGTGACAGGATCAAAGCGTTTGAGAAAGCTAAAAACGTGAAATTGCGCTAAATAAAAACAACTGGTAAAAAATATTTCTAATCGCACAGATTTATTATTGTTAGTCTACCATCTATTACAACTTTAATTACATGACAGATCCAAACTAATTGATACACTTTATATAAGCTTTGTTTTTTTTTAAATTATTATTTCAAACTTCAAATGAATTCATAAATACTGCCAAGGTGCTTAGTTGTATTACAAAGATTTAATGAACTTAAATTTGTATCTTTTTTTTTGGTTTAAAATTTTGTGCTCATATTAAAAGAAAGATTTTTTTTGTTTAGTAGAATAAGATGACTTGAAAGTAGAAATAAAATCCTATGCACTGTCTTTGCAGGCCTTACGTTAGCACTGAATGCCCACTGGTCAAATCCTCACTGCTAAGCTGTGACAGCACCAACCTGCCAGTGGCCGTGAAGAAATGCGAGTTTATTTTTAAGTCTCCCAAGTTCGTGGACTGCATCTCAGGCTCTGGCTCTTCTACATCGATTCCACTTCAGCTGTACAGGGCGTAAGTAACAAGAGATCTACATTATCCCCCCTCCCTCCCGTTCTTTCTACATTCATAGGGGGGGCCCTACTTTAAAAATCGGCTCTCAATTGGGTGACGTCTTGACCTAAAACACTTTTATAAAGGAGAACTGTAAGCAGCAGTAATGTTGCCGATTCTTCTTCTTCTTCTAGCCAGCTTTATTGCTGCTGAGCTGTGAGCTCTTTTGCAGACTGTGCCAAGGAAAAAATGTCTGCTGTTTGAATGTTGCCAATAGAAAACAACAACTTGGAATTGATGTTTCTAGAAGATCTCTTTCCACAGATTATAAATAGATGCTAATGAAGTTCCCATTACAAAATTTATGGGGACCCTCGCTGAGTGCTATCCAGTAAACCCACAAGAGGTTACCAACTCTGATCTACTCTCAATCTCTCACCATTCACCTCGATCATCTGCTGATATTTGCGAATCTCTCATGCATTTCATAAAGTTTAATTTCTCCCAAAAGTATACTGAGTTTAATTTTGTTTACATTGAGGCTGAGTTCTATAATTTAATCGTTTTTTTAAAAATCAGCAATAAGCTTTAATATACCCCTTGAGATGTTATAACAGTCTCTGAGTGACTCTCTGACTTTGATGTAGTACGTAGTAAGCTTCCTATGTATCATTAGCAAGATTATACTTTTGATTTAAACTGTTTTATGTATTTTCTATACGGGCACTTATGCAAAGAACGTTTAAACAACTAGCCGATTCACATACCTCAAAGATGCGCCAGTTAATGACAGTTATTTTCACCCACACCTTTTTTACCAGGTGTGTTGATAATTACTGCGGAGCAAGTAACCAGTGCGCCACCATCCAGGGCATCGTAGGGACATGCACTGTGAACACAGGTCCTCAGCTAACCACCCTGCTCGCCGAAGCTTGCGCTCCTTAAAAAAAATGTCAAAGGGACGCTATCGACGACAAATGACCATTCAAATAAGTCAGACGGAGCTACTTACCCTTATGTTGTCGTTGTTTTTCTTGCATAAGTCAAATAATAAATAAAAAATGTTTATTGTATTAATGCTTTGAAAGTTTTATTCAAGTTGTTGCTTGTGTCTATTTTTAGATCTGGGATGATCTGGTTTTATAAAAATATTTTGTGGATAATTGGGCCATTCGGATGCAATCTCGTATTAGAGTACGGTAGTTACATTGTTAACAGAGGGTAGGAACGTGGATACTTATAATATTCATTCTTTAGTTCTTTCCTATTACATTCAGTGTCACAATGAACTTTAGAATAGTATTACTTCTTAGAGACAGTAACATACTCGAGGTCAAATGTCTCTCTATTTAAACACACTGAAGAAAAACAGGGCAGAATATATTTTGTTAGTTTAATATCTTCAAACTCAATTAAAGAAAACATTAATCCAGCCATGAACCAATTCATATAAAACATAAAAAAGAGCTTGTATAAATTAAACAATAACTTAATATTATTGTTAAATAAATGAAGGACATTGAAAATAGTGACCATCAATAACCACTGACCAATAAACAATGCCCCGATAGCCAGCTTTGCTTAGCTTTTATAGTCTCCTAAATGACTTATCTTATCTTATATAATACAGACGTTACTTCAAAAAAGAAGATGATTACGTCCTACGCGTCATGCATTTAGTCATGCATATTAACCAATGACTTATCTGGATTGTTACATAATTCTTGACCCTTAGTTAGAAATTTCTTTCAATCGATGATAAGCAAAGCAAAGCTGTTTACATAAATATCTTTTCAAGGCCTTCCAGATATTTCGGTCTGACACAAACCCACAATCAGATGTTTATACATATACAATATGACCAATTAACCTGGTCAATTCCCCTTGCTTGGTAAGGGATATGCGTTCGAGCGTGACGATTAGCCAAGCTTCAATTCCCCATGCCAGCTTTTTGGCCCATGAAATCTGGAAAATGCATTGTTTAACATAAATGGGTGGAGTGCAATTCAGAGCTTAAAGAAGGAATTATTATTTTGTGTTATCAAGAAATAGTATTTTGCCTTTATTTAACCTTATTAGGTGGCATAGTAGCCAATCTGAAGCCCATGTGTAGCCATGCTAACGCGTAGATCATTTGTAGCTAAAATGTAGCCAGTGTAGAGCGGAATAAAAATAAAAACTTTTAATATTTACATTCTATTTAGACCTTAATAAATAAAGTCAATTATGTAGACATATATATCACAGCCGATTGTTTGGTATCTTCGCTTTAGAAGTGTTATGGTCTCCTTCAGTCTTGTCACGACTATGGATCATCTCATAGAAATGAGATGAATGCCTGTACATTAGTTTTGGTTGGAACGATGTCAAAATGCAAGCGCCGATACAGTTTGGGATAAGCGGCAAGGCAGGCTCTGCCAGGATGTAGCACTGTGTGCTGCAAGCTGCATAAGGGTCGCTCCTTATGTGATTTCTTGGGGTTGACTCCCGAAGACTTTCCCATGTTTTGGTGTAGCTGTATAGAAATATTTATTGCTACATCTTTGTAGCATGTACACAAGTGGTCAAGTTGTAAGACGATCTGTATCTATGTTATAACGCTGTTGCCACCGACCGCATTAATTCAAAATAAATAAAGAAAGAAAGAAAAGAAAAATTACAAAGAGAGTTTGTGTAATCACACAAACTCAGAGGCAGCCCCCAAAGGATCCGCCTATTTGCAAGGAATATTCAAGATACGATTTTGTTTTAGTTGTCCAATGAAATTTCAAAGATTCATTTGGCGTTTCTTTTAACTTAATCTCTAACAAATTATTGATAAAGAGATTTTTATACTTTTTGGCAAGACAACTGCCGTAAATATATAATATGTCAGAAGATCATAAATAAAATAAAATTAAAAAAACATAAATGAAAATAAATTTTAAAATTATTCGAGTCCAAATGGAACCGAGTGTTTGCAGTTTCATCAAACAATGTGAATTGGTAATGAGAAGGGCGGGATAACATGGCGTCACGGACCGAATATGGCCCGCGGTCCTCAGTTTATACATCAATGAAATTTTAGCCCAGTATGTCCTAAAAAAACTAATTTACTTTTTCTGTCTGCTTCATTTATTATTTCAATATAAAGGCGTGCAATAAAAAAAAAAGACCCAACAATGTATCTATGAAATCAATAACTGGATGACCTAAACAGAAATCTAATCCAAATCAATATATAAGTAACAGCAGCCTTAAACCCTTTGTGCCCGGGCACTGGTGACCTCTCTCATTGTTTTTTTCGTTTATAAGCCAACAGCTACATTTTTAAGATGTTCTAAGTACCCCAACCTCCTGATAATAAAAATATCAACTTTGCAATAAACTTTTTTCCTTCTTGATTAGACACATTGTTTTTCAATATAGACATTTCCTATCGAGTATCATTGAAATCAATTTGAGAAACACTGCAGACATTTTATGAGAAGGACAGGTATATAATTTAGCTTACTAATAAGAAGTCATGTATGTATATATTAGACAGAGAGAGAGAGAGAGGACAAAGTGAAAGTGAGAAAAAGATTGATAAAAAAAGGGAAATGAGATTGAGAAAAAAGAGAGTGTGTAACTGTGTGTGAGAGTGAGAAGACAGAGAGAATTAGAGATGTTGAGAAAGAATGAGAAAAATAGAGAGAAAGAGTGAATGAGAAATAGTGTGAGGGAGAAGGAAGGAGAAAGAGAGAAAGATAACCTGCAAGAAAGAGAGAAAGGTTGGTCTATCAATAACAATGAACTGCAAGCTTCAATACTTAGGTCACTACAGCGGTATAACATCACTGACCTATGTGCGCTAATAACTAGTAGTGTAGAATTTACCCGCAAGACCCGCAGTTTGATACATATCAAAATATGACTACTTCCTTTCAATATATCACAAAAAACTCGCACTATATCCCTAAAAACTCTCAGTATATCACTAAAAACTCTCGATATATCTATATCGCTACATCCTATCACCCATGAAGAAAAAAAAATCTAGGAAATAAAAAAAAGGCTATAGCAATGAGTAACAAAATGATTATTGCTCTCGGTTGCTTCCTTTTGTACCACTCCATCCAGATTGCGAGGAAGCTGCGAAAAATATATTTCATCACAATAGTCATTTATTGTCATTTATTTTATTCCTACATTATCAGTGTAGACGTTTTTAGATCTATTAACAGTTTGGTTCATATTTATTAAAACAAATCTGTTATTCTCGTACCTTGCTTAGGGCGCTTTGGTCCATTCTGCCATGCTCATAGCTTGCTTAGGGCCCTATGGTCCAATCTGTCATGCTAATAGCTTGCTTAGGGCGCTATGGTCCAATCTGTCATGCTCATAGCATGCTTAGGGCCCTATGGTCCAATCTGTCATGCTCATAGCATGCTTAGGACGCTATGGTCCAATCTGTCAAGCTCATAGTTTGCTTGCTTAGGGCGCTATGGTCCAATCTGTCATGCTCATAGCTTGCTTAGGGCCCTTTGGTCTAATTTCTTTTGTGGACGATTGAGACGAGGAGTAGGGATTATCAGGGAGAAGATTTCCTTGCTGCATATCGGCGCTCAGCAAACACAGAATGGGGATTCAAACTCTAGCCTCTTTGATAGGTAGCCAAGTGGCTATTTCCACTTAACTACACATCCCAGATCACATCATTTTAATCTACTTCACATTTCTATAAACTTATTTCCCCTTTATAGATTTTCATTCGAGTGGGGCTCAAATTACTTGGTTATCATGGGGGACATTTTAATGTTAATCTACCAGCTAGACGACAGCGTTGCAATCAAGAATAATGAAAAATCAATTAATGCAACAGGGGCGATATTTTCAAGTTATGACTGGTTTACTACATCGTAAACAGGTGAGAACTGACGATCCACTCAGCTAACGAAGCTGTGATGGACGTTGATGGCTCGTTGTTCTTTGACAATCAAATAAAATCGAATCAATGACCTAAACACACACACACACAAACAAGATACAAATAAAAACGTGTTTTAGTACAATTTAAGCCGAGATGTTCGCGTTCTTGGTCTAACCTGGCCGACATTTTTTTAAATGTCTGTATTGGGCATTGAAAAATTGCTCAATAAGTCTATATATGGACAGAGCTGATGTAGGTTATAGTTAGGTCACTTGGAGTTACCAGGTCAACTGGGATCATATTAAGTACAAAAAAGACATTGGATGAAAATATTTTTTTCTTTACAAAGCGTGACTCACTCCGTCTGTCTATCTGGTACAAATCTTGTACTCTTTTTTTTCGCCCAGTACACTTCTCGTATCAAATGGAAACTTGGTACAATTATTCATTGTCAAAGACATCACATGAAACAGTTTAAAAAAATAGTTAATCAATTAGTGGCAATTAATTTTGTTTTATAGAAAAGGGAAATAAATCTTGCGGTATTGATAGATATGGCAGTAATTGAGCAGTTCTTTTTTATATAGCATTGTTGTTTTTTTTTAAAGTATTTAAAAAAAAATACTTTGTTTATTAATTTTGTTTTCTATTTCCGTTCCTGACCTAGTGGGGAGGCTGATGTAACTTTACAGGCTGTGGGGAGGCTGATGTAACTTAACAGGCTGTGGGGAGGCTGATGTAACTTTACAGGCTGTGGGGAGGCTGATGTAACTTTACAGGCTATTTTTGTTGCCAGTGGTTGACGAGAATGTTTTGTTGCTGGTATAACCTACCTCAATTAATGGCAGTGTCACACTGGTTTATCTACTTAGACTTTGGTCTTCCCCCCGTATTCGGCGCATAGGGCGAACATCTCTCTCCACAGTGATCTGTTATACGCGACTTAGGGTTAAAAAGCTGATGCCTTCGGATTTTAGGCCCTTCTAAGAAGTAGGTGTGACTTCATGTTAGACGTGGACTGCTTTGTTTTTGTTATCCTCGTTTTGGCTTTTCATGTTCACTATTTGGTCAACGTGCTTCGAGTTGTCTGTCCCTCGCATGTCAAACGGCATTCTTTGGTGGCGAGCTCGGTATGGTATTCCTGGGTACCTTCTCAGGAGCGACGTTTGGCCTCTGTTTAACCTTAATGGATGGCTTCCGCGTCTCGCTAACGTAGGTGGTTGTTGATGATGGTATCGAGGAGGTGGATCATGGTCTCCAGTCTATTTAATTTGTTTGCCCAATTAGGCAGTAGCTTTTAAAAGAAGTCTAGTTCTTTTCCGATCCAGCATGCAACATCGTTAACAGTAACGCTGCCTAAACGGCTAAGGTTTTTTTTTTTTTTACAGTTTGTCTGGTTAAAAGTTTTAACATATTTTTTTTCTCCCATTTCTCATTCTCGGATCAAGTAAAAACTCTGCAGTATCATTCATTGAACCGGGCAAGACACGAATCAATAAAAAAAAATTATCTTATATAATACAGACGTTACTTCAAAAAAGAAGATGATTACGTCCTACGCGTCATGCATTTAGTCATGCATATTAACCAATGACTTAAATTCTGCCAAGTCACTGGTTTTTCTGGCTAGCTCAGGCAACCCATTCCATGCTCTAATAGCACTAGGGAAGAAGGAGTATTTGTACAAATTTGTCCTAGCATATGGGACGAGGAATGTGCCTTTATTTTTGTGTCTTTCAGAGTATTTTATTAAATTTTGTTTTTGTATTTGAAGATTATGGTTCAGTGTTTTATGTATAATTGCTACTTTACTTTTGAGTCTTTTGTCCTGAAGGCTTTCTAAATTTAGTGATTTTACTAATGGTGTTACCCTAGTCAAATGTGAATATTCGTTTGTTATGAATCTCACTGCTCTATTTTGTGTTTGTTCCAGTTTCTTAATGTTTTCTTGAGTTGAGGGGTCCCACACGGTGGATGCATATTCTATTATTGGCCTAACCAAGGTTAAATAACATTTTAGTTTGAAATTGAAGTAATTAATGAATACATTGTTAATCTTAAATTATTTTGTTTGATTTTGAAATAAGGGGAATAAATGCTACTTAATGACAAATGTGGACATGCATATAGATTTAGTCCCCTTATAACGTTTTGGCACATTTTTTTTCTCCAACTTCCCATTCTCGGATCAAGTTGAAATGTTCAAAATAATTCCTATTTGAAAAGGATACACGAATCAATCCTAAAATTAACCAATCAGTCAATCATTTAATAGTAATTGATTAATTTTGTTTTATATAGTAGAGAGGGAGCTAAGCCATGTAATTTTCAGATAAATGGTTGCAATTAGAGTTGCTATGTAATAGCTATGGTTTTTTTTTAGCGGCCCCCGAAAAGGGAAAAGACGCTATTACTTTTGTGTGGTCTGTCCGTCCGTCCGTCCCGTTTAGATCTCGTAAACTAGAAAAGATATTGAAAATCCGACATCATGATATTTTAGACCATTCAAAGTTCTGATGCAACGGCTACTTTTTCTTTTCTGAAAGCGAAAGATTTATTTTTAAAAATTAACTATGCAAGCATTTTTTTCATAAAATTACACCATTTCTTACAACTATTCACTATTAATAGTAACAAACACAGGAGGCTATTTAGTAAATGAGATGACTTTTTACCATATTTTTAACACATTTATTCAAACGGTTTTAGATTTATTGTCAAAATGTTTTTTTTTACAAATGTATTGCGAAGTTAATAGGTTCCGTCATACTATCTATAACATTTACAAAAGAGTGTTTATTTTTTTTTTATTTTTTTAAGAAAAATAATCTAATATGCATATAAGTGGAGCATTATTTTTAAGAACAATTAATAAGTAGTTTTTCATATTATCGCGTGAACTGCATTGATATTCGACAAACAGGGAACTCTACTTTTTTTTAAATACGGAAATGTAGTTTTTACCTGAGACTTTGAATAAGAGATTGACCCTTTACAAAACAATTAGATCAATTAGATAATCATTATATGACATCAGTTAGAACAAGTTGTAGCACTGTGTGTCTAAGGGTTACCAGCACCTAATTTTTCCTCAAGGTTGTGCCCCAAAGCCTGGTATAGCCGCATCCGGGCTTTGCTGCTTTGCCTCATCGTGGCGCCCGGGTGGAAACGGTCGTGTGAGGGGACGACTAGCCCAAAGGGTAGCGAAACTAGGCTTCCATGGGAGTGTATAAGAGGGTGCGAGAGCATCTCCATTGCACTTTGCTGGGGTGTAAAAAAGCTCCCGCAGCGATCTGTCAACGTCCAGGCGCCGTCCCTCAAGGGGCCGTTACATAAATGGTGTGTCCCGCACGGTTAGCCTGGTATAGTATACGAATACGACGAGGGTCCCAGTGGTGCGGCCTTCGGTCGCGTCTCTAGTCCGCGAGTCCGGAGTGCCCGTGTTCATTGGAAGTGAACGAAAAACAAACTCTAAGTTTAACCCTGAGTCTCATCCCCCCGTCGTACAGGACAGCGGGAAGGAGGAAACTCGCTGTCCAATTCAGACTGGTGGAAGGGAACTTTTCCAAGGTGGGTTGCCAACCAAGGTTAACAAGCCCCTCCAGCCAGAAATTAATTTGCTCGCCTTTGCCCTTTTTCCCAGTCAGTAATAACGGTTCCACCGGGCTCAATATCTGAAACTAACGTGAAGGCCAGAGGTTGTCAGATGCTAGTTGAGACGCATGCCAATGGAAAATTTTAGAGATTATGGTGCGCTTAAAACCATGACCACTTCCGGTGATAACAACCTTGGGGAACCTAAAAGACAGATACTTATTATATTACACTCTGGTGCCTCTAATCTCTGGGAGAAAGGAGGAACAGAGAGGATATGTGTTAGAGAAATTGTTAAGTCAAGAATTGTGTGTGTGTGTGAGAGAGAGAGAAAGAGAGAGAGAGAGAGCAAAACGAAAGAAAGGGATACGTGTAAACATATATATATATACCAGTGAAATGTTGTTGTTTTTTAATGATAATGAAAAAAAAAATCTTGATTGGTTCAATGATGAAAAAAAAAATCGAATTAAAAACAGACCAACATTTTTTTTTGTGGTCAATTTAAGATATCAAGTTCTAATCATCATCCGAGAGTTCGTAGTATCAAACACCTGGTGTCTTTTATAGTAGGTCTACAGTTAAAAAAATACTTATTATATAAACTGTTATCACTCTCCTGTTGGATGTGACACTTTCTTGACATTCTCAGGTAAGATCAAACGTCTCTCTTGCTTATAAGATTGAAAACAATAGTGATGATATTTTCACTTTTTTGTTTGAACTCACCGAGTATTGCTAAATCTGGCCAATTAGTTTAGAAACAACAGAATGAGGTCAGAGTAAAAGACAAACTGAAACACATTTATATTTATCAACATTGGAGCTAAACTGAATTTTTTAATATCATGTAAGTTGAGCTGTAAAAAAAAGTAGATCTAAATGTGCATTGTGTAGATTTTAATGTTATGTTGCTTTTCTTTTTGGCACCCACAAAATGTATAGTTTTAATATGACATTAAGCATTTTCAAAAAGTCGTTAGAGAATTTACACAGATTGTTCGGACGAAATTAAAATATTCATTAATTTGTTTTGAAACACTGTGGTATGTGACCAATGACCATAGCCTTTAGAAATATATACGGTGATCTAACAGAAGGCAGGAGAGCCACTGGTCGTCCACCGTTAAGGTATACAAGCATTCAAACGCGACATGAGCTCTTCAAATTCGACACTAACAATTGGTAAACAGTGACACTGGATAGATCCACATGGAGAGTGAATATAAGGGTCCCGGATTGCAGATGCCATATACAACAGTAGTAGAAAGAAGGGTGAAAATGCAACGGCGCCTGGTGATTTATGCAGATATGCAGTAGTTTTTGACAATAACAACCATCGCGCAATTTATTTCTTAATAGAAAAAAAAAATAAGATAAAAAAAAAAAAGTTAGATGACTTTTTTTTTCAATAACATGTCCTTTGATTGGTTCAGACATTTCAAACTATTTGATGACGACTGGACATGGCCAGGAAAATGTCAGCAAGACTGTTGAATGTTGTTGTCCTCTTTGTTTTGGTTGGTCAAGTCTGCTATGCAGGTCAGAATTACTATTTCTAAATATTTTCCATCCCTACGCGTATTAATTTTTTTTTACAGAGAAAAAACAGATTAACTAATTTTAAACTCATTAAGATTGTAATTGCATATTTCTAAAAGAAAAATCTTATCGCCAAGTAGTAAAGTCCACCAATGACGGGTTATAAATTAGATTTTTGTTGAGTATTTGGTGTTCATAATAAAGAAAATGTTAATAATCGAAGTAGCCTATTTTAAAAGTATTACGGTAATTTTTAGTGCACGTTTTAGAACTGTGAAATCAAAGTTCTAAAAGCTCATTCGCGTGTAGCACAAACTCATGACAATACCTCTATTCAACTCAATTATTCATGGAACTTACACCCAGGAACCTGGACAGCGGATCTCAAAAACAACTCAAACGATTTTCAAATAAATTTAACAGTTGATGTATCTCGCCGAGAAAACATTGATTTTTTTTAATATAGCGTCTTTAACATTGTTTGCTTTGTTAATTTTTTAAAAATATATATAATTTTTCTTTTTTTTTTTTTAAATTTATATTTCCCTTTATTGCCTAAACATTTCCCAATATCGCCTTCTCTGACTTTTCTATGTTACTGTAATTCATTGCATAATTAATGGAATAAGTTTTAATATTTTAAAAATAAATTTTTTTAAAATGATTCACATTTATCACCATTTGACATTAAAAAAAAACTAAACGTTATTATACAATTTTTTAAAGGCCTCAATCAGATTGAGTAAAGGTTGGAAAAAGCTGACTAGGAAAACATTATTTGGGTTTAGAACTTATCTTAATCGTGACTCTTATACTGAAAAATTTCGTTTGAATTCTAACTTTTCCAAAGCAAAGTCTTTATTTAAAAAAATATGATAAATTCATGTGAAATTACATAAACTCTGTCTGGAAAGAGGAGGGGCGTAGAGTGAAAACGATTAATCCTCGCTCCTTTTTACAATTTCGTTAATGATTGCATTTGGCGTTAAAGAATAGGGATGGGGCGACTCGATATAACAATTTAATTTATAGCATATATAAATTATATTAGTGACAGATTTTTTAAAATTTTGTACTTTCTTAACTAAAATACAAAAAGAAAAAGTATTGGTTTGTTCGATGGGGGAAAGGCGATTGCATGTATCGCCTCTCCCACCTGGTACAACCCTTTTTCATTTTATATTTACTAATGATAAAATTTGAGATTAGATTGTGGTACGACATAATATACAAATGGGTTCACATATCAATACGTAGATAGATTATATTGATATTCAACTAATTTTGTTCACAAACTATGATGTCTCCATAAAAATAGAACCGCCCCCCTACTCAAAGGACTAGAGTGGGGAGAGCAGTACATGCAATCACCCCTTTACCCCACCGAATCGGCCAAGATACCAGAAGGGGAGCGTCATAATATAAAATTTATATATTAATTCATCTAATTTTGTTCACAAACTATGATTTCTCCATAAAAGTAGGACCGCCCCCCCCCCACTCTAAGGGTTTAGGTGGGAAAGGCAGTAGAGGTATTCTGCCCCCCCCCCCCCAATCGGCCAATAGGGGAACAACATAATATAAAGACCGGTTGTTTAAAATATCAATAACAAGTTTTAATTATATAGATATTTAATTGATTTTGTTAGCAAGCTGTGATTTCTACAAATAAATTGGACCGGCCCCCCCTTGGGTCCCAAAATCCTTAGCTACGCCACTGGTTTCACTGGTGACGTGCTTATGTATGAAAAACTCTAAACATTGAATCTTCAACTAACTGATTACAGAGGAGGTTTGCCATCCACACTATTGTATATCTGGACGGGCCCAGTGCTTCTATAACTCGACATGTGAGTGCAACAACCCACCTTACTCATGGGGACACGGGGACTTTGCCTGCTACCAGAGCAGTAAGTTGTATTCTTTGACTTACATGTGCACATACTTAGAAGTGCACATATTTACAACATCAAAGTGTACTATTCATAGTATACAGAAAGTAACAGAATTACATGTGTACCGATTTAAAACTATACAGGCCTACGTGTAAAGTAAAGTACTCCTTTCAGACCTTGCGATCTATAGGGCGAATGATATAAAGATCAACTATTCTGTGGCGCAGTTAGAAAAAACAGTTTTAAAAAATATTTTGAGATGAAAGTCCGCACATAAATCTTGCTGCACATAACTCTTGTTGCTGTTGCACATAACTCTTGCTGCATATAACTCTTGCTGCACGATATCTATTGTGAATGTGACCGCCCCCACACAAAGGCTAGACAAAATCTTTGTATTAATTAGAATATTTACAAAATTATGAAAAATACAATATACATGTTTTATTTACTATGTCTATATTATTAGAACCTAAAGTAGGGAGATTATAAAAAAAAAGAGTTACATTAGTAATTAA
The DNA here is from genome assembly GCA_036873155.1 of Biomphalaria sudanica. Classification (NCBI taxonomy): domain Eukaryota; kingdom Metazoa; phylum Mollusca; class Gastropoda; family Planorbidae; genus Biomphalaria; species Biomphalaria sudanica. The sequence goes on from JAZGLO010000985.1 coordinate 1,579,555, forward strand.
TCTAAGTGTTTATGTTTAGGCCTAAAATATAAACACTTTCTTCAATTATCTTTCCGGCTTTATCCTACCAGCTTTAAAAGTGAAGTTAAAAAGAGAAGTTAAAAAGTGAAGTTAAAAAGTGAAGAAGTTAAAAAGTCAAGTTAAAAAGTGAAGTTAACAAGAGAAGTTAAAAAATGAAGTTAAAAAGTGAAGTTAAAAAGTGAAGTTAAAAAGCGAAGAAGTTAAAAAGTGAAGTTAAAAAGTGAAGTTAAAAAGTGAAGTTAAAAAGTGAAGAAGTTAAAAAGTGAAGAAGTTAAAAAGTGAAGAAGTTAAAAAGTGAAGTTAAAAAGTGAAGTTAAAAAGTGAAGTTAAAAAGTGAAGTTAAAAAGTGAAGAAGTTAAAAAGTCAAGTTAAAAAGTCAAGTTAAAAAGTCAAGTTAAAAAGTCAAGTTAAAAAGTCAAGTTAAAAACATTTTTGATGCTTTTGCTTTTATTTGTAAAAACAAAAAATAGGGATGCAATTCTTCCTTTCCAAAATTGCGCATTCATGCTTTACATCTGATAAGTTGAATGACCAAGAGCTCAGAAAGACGCCACCTTTCAAGCCCGTGTTTAAATGTATACTTAGAATTACAAATTAGAATTAATTCATGGGAGCTTCGACTTTGTTATGTCCACAGACCAGTGGGCAGCGGAATTAAAAAACGACCCTGTACTGACCACATTCAACAATGAGAGTGTCAAGTTCCATGACCCATGTCGCTTCCTGTTTACGTCTGTCAAGCTGGAACTGAAGCAAAGGACTGGAGTCATGATTGGCTTCTGTTATTTTAATGTAAGATTGTCATATTTATTCCCTGGCATACCGAGGAGGGCGTGAGACGCCCAGGGCATCAAAATGTGAGGGCTATCCCAATAGTGTATGAAATACAGCGTAAGAAAACACCAACAAGGGAAACAAAACTTAGTTTTAATGTAAACGAAGAAATCGAAAATTTAATCTGTTATTACGTACCTTGTGCCTAAAGCAAATAAGCAATCGCAACCGTAATAAACTAGCGCTTTGATACACATTGTGGCGCCCCTTACACTCCTGCGCCTCGGGCGGCCTCCTCCTCTCGGTACGCCACTGCCTTCATTTAGTGAGCACTCAGTATGTGGAGTCAATTACATGCGTATACATACTTTGCCTGGACTAGAGACAATGAAAAGGAACAAGGATATTTATTCCCTTAAGTCAGTTGATAGAACACAGTCAACAACTCTTACGTTCTACAGCTCAAGCCTGTCAATAAGTCAAATAGTCAAGGTGAAATTCTTCGCATTACCAGATTACTATTCCCTGCAATGCTTCATTTCATATAAATCTCCTAAGCTGATTTTCATAAGCAAATTTCCTAACCGAAATACAGCAGCTCAAACCATTGCAGAAATAAATATTTCAATAAATCTCTTCTCCCGCATTCTCACAAATTTACATTACCCCCCCCCCCCCAAAGGGTGGCGGCCCTGGTACACAGTAGTCGTAAAAATACCTCGATCATCTATAAATCTAGGTTTCATGATATAGATCAGGTTAAGTGTATTTAAGCATTTTAATACTTTTTAACAACGTAATATGACTAGGCCTGCATTGTATAAATATTTTTAGATGGTCGAAAACATCAGAGTAGCCTTGTTTAAAGCTCTTTTACAGCACCCTTAGCGTTTATTCCAGTGTGATGTTTGTATTCTAGGTTCACGCCTTTAACCGAAGAATTAAAGGTAAGATTGTAGTGGATGGCATCGAGATTGCAGCCAAGTTTGAACTTGGCTATCAGAACATCAAAACTTTGTCTATCGTCACGTATGGTCAAGCCGGAAACGTGAGTACTGTGGGAAAAGTATAGGCAATTTAACTTTGTGTTTCTTTAGAGTTGTTTGCAAATAAAAATAAAATAATAATACAATTTTAAAAAATGTGGTGAGAGGTAGTCTAGAAATTAACTCCTGCTAATAAAAAAAATCTTGGTAGCTGTCCTCCAGAAATGTTCACCTTATTTCTTAGCGCAGGTCGTTTGCCATTGTACGTTTAAGAGCTGTTTTTATTTTAATTTTATTTTTCGAATCCTACGTCGCACTTGAAAACGTCGCTTACTGATCAAACCTAGGTAAACCACACCAGACAACACTTTTCTGGACGGTTCTTCCATACAATTATTGATGCGAATGAGGCTACAACTAATGGGACAAGCAAAAGAAAAGAAGATTACTTTTTTAAAAACAAAGCTTAGGTAAAAAAAAAACGCTAATGAAGCTATTTAACTGAAAATGACAGGGTTAGCTCCCTTTCTGACATATAAAACACAATTAATTAGTACTAATTGATTAACTAATTAGTTAATATTTATTTTGGATTGATTCTTGTATTGTCTTTGACTAGGAATAATTATGCAAAATTTTAACTTGATATGAGAATGGGAAGTGGGAGAAACAACAACATTACATCCCATAATAGAGGGAGGAAATCCATATATAGGCTACATCCATATCTCTTATTAAGTAGCAGTTATTCCCCTTGTTTGAATATCAAATAAAATAATGAATCAACAATAATGCCTGATATGATGCTAGGGTTAACAAAGGCGCACTCTACGATATGCTGTAGTCAAAACCATGATGCTTTTAAGCCCAGGTGTATCCGAAACCTAGATGTATTCTAGGCCTTGGTGTATTCTATGCCTAAAAGTATTCTAAGCCCAGGTGTTTTAGACCTGGTGTGTTTCAACTCATGATACCTGACCTTTTTTTTACTTGACCAAAAGGTGACGCTGGGTGGCACAGATGATATCTTTAGCGATGGTGGACATTACAAACATGAACTGACCCATGGACCGGTCATTTACTCAGACCCCGCTCACAACATCTATGTGAAAAGATTCTACAATCCAGACAATAGACAGTATGTCTTTGAGGTGAGAGTGCCCAGTGTCGAGCACAGCAATAGTTTTGAGCTTCATAAACATAAGCTTTTCCCTGAAACCCATTGTGCATGTTCTTCTCCATTTAATTATAGGCTTTTGAAAAATTGATTTTTTAAAAATGAAAATTAATAAAGAAATATAGTGTGTTCTTGACTTTCAAGGGGGTGTGTTCCGAGAAATTGAAATTTCCGCGGAATTTAATATCATATATGTACAGTAATTTGGATACGAACCCAAGATATCCCCTAACACTTTCATCTCCTAAATAACAATTCCCTATTCCCTTAACAACCTTTACATGCCAACTGTTTCTGAAGTCTCGACCTGTGACGGGGCATCGAGCTATTGGTCTACACAAGTTGCGATCGCAGGTCAGTGTCGAGGCCTACTCGGTCTCGATTGAACCAGTTAATGTGCTATACGGTTATTTCGGTAAATCAGCATCCAGATAGTTTGACGATGACGTTTTTTTTTTTTTCAATAGGATACGTGCATAAACATTAGGGTGCTGTGGGAAAACCCTCGGGAGTATTTTTTTTTTCATTATTTATTTTGAAAAGCCGTGGTATAGCCCTTCGTCAAAAGTCTAGTATGTGAACGTCAAAGGACAACTGGATCTCCTATCGCACACCTTGCACTTATAGAACATCAGTTTAGCATTCGGACCGCGCATCGGGGAGAAGATACATAATATTAGTAGATCTAGTAGTACAAAGCGACAAGCCAGGAAAGTTCGTGACTGAATCCCTCTGTGACCGTCTAAGCAACTATTTGGTTATTGCAAGTGGTTCTCCAACGTAATTAATAGTTAGTTTCCGACTCCATCGTGCTTAGCAGAAATTAGTATTATCTAGTTTTTTAATTTTTTTATTCAAAATGTTTCAGAATCGTTGGCTACGTTTATTAACTTTAAAAGGCGAAATCTTTCATGCAGTATAATTATAATTCAGTATATAATGAGTGAAAGGCCATTAGTACAACATACAGCGTTAGAGCGAATGAGCCTAATAGCTGATGTGGTACGGTAGGCTATATATATGCTCAGGGCCCAGCACATGACACTTGACCTTGTGCTAGTAGACCTACTTATAAACATTTCATCGCAATATTTTCTGAGTGTAATTTGGTATTCTATAATTATAAAGGACACACTCTTTATTATAAACTGCTTACACAGGAGATCTTGTCTAACTTTCGTAATAGTTAGCGTCAGACACATTTACATCAAGTGACTTTTTAAGTGACTAAAAAGTTGCACTGACCTATATATCTCCAGGTTGAAAATTGCGGATTTCGAGCTACGTTTGTTCCCTACGATGTGGAGCTTGGCATCAGAAGTCCATTTATTCCTGGACTTTCCTTAGCTGTCAACCATGTTTACCGTAAGAAATGTTATCACCATGTTTCCAGCTCCTAGGGGTATGGTCGAATAATGTATTTCTTTTTTATTTTCTGTATGTTCGAAAAAAAAACTTTCTAAAGAATATTCGGAGGAAAAGTAAAGACTCAAAACAGTTTGTAAAAAGTTCTTTATAAAAGAGTATAAAAGAAAGAATTCTAATGGTCGATACTAATGATGCCATACTGTCAAACAAGCTACCTTTTGTAATTGTATTTGTAGGTCTATAATTAATATATATGTGATTTTTTTTCAATGCAATTTATTTCAACATTGGAAGTGGTGGCCACACAACTCCCTCAGGGGCAGACTGGGTGTCTAAATTGGTCCTAGCATTAGCATACAGTCCGGCCCACAAATTAGGTTTCGTATCATACTCATAAGCCTGGGAAGGCAAGGGCCATTTATATTAGAACATTACAAAATATTTTCACCAGTTTTAAAATTATTGAAATTTGGCCATTTTGTGGCCACCCCAACAGCCCATTTGGGTGATTTGCCTCTGAATGCCCATAAGGCTTTCTAACCACAGTTTAAACTTATATTACCAGACAGTGTACTAAAATAAGAGAGTTCCATGGTTTATACAATACTCAAAGGTTATTGCTGTTAAATGTCAGTGAGGGTCAGTGATGATGCCTTGTGGTCAGGGCAAAGACTTCCACTTTCCCCTTTTCGTCCTAAAACAACTTACAAGAAAAAGCAAGGTTAAACAAGGAGTCTAACTAAATACACTCACTTAGTCCAAAGCAAGGTTAAACAAGGATTCGAACTAAATACACTCACTTAATCCAACGCAAGGTTAAACAAGGATTCGAACTAAATACACTCACTTAGTCCTGTGAGAGCTTACCTCTTGAGTCTGTAAGAAACAAGTCTATAGTGCACTTCTGTTCTACTTATCGCTTAATAACATAGATTTGCTTTGTCGTCTGCAACAGATCCTCAGTGGCTGCAAACAGACAAAGTCATTGCACTCCCTCCTTCAAGGCATGGCAGCCCGACAATAGAATCGATAGCTCACCATCACGACCTGAGCAAAGAACACGCCGCTGTCTTCAGATCTTTGACTAGACATGTAAAACAAAACCAGTGAGTAGTTGCATATCTGTACATGTGTATACAACATCATTTTAAATTCTTGAGAAGTATGGAGATATTGTCTTTTACGTCACGGGTTGAGACCAATGGTTGCCTTCACGTCTGCTGTCTTTTATTAAATCTTCGTCTCAGCAGAAAGGTCAAGATTTTCAAGCCAGAGGATCATTGAATCGTATTTAGGACTTTGTTGTAGCACCTAGGGTAGTTGTCCATTTCCACACACTGATTGATAATGCATGTATTCAATTCAACAAAAACATTTCATTGAGGATTTAATTTGATTTTAGGCCTTTGAGATGTCAATGTGTTGTTTGACGTCGTCTGTTGTCTTTTCTTTGACATTGTTTTCAAACATTTGCCTTAACCCATTTTTTTTATACAAAGCTTCTATCAACTCATTCTGTCTGGTACAAATTATACATCACTAACATAGAACATGTCCTGGCCTTAAAAATGCTTACGGTGCTTATGTGGACCCATTATTTTAACAATGCTGCAATTAAATGATGACATTAAATAGTTTTATTGAATGGGACAAAAATTTTAAATCATGTAATACAGTTTTTCTCGCCAGCTAAAGTAATCTGCTTTTTTCTGAACAGACCTGGGGCCTGCAAGATATGTTCCGAGTTCCCTTACTACTTCGACAAGTGTAACTCCACAGAGCTCACGCTCGCCTTCCAGAAATGCTTTTGGATGCTTGACACGCCCAGATTCATCAAGTGTATCTCCCCAGACTATCCTGACACTACTTCCTACACACACTTATCTTTCTTTGCTGCGTAAGTATCATGGGATACAAAGCAAATAATAAAAAGAACAGCTACGAAATTAGCACTATGCTTAGACTTCATTAGATATGAGAACAACTTTCAAAACAAACTAGGAGGCGAGGTGCCTGAGCAGTAAAGGGCTTGGGGTCCCAGGTTCGAATTCTGCTGAAGACTGGGATTTTTAATTTCGGGATCTTTGGGTGCGTCTGAGTCCACCCAGTTCTAATGGCCCACTAATGGGTACCTGACATTGTGTCGTTGTGCTGGCAACATGGCAGCCTCGTTAACTGTGGGCCACAGAAACAGATGACCTTTACATCATCTGCCCTATAGACCACAGAGAAAGGGAAATTTTTACTTTACTTACTTTCAAAACAAACTCCCTTGTTAAAAAGAAAAGGGGGGGGGGTGCCTCACTTACATGCAGGTGGCCCTGGTTAAGACATTACCATAACAATCCGGCCCACATGTAGACCTTATCTTATTTGTTACTTGCATAGAATTTATAATGACTTGAGGCTCAGGGAACTCAAGGTATTCCATTATTTCTGTCAAAATAAATAAATGGCAATATCTTCGATTCCTAAGATTAAGGACGAGTGCAGAGTTTCACGTGGCCACACAAACCCATTTGCGACCTGCATATTTTTTCACTTCTGATGCAGACAAAGACGTTGTCCGCCGGAGTCTATTTCATTTTTTTAATTAACGTGTTCTACAAGGGCCTCAAATGTGTGTCCCGTGTGAGAGCTCTCCAGCTATCTCTTTCAGAGACTGTTGCAAGTTACTTTCCTCTATGCCAGTGAGGGCAAAATGGCGCTTGAGTTGATCTTTAGGGCGCGCTTTTATAATGGAACATTATAAAATATATAAAATGTATAGATCCAAGTGGTCCGTTTGACCATTTATAGGCCCAATATGTATACATGGCCAGTCCATCCACCTCGGCGGTGATAAGACATTAAAGAATATTACAAACATTGTACTAACACATAATAGTTGTTTTTCCGAGGGCTATCGCTTGCATAAAGCGTTTGAATTGTTGCTGAGTACTGTATTTACTTGTAAAATAAAGGAATGTTAAGTATAGTATTGTAATATATGGTATCTTAAAATATTGGATCGTAATGTACGGTATCTTAAGGTATGGCACCGTCATTTATAGTATCGTGCCTAACCCTACACGTAAGGATTAAAATATAGGCCTACAATCCTATTCATCAAGTATGATGCGTCGTTTCACTAATGCATGACTAAATGCATGACGCAGAGGACGTAATCATCTTCTTGTTTGAAGTAACGTCTGTATCATATAAGATAAGATAAGATAGAAAATATTGGATAAACATGAAGGAGAGAGGAAAATGCGTGAGTGAGTGAGCCAGAGGGATTTGAACAAGGAAGGATTGAAAATACTAAAAGTAAGGTTAAATAGACCTTCTGTAGACTGAGAATAAGCAGATACCTGATGTAAATCATAGAGCTATGTAGTGATCATTTGCGTAGCCACGGGAAATAATGCATTCCTCATTGATCTTAGGACTCGAAAACAAGCCTTACTATTATTATTATAAAAGAACGAGTATTCATTCTCTGGCGAAGCCAGGGTTGAGTTTCGTTAAAGGGAAACAAAATTCATCGTAGTCCCTTTATCAGTTTCCACCGAGGAATTTTCTGGTGATGTGGCAGGTCTGTAGAAGTACCGCCCTCTGACAGGCAACGAGAATGTTCCTAGGAATGCCAAGGGCCTTGAAGGTATCTGTGAGGTCAGTTGTTATTATTCCCTCGGTTGATATGACAATGGGGTATATTGTTATTTTAGATAATTTCCATAAACGCTTAATCTCCAAGCCAAGGTTCCCATATTTTCGTTGTTTTTCCAGCTCAGTTTTTTTTAAATAATGAGATAGTGGTACGGCGATGTCAATAATGGTAGCGGCTTTTTCTTTTTTATCGATGAGCAGCAGATCAGGGCGATTAAAATCTACCGTTTTGTCAGTCAAAATAGGCCTATCCTAGTACAGTAGATGATCCATAGACTCGAGAACCTCTTGTGGTGAGTATTTATAATATGGAGGAGTATCCTTACCGATCAAATTGTGTCAAAGCCAAGTGCTGGTGTATTAGCTTTGCAACTTGGTTATGGCGACCTAGGTAGGCAGATTCCGCCATTATGTGTTCAATTGACTCACCCACATTTCCAAATTTTCGGCATTTGTCAACAATATTGAGTTTTAGGATATGTTTCTCGTAATTTTTTGTTCTAATTACTCTGTCCTGTATTGCTGTGACAAAGCCTTCAGTTTCAGGGTAAAGATGACCTGCTTTTAGCCATGCTAAGGAAGCATTATTATTATTATTATAGTGATAATGTTTATGTTCAGGTTAATTTTATGATAACAAGACTCGCGGTATAAAATTTTATAAACGTATGTACTTATAAATGTATGTACTGTATGTTCACAAATATTAAATGATAGACTGACTGTATACAACTTTTTAATACAACTGTATACCCATCATGCCTAGGTGTATTGATCACTTTTGTGATGACTACCAGCGATGTGATGACTTGAGAGGAAACGCTTGCCACTGGCCACAACTAGACCACATCATATATGAGACCTGTCAGTCATACTAACTGCCACTGTTCCACTTCTGGTACTCACTGATGTTAAAAACAAACAATGAAACAGAAACCAAAGCGAGCGCAATAGTTAATCTAAAATATATGTTCGTGACCAGAAATAAAGCCATGTTTTTGTTCACGTTATATCCAAATGTTCACAATCATAAAAGATACGAAGATCTGAATAAATGGGTTTTGAAAACTTTCTATGGCTTTTTTTTTTCTTCCTGGATGCTGCGGCTAGAGCGGTTGGCATGATTATGTATATACATTATTTTAATTTCCGACACGGGACACAGAACAGAAAAGATACAAAAACCATTAAACGATGATGTATTTTGATTAGAAACCCGTGCAGATATAGCACTTACACGAATTCATGGGATGTAGGAGATTTATCCAAAATCAACTTCTGAACATCCCGCTGCATTGATGAGACACCAAATCGAATCTCTAAATCTAGATGGTCGTCTGTGAGGCGATTAAGAAACCATGGCATTACCCCTCTCCGTCTGCTAAGTAATTAGTTGCTATTTCGTTTACAAGGCGCTTGTGTCAGCTATTAAGTATTATATGCGAAATCCACTTGTTTTTCTTGTAGTTTATTGTTGATTTTATTAAGATGTGATGTCAATTTAAAAAGCCAAATCCCACAACCATGAAGGGTCGTTAAGACACTTGCTTTCATTTCTCCGTCATAAAAGTTTAATGTCTCCTGTAAAAAATTAAAGGTTTTAGAATCTTTCCCCTGCTTAACCAGCGCAATTCATTGTAAAATAAAATGTATTTATATTCTAACTCTATTTCTGTTAGAAAATTTTTAGACATTTTGTGGTTCAACGCTTGAAATGTAAAAAATTAGAGGACTAAACACATCAACACATGGTTCTGATTCAACACATTGCTAACGAGGTTCCGTTTGACTTGACACTTTTTCTAATAACTCTTTCTGCCAGTTCACTAAAACATCCCAACTTCTAGCGGTATCAGTAGTTACTAGCACTCCTCCATGATGTCTGAAATTTCTTTCAACAGGTATTAGCCTGTGATGGTCCCATGTACGTTCTTCATAGCAGTTATCTCTTCTGTAATTTTAAAATTGGTTTTCGTTCCGCGAATAAGCACAAAGCGTTGAGCGGTATCAGATATGTCAGCGGCATTTAAAACTCTGTTGCTCTATCTCTTAGTTTTAAATAGAAGTTTAAAATTGTCATGCTAAAAGGGCTGGCTGCTTTAAATGTATTCTTATTTATACGACCTATTTCTTCCATCACTGATAGTACCCTCTTTTTTACGTATTTGCCTTCGAAAAAAGGCTTCATTTCAAGAATTAAAAGGTGAGCAGCTCTGTAGCATGCTCTTACCGCCAACTCATTTTCTTGTCCCTTCTTGGTAAATATTCTCGTCAATTCTCTAATCTCTTGGCGTTACTTAGCAATCTTTTCTTCGCGGCTCAAACTAAGAATGCCGCCATATTGGTTTATATTTTTGATTTCATAATTCTGTTTAACGTTACGTTCTATAGAAACAGCCACAAACAGCTCTATGTAAATCAAATACATTGGCTTATTTTCATGCTCAACAAAAACAAAAATCTCCCATTTCATTAACCGACAACTATTAAATGGTACGGTACCCTTCGCGTTGATACCAAAAGAAGACAACCCAAAATGATGCATGAAAGAGGCACAAACAAGATGTCAAGGACAAGGCTCAAGACAGCAACAGAATTTTCCAAGAATTTAAAATAACGGTCAAGTTATCTCGCTGAAAAATATTTTTTTCTTACAAGAATATTGCAAAATCTTGATTCAGTTCGGCTAAGTTAAGCTCAGTTCGTTCGGTTCGTGCCTATCAGTAATAAAGTTCGGGTTCAGTTCGGTTCGGTTCGTGCCTATCAGTTATAAAGTTCGGGTTCAGTTCGGTTCGGTTCGTGCCTATCAGTTATAAAGTTCGGGTTCAGTTCGGTTCGGTTCGTGCCTATCAGTTATAAAGTTCGGGTTCAGTTCGGTTCGGTTTGCGCCTATCAGTTACAAAGTTCGGATTCAGTTCGGATGGGTAGTGAGGTTCGAGTGAGGTTTGTTTCCCATCTCTAATTATAATCACTGATTCTTCCAATTACCGTGCACGATATATATAGATATATGAGAGGGCAATATAATTCAACGTAACAAACTAAATCATGGGCTAAAATTATGTTAGGGGAGCGTTTCAATAGGCAAGGGGGAGAAGGTTCGGCCAAAATATTATGTGAGCGTTTGATGCGCAGGATACAATAATACAAGTTTTCCTTCCAAAGACCATCCCAGAGAGCCCTTGAGTTATTTCGAAAAGAGATGAAAAGTTTAATACTCAGAGATTGTATGTAGGACTATTTTCTAAGGGGGGTGGGTAAGAGGTACTGGTAATTGAATTCACGGGAGGGTTGGGAGAGGGGAGAGTTTTAAATTAGATGTAAAAGATGATAAAAATTCAAGGATAGGGTGGGGCGAAAAGGGTGGTGAGAGAAATGTGATATCGAAGTGCCAAGTCCGAAGTGATTGTGTTTGGGAGGGCGGCGCGTTTTAAAAGCGCGCCAATTAAATGCATCATATACTAAAACATACTGTCCAAAAAGGGGATTGCTGAAAAGTGGGCAGTTTTATTGAAATTGTAAAAAGAGGGGCGGGGCTGACCTCTTTAAGGGCCCCTGCATTCGACATCATGACACGAGATAATGTACTTAATAAATATATAGGCCTAGACATAAGTCTAATGTGTGGAATACATGCAACATGGTCAGTAAATTACATAACAACGTGAATAGCAAGATAACATGGAATTGTCTTAATATTTAATGTAAAAAAAATGTTGGACACTCTTCGGGGGGGGGGGGCCCGGGAGGGTTTTTTCAAATTTGGACTCCCATTGCCTCCACCCTAGCTACGCCACTGATGTGAGCGTTGCGATTTGCAAGATGTAAAAAGGACCCAGGCCAAAAATAAGAACCGAAAAGCATAAGAATAGTAAAAATGACTCTTTGTTAAGACAAGAGTTTGGGCCAGTGGGTGGAGAAAAAAGTAAAACTAGAATTTACGGGTCGGTCCAAGTAAGAAAAGAGACGAAAGCTGAGATGGTTTGGTCAATATTCCAAAAGACATGACTCGAATCACTGCCCTAAGTCATCCTTCAAGATACAGTGGAGGGAGCACGAAGAAAGGGTCTTCCAAAGAAAAGCTGGTTGGACAATTTAAAAGAATGGACCGGCCTCTCTATTGATATCCTACTAAGAACAGCTGACATGGAAAAATGGAGGAATTTATGTTACGTGAACTGTCACGGTTCGAAAGTCAAGGAACAGTTGATGATGATGATGTTATATCTATATATGCCAGTGAAGTAATTTTATTCTTATTTAATTTGTGTTTGGCGTGAGTGTGTTTCATTCGTAGAGAGCTTCGTGCTTGCTTAGAGACAACATGGCTGCCATCGCACATATTGACAGTCATAAGCCATGATACTTGCTTAGTGAACTTAGTGGTAGAGTCTATACAATCAGTTGAATCAGGTAGATCTAGTATTTCTAGTTATTGTGGGCAATTTCAGCTTTTAGCTCTTGGTATTGTGAGGTTTAATGAGATGTGTTGTCTAGGATGGCTGCCTCAGTGCCTGGTCGTGCGGTTTGCACACTGGACTGTCGTTCGGATTTATCGATGGTCCCGGGTTCAAACCCTGCCCTACATCCCCCGTCGTCCTGTGGGAGGTTTCGACTAGGAAGTAAACTATCTTCAACTCTGAAGGAACATCCGAAACATGTAAAACATTTTTACATACAAACATTTTTACGTTGCTTTTTTTTTGGTTTTTAGACTATCGACGAACATTACTCCTCACTCCAAATTCAAAATCAAATGACAGTTCACTAAAACATCCCAACTTCTAGCGGTATCAGTAGTTACTAGCACTCCTCCATGATGTCTGAAATTTCTTTCAACAGGTATTAGCCTGTGATGGTCCCATGTACGTTCTTCATAGCAGTTATCTCTTCTGTAATTTTAAAATTGGTTTTCGTTCCGCGAATAAGCACAAAGCGTTGAGCGGTATCAGATATGTCAGCGGCATTTAAAACTCTGTTGCTCTATCTCTTAGTTTTAAATAGAAGTTTAAAATTGTCATGCTAAAAGGGCTGGCTGCTTTAAATGTATTCTTTTTTAATTATTATTTAAATCTCTAGACTCGGTCTTGGTAGTCTAAAAAATAGTAAAAAAAAAAATAATAAAAAATATTTATTATACTATTATAGATCTACCATGCATTGACTCATGGTAATGTCTTGTAGTTGTACTGACGATGGTTGAGCAACGAGCAAGTCTAGAAGATCTAATCTAGATTTATCCTGTTAGGGCTTTATTATAAGTTTATTATACTAATTATAGCCATGATAATTTAGCAGTTTTGGAATTTAGGATTTTAGGGCATTAATTATTAACGGTGACTGTAAATTAGAATAACATTTTACTATAGTTATAGTATATTATATTCAGATCTAATCTAGATCTACTAATCTAGACCATGAAAAAGATTTAAAAAATCTAGATCTACTACAAAAAGTACAAGTAGTACCACTACTAGTAGTACTACTACTAGGCCTACTACTATTACAAGGTATATCTAATTTTAACCAATGTTTTATCTTAAAATATGCAGTTGATTCTGACACTGTGATTGTGCCAGTAGGCAGAAATGGTACCATTTTATATCATACTCATTTTTAAGGGTTACCAGACCCTTGCATGCCCACCAAAGGTAAAAAAAAAACTTACTAAAGAGGAAAAAAGTACACTTAAAAACAAAAACATAAAAATACTTTAAAAAAAAAACTTATACAAAGTGTAAATGTATCGATTAGTCATGTAATTAAATTTGTAATAGATCTAGACCAACAACATAAATCTGTGTGATTAATAATTTTTTTTAGCGTTATTTCAAGCTTTTAGCTTTGTCAATACACTATGATTCTATAAGCTCGGGAAATCTTATCTTATATAATACAGACGTTACTTCAAAAAAGAAGATGATTACGTCCTACACATCATGCATTCAATCATGCATATTAACCAATGAATTAAATTCTGCCAAGTCACTGGTTTTCCTGGTTAGCTAAGGCAACCCATTCCATGCTCTAATAGCACTAGGAAAGAAGGAGCATTTGTACAAATTTGTCCTAGCATACTGAATGAGGATTGTGCCTTTATCTTTGTGTCTTTCTGAGTATTTTATCAAATTTTGTTTTTGCATTTGAAGATTATGGTTCTGTGTTTTATGTATAATTGCTACTTTACTTTTGAGTCTTCTGTCCTGAAGGCTTTCTAAATTTAGTGATTTTACTAAAGTTGTTACTCTAGTCAAATGTGAATAATCGTTTGTTATGAATCTCACTGCTCTATTTTGTGTCTGTTCCAGTTTCTTAATGTTTTCTTGAGTTGAGGGGTCCCAAACAGAGGATACATATTCTATTATTGGCAAAACCAAGATTAAATAACATTTTAGTTTTATGTTCTTATTTGATTTATAGAAATTTCTTTTAATAAATCATAATGCTTTGTTTGATTTTTTTATAGCATCATCAATATGGGGATTCCATGACAGTTTTTTATTTATTATAACACCTAGGTATTTTGCGTTTTTAGTCTGTGTTACTGGTTTGCCATGAATAAGATAAGTGGAATTAATTTGTTTTAGTTTTTTTGTTACTCTTAACAACTGACATTTTTCTTGGTGGAAAGACATGCTCCAATTTGATTCCCATTTCTGTAATTCATCTAATTCTCTTTGTAAAATATCTGTATCTTGTGTTGTTTTTATTGTTCTAAATATTATGCAATCGTCTGCGAATAATCTGAATTTTGTTTCCGAACTAATGCAATTTGGTAAATCGTTTATGTAAATTAAAAATAGTAGTGGACCTAAGACTGTTATTTGAGGTACACCTGAGGTTACTGTTATCAGTGTTGATTTAGAGCCATTTATTATATTACAGTTTGTTCTCTCCCTATCAGAAAATCTTTAATTCACTGATGCAATGGACCATCAATGCCAAATATTTTAATTTTTTTAAGCAAACTATGGTGGTGAACTTTGTCAAAACTTTGAAAAAATCTAGTAAGCTAGAATCTATTTGCTCACTGTTATCTAAACCTTTTGAAAAATCATCAATTAGTCCTATTAGTTGTGTTTCAAATGATCTATATTTCCTAAAACCATGTTGGTATGGAGTAAGGACATTATGTTTAAGTGGTTTATGTATGATGTTGCTACATATTATGTGTTCTAGGATTTTACATGTGATGCTGGTAAGCGATACTGGTCTGTAGTTTCCTGGGTCTGATTTTTCTCCTTTTTTAAATAGAGGGGTGACATTAGCTTCTTTCCAGTCCCTTGGTACTCTGCCCTGGTTAAGAGATGCCTGAAAAAGTATTTTGAACACTGGTGCTAGCTCATTGCTTAGTACTTTGACTAATCTAGCTGGAATACCATCAGGTCCAGATGCTTTATTAGGTTTGATGTTGGCTAAAAGTTTTTGGATTCCCTTTTCTTTGGTCTTCGGGGGGGGGGGGGGGGGGAGAAAGAAAGGAATATCTGGGTGGAACAACAGGAATTCAAACTCGTGGCCTATTCCTACTGGTACTAACCACTCTGCTAGTAAGTTATATGACTAGAGAAGATCGTACAGTTTTATATTGTGGGTCCTATAAAGGGGACTAATACTGCTTATACCACGACTTCAGTCAAGTACAAATTATTTCCCTTGGACAAGATATCAAATAATCAATTATCAATAGTTAATTAACTAATTGGTTAATTTTGTAATTTTTTTTATTCTTGTCTTGTCAGGTAAAAGAAATAATTGTGCGAAATTTCAGCTTGATCCGAGATTGGGTGTCAGAAAAATAACGTTTATACATTTTTTACCAGACAGACAGAGTGAGTTGATTTAAGCTTTGTAAAAAGGCATCCAATTTAGATCTCATTGTCAAGAACTCATCTATAGGCTTTAATTAATTTTATAAAGTATTATCATATAAATTGGCTATTTGCAGTAGATCCTTCGCACAACTGCAAAATTTTGCATAGGAACACTACAGTTCATGTGGGAGGTTGTTTAAAAAAAAGTGTCGTCTTTTTGTCCCAAAAAAAATTTCAAGTTAACAGAACAAGTAAAACAACTGACCATCATCACACTAATAACACAATTCTTTATGTAGTCTGCATCATTTCTGATAGAGTTTTGTGTTTAAACTAGAAAATTGTCTCTTTGTTTTGTATAATAATTTTGTTTAATCATTTGGAGATTTACAATATGTGTAGATTGTACATCTTAATTATTACATCATTTGCTTGTTTTTAATGGATTTAAGATCCAATTGTTTTATGTGTTTTGTTACTATCTTAAGCATAACTTTTAAGCAATATTTTGAGGAGTGGTGCTGGATAAATCTGTAGCATTTCTTTCTAAAAGTGTATGCTATTTAGTCTATTGTCATTCTGAAATATTTATTAACTTTAAATTTAATTAAACCCAGAAAACTGTATTGTATGCTTAAATTTTTAAAGGCATCTTCATAAATTAAACAGAACCATTGATAAAAAAAACAAAAAAACAACACCTAACAACATGAAAAGAGTCTTTTTTAACTGGAAAAAGAGTCCATGTTTAAAAAAAAAAATGATTGTTAGAGATGGGATTAAGGCTTGATTAGAGCATGGTTGTATTTTTAAAAATATTATTTGTAACTGGTTGGTAAAAAAAAATAGAATGTAGTAATTTTCTACCAAAAGTAAAAACTTAATTCTATTATAATTTATATTTTCCTTCTTAATAATTCTTTCAACTTTTTAAAACAGAAATTCAATTATACCACAACCACCTTCAAGAATGTCTGATGACAACTTTGCATTGACTGGAGAACAGTATCTTGGTAACTAGTCATTTATATAACTGGCATAAGCTGCTATCAGTAATACATAAGCAAATAGTTTTTGTAAAGATGTAGTCAATGCTCTATTCAATAACTGTTATTTTATTCCCAGCCAAATACAACATCATCACTTACCTAGAAGACAGCGTCCAGCAATTACTAGAACACAGAGACCAAAACCCAAAAGTTGTGCCGGCAAGGTTTTTCTTTGAATAGTAAGAGGATTGTAGTACTGTAAACTAGTCAAATGAAAGCCAAATTAATATTGTCATGAATAAGTTTTGTATTTCATTTTGTTTCTCAATGACTAGTTTCACCAGCGTGCGGGATGGGAATCACACAATGTTCAGAGAGTTCAGCTTCATAAGAAGTACACCTCACAACCGAGCCTCATTTGTGGTGTTTTTTTGGAAATGTTTTCGTCAAATAGGTAGAAAGGGAGGTAAGTGCAAGCAAGTACTTTTTGGAGAACAATTTTAAAAAAAATGCTAATTCATTTTTCAGACCAATCTGTCAATTAGTTCAAATAAATAATGTATAAAAATGCTAAACATTATCTTCCCAGATCTTCTCAGTATTCAAGAATACAATTCTCTAGTCAGACTGCTCTGTCCAGATTTCCCATTTAAATTGGTGCAGAAAACAGCAAGGTGAATCATTTATTTTGAAATGTTTTCCTTCAAGCATTGAATAGTGAAATTTTTTGAAGCCTTTATTACAACGAAACAAAAAAAAAAAAAGAATTGCTTCTTTAGTTTGATTCTCTGAGCTGGAAGATGAGTGAATATTGTTTTATTTTATCAAGAAAAACTCTGTTCTTCTCCTAAACTTGGATCCCTGGTCTACATTGGGCAATGGGTCATCAAATTTATCTTCTGAAAATACCACCCAAACCAATTGTAAGACTCAAAAACAAAGGGTTACTGCTGCAGGGGTGGATGACTTAAATTGATTATCTGTCCAAGGCAGAAAAGAAATGAGCTAAGCAGGTGTGAAAGCAAAGGGAAATCGGAAGCGGCTGGTGAAGTCAGGTTGAGATGATTGGGAAAAGGGTGTAGCATTAGTTCCCATCTCAGTTTAATGAGATTCATGAGTTTATTTTTAGTTCTATTGTAAAGTTGATTTTCATGTTATTTACAAAGCTTATATCAACTCATTCTATCTGTGTGTGTGTCTACAAAATTTTGAACAGATTACTTTCAGTTCTTTCTATGCATTTACAAGTTACTTGAATATTCTGAGAATCTTCCTGTACTATTCCTGTTGTCTTTGTTCAGTACCAGTATTGTCTAATTTGGTTTCAGAATAGTCTTAATTGATGATGCTTTGGACTGTCTTATTTCATTTTCTGATTTTGTCTATGCATTTCAAATCCAGTTTTACTATGAAGGTAACTTTTTTTTTTTTCATATTTGTTTTTACATTATTATTAAGGTTATAAATTATAGTTGCTTATTTTTCCAAACTGATCATGTACATAATGACAGCAAGTTGTTAATAGACCAATTGTCTTGTTAAGAATTCCTTGAAAAAACATATGAAATATACCAAAGTCAACTTCAAGCACTAAATAGTCCAAGAGATCCAGTCATAGTGCCAACTTCAGGAGAAGATGAGGTTAAAGTTCATCAAAATCCTCATTTGCCATCTGATGGAGTCGATTCAATGCATTTTTTTAGATCTGTGTATCCACTACTTGGTAGATCTGAGTTCAGGTTGGTGTGAAATTTGTGTTAAGTTTATTTTCTACTTTGAGAGCTAAAGATTTAATCAACCCTTATGATCTTAATTACTCATTGGCAAGATAAGCATTTTTTATATTTAAAAAATGAAACACAATCTTTTCTTGCTTGTTTCAGCACCCCCCCTGACTCTTCTCTGCGAGAAATTCTCTTTGGTGTTCCAAGAATCTCATTTTATGGGTTTTTAATGGCTATTGCCAAATCGGATTCAATTAATTCTCATATAGGTCAGTGCATTAAATGTCCCATGCCAATTTTGTAAAGTTAATATTATCATCAGTCAGCGGTTTGATACTTTTTACCATGACAGTGTTGTGATCCTTTTTACCATGAGTGTTGTAATATCAACATGTTTAAATTTGTTGTTTTTTAAGGTCGCCTCCCTGAGAGATCTCAGCTTCTGGAAGGTTTAGACATTGACTTTTCTGCGTAAGTATCTTCATCTTCTTTTCAATGTATTTAATTTTTTTTTAAAGGTCTTGACCCTAACCAGATACTTTTTGAGTATATCTCATCATTAATTTGTTAAAAGCTTTTTTAATGCTGAAAATGCTTATAAATAATTTTTTTTATTTTTATACAGGTTAACAATTTTTTTTATTTTAGCTAAATGTAACAGTATTTAGGGGCACTTTGAAAACTGATGTATGATGTAGGAGCATTCAAGTCCAATTATCACTTATCATATAACTATTTCTAGTTAATTTTTTCACCATATCACTACTAGCCTAACCACATAAGTATTTTAGCATCTATATTGCATGATCCTAACACTGTATTTGCAGCCGTTTGGATGCTTATGAGCTGCATGCTCGCAGTAGATGCACGAAGAACAAATAAACTGGTATCTAATAATTGTTATTAGCATTCCCTTTGGTATTAACCAAGTGATCTTAAGAGTCTGACAGGGATCGGACTTTTCTTTTCACTTTATGGATATTGTACACATTTCTGAAGAATAGTGTCTCTTGGTAATGCAATAGAAATAGCCACTCCATTGACACTGCTATTTGTTAATCAACCTCTGAGCCATTAAAAGGTTTAGGGGTTGGTATTAGAATCAGCATTGTGTTTTTTTATTTTTGGTTTTGATAGGGTTAATTTAGAACTTATCATGAGGTAAAGTTTGAAACTGTTAGGTCTAATAATTTGGTGGTACAGTAGAGTTCTGAAAAATTGGCAACAATAACCCAGTCTGGATAAGTTGGTTGCATGCTGGAAAGGTAAAAATAAACATGTGGCATGGTAAAAGCTCTGAAAGGCTGTAAAAAAAACTGCTTTTTAGTATTTTGAACTAGATGTGTCTGTGTTACTGTTCTTTGTCTTAGTTATGTAAGGCAATGTCTTCAAGTCCCAAGATAAGGATGAGTGCAGTGTTTCACATGATAATGCAAATCATTTGTGACCTGCATATTTGCCACATCTTATCCATACAGAGTGTTTTTCCATTGGGGATCTTTTTTTTTTCATCTTGTGCCTGTCCTTGGTAAAGGGTTTTCTCTGTGTTTCAAATCTGTCGACCATTATTCTTACTAAGAGCTCTCCAGCTTTCTTTGTAATGAAACATAAAAATACTCAAGATATTACATTTTCTAAAAAAAATTTTTATTTATTCTCTCTTGTATTCTTAAACAATACCAAGTACAGTACTGTATTTTCTGTATTCTTCTCTCTCAATCCCATTCCAGATAACTTGGCATTCACTAAACATGGGCACCTATTGGCAGCGTTTTTAGAGTTCTACTGTACTGACCAATTTATTTTTAGCCATTTATGTTTAAGAAAACTACAAGTAACTTATAGCTTGGAAAGCTATCCATTTTGCACTACTAATAGCTCAGCCTGAAAAAACACCCCAAGCATGATAATGATTGTTTCACATTGTTTTTTCTTTTAAATGTTAATTTTAAGCGCAAGTCGTCAAACAAAAATGTGAGAGAAGTTAATGAAGCTAATATCACTTCTTCTGGCATGCTTCATGTGGCCTTGGTCTTTTGAGCTGCATGTTTTAATATTTGTATTTCATGCTTTTTTTCTTTTTTTCTATAATTCTTCATCTCTGAAATCTCATTTTTTTAAAAAATAGAAATCTATTCGGAGATTTTAAATTGTTTATTTAATATGCCATATAATCTGTGAATAAATCCAGTGCACAGAATTAGTATATTTATAAATCCATTTATAGAAGTTGAATGACCTTGACATGGTTCAAGGTTTAGTTACTTCCAAGAATATCACCATTACAGTCTTTCTTTCTCTCTTCTCCTTTTTCAAATATTTTTATTGCAATTTTAAAAATAATTTGACAAAAGAAGACATTAGAATTAGAAATTTGTTACTATAGGTTTCATTATTTTCTTTTCCCAAATCTGTTATTATAATCAAGATTTTAAATTTTTCAGTATACTGGTACGAAGTAAATTTTCAGTATTTTCAGTAAATTGCTTTTCTGTTGTTTTGCATGAAAGAAAATGATTAAGGAGTATTCAGTGTTCCTTCTAAGCAAAAAAGAGTTCTTGTTCTTATTGTAGCCCATTGTGTTTCAAATATGCATTTAGAAATGGCGTTTGGCATTTTGTGGTAGATCACTTCATCAAATATATGCTTAGAGGGTTCATTGTATATTAAGCCAGTTCAAGACATTATTTACAATATGCTTCACTAATAATCATGCTAAGTTTTACCCTTCGTTGCAGAAAGCCTCCAAAGGTCTCTAGGGTATGACTTGTTAGCTTGTTTTAAATTTAATGCTTCATGTTACGATCAACTTTTATAACCTCCTTTCAATACCAGAATTTAATAAGTTCACCAAATAAAAAATAATAATTTTGTTTTATTGTTGATTTTTTTCTAATTAAAAAAAAATAATTTTAATAAATTTTAATTTCTTTTTACTGCATTTGGAACTATGATACTTGTTAAGTTACACTGATATAATTTTATTGCTAACAACTGTCCAATTTATTTTTAATTTTAAAAACTTTTAATATTGATTTATTTTTAAAATTTCTCTTCAGTTTTACTTTACAAAGTCTTTTTTTCCTCTCAATGAATGAATGTACTTTGAGGGACATAAGATGTGCTAGATATATTTGAAAGGAAAATGTTTTTAAGACCATTTTAAACCCACTGCAGAAATGCTTCAACTGCTTCTTTGTATTAAATAGCAACTAGTATTCATGTAATAAAAATAAATATATATATAGACTTATATAATATCTGTATGTAAATAATATTTACCACATAATGATTTTTTATTTTAGCTCTGCTTAATGTGCTGCTTTGTTTTAGTAAGCAGGTGCAACCAATCGCAATGCAGGAATACCAATGCCCACAAGAAGCAAATGTTAAAATACACAATTTTGAAATATTAAAATTCAATGATTTATTTCAATATTCACAAGATAATCTTTTGTTGGCTGCTGCACTATTTTCTGCTTGCGATGTTCTAAGCTAAGTGGATGCTCACAAATATCAACACAAACGATTTAGTTATCCATTTTTCATGCAAATAGCTTTTAGAAGCTCAAAAGATCATCTTCCTTAGCAATAAATGTTTCAATGTTTTATTCTAAATAAAATGTATGTTGTTATATTTATTTAGATATTTGTATAGCACTTCTATAACAATTTTGTAAGTCAAATAATATAGGGATTAAGATAACAAACTCTGGTTGCTCACATAAAGCGTTGTCTTCAATTCTGAAAATTAAGGAAGAGTGCAGTATTTCTTGATACCTAGGCAATATTCATGGTGTCAGTGGTCAAGTGCTTGGCTTTCAGGCTGAGGGTCTCAAGTTCAAATCCAATTAAAGACTGGGATTATGAATATCTGTATTTTTAGGACCCCCAAAGAATCTGTCCAACTCTTAAAGGGTACCTGACATGTGAAAGTAAAGATGGTTAGTGGTAGTGCTGGAACCGTTGGCTATAGAAGCAAATGAGCTTTATTTACATCTTCTGCCCCCCCCCCCCCTGCCCTCCAAGATTGTTAGATCTAAAAAGGGTGCTTAAGGAACTATGCTAATTACTTTTTTACTCTCATGTTTTGTAAATTACAGAGGCTCTTTTAAAAAAAAAAGAAGCTAAGTACTGTACATCTGTACATCCTATGCATATTTATGTGTTAATCTAATCATACATGTTAGAAACTTAACTCTACTGGTCATTTATTTTCTTGTGTGATACAGGCAATTCGTTCTGTTAATAGTTTTGGATTTACTACTTGTACTAATGGTCATTATGTTTTGTATCTGGGAAAAAAATTGTATAGGATTTTTGACTATTTCGAATCCTGATGATGATGCAGGCCATGTTACCTATACTATTTTAAGTCAGGATGAAGTAGTCATGTATGCTCTCATAGTCTTAGTCTTATTTTTAATCATGTTTTAATTTAAACAGTATTTTTAAAAAACTCAGCCAGGTGCATATAATTTGTAAAAATTATGTTGAAAAGAAAAGATGTCAGAAAATAGTTTCTGCTTAAAAAAAACTTTAAAATATTTGGTTCTAATTTTTCTTATTTTGATTTCATTGAAGAAATTGTTTAATTTTCGGGAAACAAAACAAAAAAAGTGTATTATTGAGGTGCTTTGAAATTCTGTTTGGCAAATATTTTTTTTATTACTCCAGACCATCTGAAGACAGAGATTAAGTCTCTGAGGTAAACTGTCTCTCAAAGCTTCAAGATTTGATTTCTGCAAAGAGATTTGTTTCTTTTTCATCACAATTACATTTTTTTCCCTCCATTGCCAATCTGTTTTTTTTTCCCTTAATTCTCAAGTTTTTTTTTTGTCACATGAAATTTGTTCATTTTAGTTTCTTTTTCAAATATTTCATTCACAGCTAAAGATTCCAACAGAAAATGGCGAACTTTATAGACAGTACACGAATCACATCTTTTGTGTTTTAATTGAATGCATGCTATTTAGGCTATTTCCCCTTTTCCAAACAAAAATGATTGCTTTACCAATGTTTCATGCTTTATAAAATATTTTTTTTGTATTGACTATTTTTTTGTCATAGCAGTTATGTATTCCCTAAAAATAACTTCAAACTTAATTGATCATTCATATCTAGTTTTTATTTTGCTAGTTATGTAGAGTATGCAGTATGTATTTTAAAATATATTTTTCTTACATTTAACTGATATATTTATTAACAAAAAAAAGATCTGTAAGACAAAAATTTTACTTAAAATATTAAAACTTGTTGTTCATTATTTTACTTTTTTTTTTTTTTTTTTTTATTACAAAAAATTAGTTCATGTGGTTCATGAAAAAAAAAAAAACAATTAATTTATGCAGCAGATAAATAAAAAAAATGTATTTTATAAGTATTTTTCAAATCAGTATTTTTTTTTTTTTTTATGAGTCTGAAATAATGTAATTCTTTAATTTGAAAACTCTTCAGCTGGCCCACATTGAAGTCCCCAAGAAATAGTTCTGGAAGTAGACCCACCTCAGCCGTTCGGTCAGATGGTTTTAGTTCTATCTCATCAACCCACAGTCAACACCGCCAACCCCAACGCCTTAAAAAAAGTCTCAGTCAACCAAGGAAAGCATCGAATCGTAAACCCATTGCCCCTGAAACAGAATCAGATTCCAATTCAGAAACTGTCACAGAATCCTCAGATACAAATTGAGCTTATAAATGTATATAGGGTGAGCACAAAAAAAGCAGCAACAGAGGACCTCAATCTATTTCAACAGAATGGCTTATTTTCAAATACAAATATTGTCTAACTCAAATTGTGTACAATTTGTCAAGTCCTTTCTGTTTTTGTAATCACTGTTTAAATCTGTAAATAGTTTAAATATAAGTGTATCAATTAGTCAAGAGTTTGGAGTTTATACTTTGATATTGTTATAATAAAATAAAAAAAATTGAACTTCTTGTTTGGAATTTTAAAAAAATATTATTTAAATTTTTGTTCTAATCAAGAATTGAAGACTTCGAACTATTCAGCAATACTTATAGAATGCTAAAATAGTTTAAATATTTCAAACCTTGGATTGTAAAAACTGCCTTTTAGAATATATAACCTATTATTTATAACATATTTTGTGACTCCTATATATTTACAAAATGCTAACGCCAGTGCAATCTTTGGTAGACATTGACACATGTAGTGCCCTAGCAGCTGGAATGGAAGCAGATAGGGTTCATACTTGTTACCATTGTGATAATGGTCCAAAGCACATACCACGTGATAGCCATCTACAAAGTGATATCATCAACCAATGTTAAAGGTCTGCAAGGCTGTAGTTTTTTTTTCATTACTGCTATGGAGGAAACATTTTTTTAAAATTACAGGCATGTCAGAAAAAAAAAAAGAGCTTAATAAGCTCCTGCTTAGCTCCCAGAAAATTTCTCAACACCAAACCAAAGAATATTAGGCATAACATTGTAACTAGTTCTGATTAAGCAATATCTATCATCCTTAAGACTTAATGCAGGCAAAGCTTCAGTAGGGAGGCCATTCCTCAAGGGCATTAGCAGAAGGGGATGGAATGGGCTCCCCATGAGTCAGCTAAGGGTAGGGAAAATAGGACTAAAAGAGACACTTTTGCGAGGGAAAAGCAACTAAATAAAAAATATCAAAACCTTGGCATGGCATGCTTGCAAAAAAGACTCAGACACAAGCAAATGCATTGTGATAAAGTAACTTAAAAAGGGTAAGGCTTATACCTACCTTGCTGGGACATGCACAAGCATAGAGTTACTTAGTAAGCATGCAATCACTTGGGAATGTTCAAGTGCTTCTCTTCACAGACAAAGGACTAACTTTTAATTAAGTTTTGTAACTTTTTTTTTTTAAAGTTGCTTTTGTATAATGTGTTTTCCATTCTCATATATTATTCTTAGTGCACTATGCTATCTTTTGTGTGGACATGCTTCCATGCTGCTTTTAGCTGCTCAGTAAATGAAACTCAAGAGTCATGATTTCAATTCTACGTCCTATCTCTATTAGAATCTCAGCAACACACTGCACAGGCAGCTCAAAGAATTTGGCAACTCAGGCTCCAAATAATGTAACTCTTTAATGTCTAATAACAGCCAATACTGTACAATTGGCAACTCTTTTTTGACTCCTTCGCCCATTATGTAGGGTCCCCAAAAAAAATTGAACATCGCCCCTTCTTTCTGGATGATGACTGACCATATCACTTGTTTATTGCATGGGTAGTGTTCAGATCACAGTTGTTTCCTGAAGTGTCGCCCATCGTCACGGTTGACCAATCTCCTAGCGCTGACTACACACATGATTACCCCTACCCACAACGCCACCACCGTTATCACAATTTATTCATTGTCTATTAATAATCTTCATAATATAATTCTGTTTGGCTATCTTCATAATATAATTCTGTTTGGCTATCATCATTAATTAAAAAAAAAAATGAGAATGACATATTTTTAGCCTTGACTCGAATGATGTAAGCCTATTGTGAAATGTATGTGTACTTTGACATTTCACTTGTTCATGTTGCTGATGTTTGCTGCTGAATTAGAATCCAACCAGAAGAATTGGCCACCCCAATGAGCTCTTTACTACTATTGGAACAATACTATACTATGCCTATATACCATCTACTGCTCACTTTTGTGTAAAGAGTTTAACATTTCCTAGTATATTTTTGGAAATCACTGCAGGCAAAAATATGTGTCTCTGATACAAACTTATTAAAGACATCTAACACTTTGAATAACTTTCTTGGTGAGAACATCTAGAAACAATGCAATTCAGAGGTGCCACTTGTTTTTTTTCTCCATCTTTATTACAGAACATAATCTGTGACATGTTTGAATGACATGACACAGAGATCTATACATCTTTCATACGCAATGTGGTCAAGTATACATTAACAAGCTCTAGTATTGTGTGCGTCACACGAATAACTAAACAAATACTATAACAAATGGTTATCTATTCCTAGTCCATCAAAAGCGTCAAACAAAAAATGTATCAGACAGAATATCTATTATCATGAAGTGATAGCAAGACCAAATGACATCCTAGCAATGAAGAACTAGTTGTATACTTCACCAACTGGTCCAATGATGTCTGTTAATCTGATTCCCAAATTAGTTCAACTTCATCTATTAAATGTAGAATGCAACAGTTTTTATCTATACACCAATAATGCACCAGTCAGTCTGATTAGATGTTCCTAGGCTTTCTAACTGCTTTCTCCCCCTTAATGTTCACTCAAATATCTAAAAAAAAAACTATCTTTATTAAGAAAAGTAAAAAATAAAGTTATGTCAATTTACAAAATAAAATTTAGTCCTAAAAGGTAATTTTTTTTTATATAAGCTGTCTACAAGACAAATCTGTATTATCTTAAGTAATTATGTTTATTCTGATCAGCCTAGCAGTCAGTCAAATAGATAAATAGCTTTATGTACTGCTCCATGAGTTCTCCAAATAATGTACACATAAAATCTAACAAGTGCTACATATGTGTCACTACAGAAGGTGGACAGTGATTTTATTTGAAAGTTCTGTTTACAATAGAACAGATAACATTCTAAAGACATGAGGCCCCAGTCTACATGGAAACTCAAAACAAAACATACACAAGTGTTTAGCAATAATTACATATCACATACAGAAAATAGAAACCTTTTTTTCTGTCACAGTCATATCACTATCACCTATCTTGTCAGTGTTTGTTTTTGCTTAATAGATGACAAGTTGACTAATTCTTCTAGTATCCTTAACAAAAAAAAAAGCTAGAGAAAAGCTTATATATGTATTGTTTTATTTGACATTTTAAATTCTATAGCAGATATCTTAAGTAAAAAAAACAACAAAAGGTAATCCCAATATGACCATGACAATCATATATTTTCTATAAATATATCGTTCAAAAAAAAGAAGAATAAATTACAATTTTTGTAAGAAATGTTGAACTAGGCAAGCTAACCCTCAAGTGACCACTCACAATCAAATTATAAATGTTCATTTACTTTAGTAGTTTGGCATAAGCAGTGAACATTTAAAACATACAAAAACAACAACCCAAAAAGCTCAGGGGCTATTACATTACAGTGTGTAGTTCAAAGGCCTTCTGGTCAAAATTTATAGAGATTTGGATGGAACTTAGATATGGTGGTGAATTACTTGAATACCAGCACTGAATATGTTTGATATTAACCAACACCCACAATCTCCAAGTTCAAATGATTGCTTCACATATAGCACACATCACTATCAAATGATCTCAATTGTAAACATTCCTCAACTCCTGGAAACAAAATATAAGCTAGAGATATTTGAAATTATATCCATGTGTACATGTAATAGCTACCTAATCAGAGATATTTTGGTCCATCTTGGAATACGTCTAGCCTACAATGTTTGTGCTTTGAAATTAGAATGATAACCATCCATCCATCCAATAAAACTTTGCTACATGGGCTGTTACTGATCAAGATAAACAGATAAAATAGCAATGTTTAAAAAATAAAAATCCAATTTATAGTTCTGATAAATTGAAAATGAATTATTATAACGTTTTGTCTTCTTTCATTTTTTGAGTATTGAATACATGAGTGGAAAAAAATAAAATGGATGACATGACACTAGAGCTGAATGATAGCAATGACCCTGCTTATCTCCTGTGAACAACAAATAGCTCTACACAAAAACATAATGGAACATAACTGCAATAGAAACAAAATGCATAAACATTTACTGTTTGAACTTGTGAAGATTTTGGAAACATTAGGTGTTTATTGCTAGCATACAAGGGGGATAACTTTAAAGATAACATGCACTAAAGTAGATATTGCACAAATACAAAAAAAAAAAGTTGGTTTCAACTACAACTATTAAAATAAAATTGTTTTCGGGTAATATATTTTATTGATAGTTCAGCATTAAAAGAAAAAACAAAGTCCGGTACGCTAAGCTACACATGAAGTAAGAAGAAGGCTGAAAGATGTTCTCATCTTGGTATGACTTGTTTCACAAAGCAAGAGGTGTATAGTAAGTGCAAACTAAGATGACAACCCCCCAAATCATGGAAGCTACTGACCATAACCAGAAACAAAATGATATTGAAACTTTGGAATGTTAAGTAGAAGAAAAAAAAAAAATTAGATCAACACAGAGAGGGGTAATGAACAAGACAATGACAATATTACCTCCCTTTATTGTGCAGATTAACCCTTAAAATGTGTGGTAGTTTATTCCATTTCGTATGCACTCATAGTAAAACGGCTCAGCACTTTAAGGGTTAAACTAGTCATATAATCCTTTTTTAAATTTTTAAACTGTCTCTATCCAAACACAGTGTAAGGAGAATGGCTTAACTTTGGTTTCATTAGGCTCAAGGGACATAAGTGCCCTACCTCTTTAACAACAAAACAAAACCAAATTTTTCACCCCCTCCCCTTTTTTCCAAAAACAAAAGTGTGTGTGTTCTTGTACAGCAGGGTTAGTAGAAATAAATTTCAGTAGTATTATGACAGCAAGTTTAGACATACATATGTAGACACTCCTCTGTAAACATTATGAGTTTGTAACATACTTTCACTACATCAATTGGACTACAAAGTCAATCATGTGGAAACAAATCTTAATGCACAATGAAATAAAAAGAATGTTCGATTCTAGTCAAACTAAACGATCACCAACTTCTTCTAAACACACTTTCCATATCTACTAGGCTTAGTGGCAAATACCCTCCTTAGCGATATTAGTAAAAGGTAATGCCTGGCGGTATTATTAAAAGGTAGTGCCTAAGTTCCTTTCAATGATATCACAACATCAAAATGTCCACATTTCAATACATGTTTAATCTATCCATTCAACAGTCATAGTAAAAAAAAAAAGGTATTCTATATATATATCACATTGGATTACAAGATAAGAATGAGCATTGTCAGTGATATAATATTGGGCTGGGGGGGCAAAGAATGATATCAAACTGTATGTAATAAATGATAATAAAACTAACCAAAATTGTAAACAAACAACGCCCTAGTTATGGTTAGAGTTAAGTAACACAATGTGGCGCATCAAGCGACTAAATAATCCAGGTAATATGGGAAGAAAAACGGAAATTGACAACACACAGATGGCATGACGCTAAACAATGGCTGTCTATATGCATACAGAGAATCCACATGAAGAAAATGCCTACAGTAACAATGTTTAAGGGAGTTGTAGAAACATTTAGGACCTAGGCACTACACACTTAACATTTGTTTTGTACAGGATGGAAGAGAAAATGTTTTCTTTCCCTCTACCTACAAAATATGAATCATATACACAATATGGAGCAACTAACAAAACAATAAATAATGCATGCATCTTTAGACTGTATTGAATCAAATAAATAAAAAAAATTAACGAATGGTTATAAAGCTTGAAATTGAAACAAAAATCTTTCGCAGAAAATAAACTGTAGTTTAAAGAGTACTAAGGCAATTTGTTAGAAACAAGAAAAATGTTTTCTTATTAGTTGATAGACTAAACAAATTACAATCTTATTAGGTTAATAGACTAAACAAATTATAATCTTTGATCCTGTTAAAATTATAAAAACTTGAAGAACACTTTAATCAAGTAAAATGCTTAAAAAAGATATTGTATTCAGCCCCAAGAAAAGTAGTAGAATCAACAAATACATGATAAAAATACATAAAAATCATTAAGCAGGTCTTTCTTAATGCGAACAAGTCTGGAGTCTCTGTACCTCTTCCTTTACCTGACTAAAACTCAATGCTTACTAAGAACACTTAAATTACCATATACTAAAAAAAAAAAAGAGAAGAGGAGGCAGGAAGGTGAGTCATAATGTGTAGGTTTTTGGGAAGATGACAGCAACTTTATTGCTCACCCACAATTGAATCACAGTGACCTGCACACAATCAAATCGATATAAAAAAAAACATTTGGGGGGCTAAAGGGAGAGAATGGAATAGGGGTGTGGGGATATATGTCTGTAACAACATTAAAACTGAGTCTCTAGAAGTGCTCCTAAAGCCTGTGAAATACTTGGTTTTGTTGATCGAATGGTCAGACGATACATCTGAAATAAACAAATAAAACAAAATTAATCAAGACATTCTCTGAAGAAGTATGCATCAAAGATATAAATAGATGAACTGTTGTCATAGTTCCCATCCTCTACAAAATACTCTGAATTCTCAAATAGCCTAGTTCAAACAAATGGAGCAGATGTGTGGCTTAGATATAAAGACTGGCGAAACTGCTCTTAAACTGAATTAAAGTTAGAAGATTTAAAACCCACAATCTTCTGATGGAATATCATCATAGTAGAAAAAAATTCATTAACTAATATGTCAAACCTTTGCTGCTTTTTTTTTTAATCTAATGCTTCAGGTGTCAAAGTTGAGGACGAATAAGAAGTCAATCCATTTAGATACCTGTACTAAGACTAACAACTGTGGCACACACTTTAACAAGTTTCTGCAACCAAGTTGGAATTACATAAAAATTCCCTTAGGATCACACCAGCAAGTTTGAGAGAGGGACCACAATGCAAGGGCAGCCCAAGTCTTTTAACAAAGGATCAGATGCCCCATTAAGGAAAATAGATTTGGGCTTAAATAATATATTCATATTTTTATATATGTTTAAGTTCAGGTAGAGCTGTTTGTAACTATTTTGCAATGAAATACATTTGTAGCAAATATAATGGACTGTAAGCATTAAAATTTATGAAGATGAAAAAACAATTTCTGTAAAATAACATTTTTCTGCTAGGAACTTAATTTGAGATAAAACGATAATTTTAGAACCACTCACCTGCATTTGCTTATTGGGCTCTAGACGAACAAGACAACCAACTTGTTGATTTCTAGTATGCAAGACACCAGAAGAAACAAAGTTATCTGGGTTGGGGTCAATGCCAAGTAAAATACTGAGACCAAAGCCTAAAATCTGAAAGATTGATAAAAAGTGATTTAATATACAGCTTTTACATTTAAAAATACATCAATGAAAGATAAGATAAGGTACAGGGTCAAACAATAAAATCATTGTGAAAGGTGCTTGATAAACATA
The DNA here is from genome assembly GCA_036873155.1 of Biomphalaria sudanica. NCBI lineage: Eukaryota > Metazoa > Mollusca > Gastropoda > Planorbidae > Biomphalaria > Biomphalaria sudanica. The sequence goes on from JAZGLO010000985.1 coordinate 1,611,146, forward strand.
TATTTTAGACACATTGTTAGTGTAGTAGGATGACCAGAGTACTGTATGGCTAATAATAAAAACAACAATAAAACTGATAAATCATAGCAATATCAAACTAAAAAATTTAAATTCCTCTGATTTAGTCAAAAGTAATAAAAGTGTACACCTGGTGTTACCTTTTGTTTAACTTGTTCTGTATCTTGAGGATACTGAGCTTTAAATATTTTTTGACATTCTTGTTCGGGTCTGAAGAGAAAAAAATTGATACTTTTGTTGAACCAAATAATCTCTTTCTCTTAGCATACAATACAAAAAAAAAAAGAATGCACAATAATAAAACACTATTGACTTTTTAAAAAAAGTTTGCCTAGATAGTAAAATTCATATTTATGCCTGAGCCAATAAAGTAAAAAATAAAGTTCCCCTTTCAGACCTTGTGGTCTAAAGGGTAGGTGATGTAAAGGTCATCTGTTTCTGTGGCCTACGGTTAATGAGGGTGTCATGTGGCCAACACAATGACTAACCGCCTTTACTTTTCCCCAACTAATGTCAGGTACCCATTAGATCTGGGTGAACTCAGAGGTGCCAAAGATCCCGAAATAATAATCCAAGTCTTCACCAGGATTCGAACCCAGTACCCCCATTTGGAAACCAAGCACTTTACCGCTCAGCCACTGCACCTCCTGTCTGAGCCAATAGTTCAATTAATAAATGACAAAATAATTTCAACACAATCTATTCCTAAAAATAATACAAATATAGTGGAGTACAGATAGTCTGAAATGATTGGGACTGCACATGATTGAATATTAAATACCCTTCCAAGAAGTATTTTCTATGTTTATATTTATAATTTATTAAAACAGTATTCTAGTTTTATATAATGTATAAAACCTATGTACCGTGTATCATAAAAAAACTAAAAATATGGCATATAGTACAGTATGAGTACAATAATGATATGTTTGACAACCTGTAATTTTGAGTACATAATACACTTATTCACTGTTCTTTCTTAGTTTAAGCAGACTTTCTGATTACCGAAGTTTGGATTATCAGAACACTGTATATACTTCATATAAGAGTAGGCACTTTCAGTTATGCACCATTATTTATATATGAAATATTTATGATCAAGCTTATCTTAGGCTGAATGTTTTCTAAAAATCAACCTACAGTGATAGAGCTTTCCAGCGGGTAAAGAATGCCTCAGAGTTCATTTCTGCTGCCTCCAGAAATTTGTTGATGATCACTGGGAGCTTCAGACACAATCTCTGAACTTTTCCACTGTACCTGTTAAAAACATCAACAACACAATTCCATACATTTTTATACTTTTATAAACTTTTATTTATGGTAAGAAGAGATCATAATGCCCTGTCAGAACGAGAATAAGAGCATGCCCACGCCCCCCTCCTCTTTTGTTTTTATAGTAAAATACAGATGTGTGTATAGCCAAGACCAATCTTCATAGGCCTGAGAACTAACCTACAACGTCACAATCTATGGAGACCAATCGCTAGTTGCCAAGTCAAGGTCTGTAGGACATGGCAACTAGCGATTGGTCTCCACTGCCCACAGGCTGCGACGCCACAGGTCAGTGTTGAGGCCTACTATAACGATTAGTATCAGTAAGGTTATTTTTTATTTTTTTTTTTAATTTTGTAATAGGCGCTTTTGGGTTAATAAGAAGAAATAAGTTCTTTTGTAGGTTAATGACTTTAAGAAAATAATTGTAAAATATCGAACGGATGCCTCAAAAACTTACGTAAAGCTAATGTTGAGCAATGGGGCCTCGCTAAACTCATCTTTACATTCAATGTTAAATAACTGCTGCACCTGGGCACCGCCATCAACTGTAGGGTCAACTGGCTTGGGCTGAACACTCAGAGCTGGACATGAGGAAAAAAAAACAACAACTTCAAAATTTTTTTACTTCTAGCCAGAACTTGAATCTGTCGGAAAAAGGTTTACTAGAATTCAAGAATGCTCACTTTGCATTTATTGGTTTTACTTAAAATCAGCTGAGTCAGTCATATTTTCTTTTAACATCCGCTTTTTTAACTTGTATATATATTTTTTTAGTGTTATTAAGAAGATTGAATGTCCATAAATGTTATAGAAAACCTTTGTAGCTATGAATAAAGATCTTCTGGACTTTGAATGCTAAAATGAAGCAGATGTATCTATGCCAACATTTACACAAGACAATGCTGAGAGCAGAAAGGATAAACTAGTCAGCATTAATGATGGTAGCAAAGCTTGCACACACAGTTGCAATACATTGCACTGGAGACAAAGCTTTCTTACAAAGTGCAATATAAATCTTTGTTTTATATTTCATTTTGCCTTAAATCAAATTTTAAAACAGTTAGTTGAACAGAACATAATATCAAACTCAAATAGATATTATTGCTAAAATGGCATTTCTAAAAGATCCTATTTCATTCAGATTGTTTATACCTGATGATAGGTTGCCAGGTAGGACTAGGTCAGACACAAAGTTAGTGAACTGGAATGTGGTTTTGTTGCCAAAGAAAACACCAACGCGAGCCAGGTTCTGTCTGTACTCTGACTTGATACCAATCTGAAGAAGGTCATTCTCAAACAGAACACCATTTTGCTTGCAGATGAATCTGGAAAAAAAATTTATGCAACTGAAATTGATAGTTCTGAAATAGGAATTTGTCATGTTAAATACATTAGGCTCATCACATTTTCAGTAGGGTCCATATTAGAGAGTTGTAAAAACTGTATAGAGCACTGCCTGATCTGAAAACCACTGCACAGTTCCTCTCACATCTAGGGCTAGTTATCTGAAGCCTCCACAACATTGTCATGAGAATGCAGAAAAAGAGAGTTGCCCATATATTCATATTGTAACTATTTGTCAATAACATGTTTCATAGTGATAGTTTATTAAGGCAAGAACTAAGCAACTTATTTCCTCCTCACACTGTGAGACTTGCATCACATGATCAAGATGCCTGTGTATTGTCTCATTTCTCCCTTTCAGTTTGTGTGTGAAATATTTTTTCTCCCCCTGTGCTTATGTAATCATACAACTTTTTTTTTCCAAATGGTTTAATAAAGCAACTGAGCCAACAATTTCTACAGACCAGTGCTACAAAACTTAGTAGCTCATTTAGTTTCTCTGTATAGAGATGCCTCTAAACTAGTTTTCACAACAGTGCCCTTTTATTGAAAAAAAGATTGCGAGTCAACAGTTTTATACTCTACTCCAGCACTGAGACCAACAAAGACTTGTAGAGCATTAGACAAATTTGTTCACAAAACTTTCCACACCCACTTACTTTTTGTAGTTTTCTTCAGCTCCTGGAGTCAACCCACCACTTCCACTTCCAAATGTTGAGTCGAAGCCATTGGTGGTGCTCGATGGCTGATCCCCAAACACATCTACCAGGAAGTTCAAACCAGAGGAAACTGCTGCTGAGGGTGCTGGGGGAGTTGGCTCCAAGCCCAAAAGGTCCACAGTGCCCCCACCTCCTGCAGTGCTGCCACCAAGTGTGATAGTCTGATTCAAAAAGAGAGACATTTAAAAACAAGTGCTATTTTCTTTATGAATTGAATATAGGAAAGAAAAAGGGAGGCTAAGATCTTGAATGCTAGACTGTTGCAACAGAGGTGATGTCATCAAAGATAAATAAAAAACTATGTAACAAAAATGTCTCACGTGATTTTATGTAGTACTGAATCATGTGTTTATTATTACAGTATAATAAACTAGCTTTTTCAACAAACACGTATACAAAATATCTAAAGATGCATGTCTAAGATAGATAATGACATTCTTATTTTTTTCAAAAGAATAAGACTAATCACTATAAAACATGTAATACAAGTTAACAATGTAATGTCATTTTTCTGCAGGGAATATGTTTGACAAAAAGAATGGTCCATCATCAAACTCTATATGAGTGAGGGCTTGTGAGGCTCAAACCCTCCTTTTTAAAAGCCTTGGATAAGATTCCTGAGGTTGTGTGTAATACATGTATAATACCAGGCAAGTTCTACCTCAACCTGTCAAATCAGAATTAAGTCTAAGACTTGTAAAAAAACAGACATGGTTTCCTCTTCTTTCTAACAGCAAGACATCCAATTACAAAAGGAGAACACAAACTACCCAAACTTACTGTGCTTGCAGCTGGTGGTGCTGCAGAGGTTTCTGAACTGTTAATCTGAGCTTGTGGGATGGCCCGATGCTCTTTCTCTTTGGTTTCTCCTTCTGGGGCAGCTGTGGGTTTCTTCTTCTTTAGCTTGGCCAATATTGAAGACTCTCTTTCTGGGAAGGGTGGCATTTCTTCCAGCACTGTAGCCTGTATGTAACAAATACAAAGAGTTCATCATTTGTTTAGTTCAAAGTTCTTGAAAGACCAGAGGGGACTGAAAGAGATTACATGTGGTTTACATGACCAGATACCACCTAATGGGTAATAGATACCAAAATCAAGTCAAATTAGCTACAAATACAGAAGAGGGGTGGTCAATAAGGCAATATTTGGTCCATTCTACAATTAAAAATAACAATTAAATGCTTAAAGACACTACAAAACTGTTTCACACATTAATGCTTTTAAATAACTTTTGCTCCTTTAATAGGGTCATATTACTTAGACAAATAACAAATTAAGCTCAAGTTACAAAATTAGAAGTAGACAAATTATTGTCAGGGCATTGAGAACCTACCAAAACATCTGAGGAGGCAACTGTGCTCAGTTGTAAGTATTCAATACATCTTTGTTGCAATTCCACATCAGGGTTCCTCAAATTGTTATCACTGCCCAGGACCTGTTACCCAACAAAAATAAAGTAGTTCTTATTTTAAATTAAATATACATTTAGAAAAAGGCATTCTTAAAGTATACAAGTCTTTGATTTTTACTATTTGAGAAATTGTGTTGTATCTTCAAAAAATCATTAAGATCTTTTTTTTTAACTAGCTAAAAAATAGCTTTACAGACATCATGACAAATACAAATTGTCCACAAATATGTAAAAGTTTTATACTTTAAGAAAGATGCATGTTTCAATTATTGATTTATGATTTATAGTACATTATTTTTATGCTAGCTTTATTATCTATTTATCAAGCATATAATTAATACACCCCCATTTATTTATATATTTTTATATTACTTTCTAGAGCTATTGTTTGATAATGAACAATAAGCAAAGCTAAGGTTAACTGGAAACAACAATTGAAGAGATGTCATTCCTCACATTATATTTGTTATAAAAAACTGTCTAAAGAGAGACTGATCTGTTATATTTGCTTCAAAAGAATACCTAAGATAAAATGTGACTGACCTCCTGAATGCTGGTCTTAATTTCAGGGAAAAGGTTAATAAATTTAATATAAGTAGACAACAGTAGACCTCTTGTGTTGGGGCTACAAAGATGGTATTTGGAATGAAGCAGCTGAAATTGTACCAGAGGACTGAAAGCACACAAAATTCATTAGTTATTATTATATACATTACAGATTTAAAGTTCAAACATTATTCATTAACAATATAAATAACATGATTATAATTCAATTAAAGCTTATACTTTTTGAAAATCACTAAAGTAAAGAAACAATACATATAATTAAAATCTTTAAAAATTGCACTAAATGTCAATAGTCAAAACAAGTGCACTAAGTCTATCTAAGAGTAATGCTACTGTACCTGGATCTAGGGTCTCCAGCAATCAAGTTACCAAACTCTCCAAGAATGTAGCCACCCACCTTCACCATGTTCTCATGACAAGCTGGAGCTTGAAGTGCCTATAGAGGAAGATAAGTAATCAAATCTCAATTAAGTATGGGAAACTATAACAACAAAGTTTAGATCAGGGTTTCAATATCGATCTATTATATAAAACATAAAATAACATGTTAAGATTAAATATTAAAATAAAAGTAACCATAGCATTACAACATGATTTAAACAGAAAACAAAAGACAGATTTTCACTTAACAGCCAGTTAATTTACCATTTTACAGTTATTCTCTGTTGACAAAAAATGTGCATTTTAATCAAGTTATCTTTTAATGAAGTGGGATGAGCATGGTACCATGGAGAAAACTGGTGTCCCTACTCACCTCAAATACTGTTTTGGCAGCATAACCCTGGACATCATCTCTGTTAATGACAATCTGTATCACTCTATACCATACCTACACATAATAAATGAGAAATAATATGCAAAATTAATACATAATACACAAGAAATGAACTCCAAAGTCAATACAGGAAAAGAATCAGCTTACCTCCTCACTGACATAGTCACCAGCTATTCTAATTAGGTTGAGTATTACATCCACGTACCAGGTATAGTCCACAGCATACTTCTCTGCCAATATAGCCACTTTTAGCACCTACATTAAAAATATGTTTTGGATTAACAGGTGCATCTTCAATCAACAGAAATTGCCTAAGTAAGGTAAACAATCTGAAGAAAGTTCATTTAATAATAGCTAAAATGACCTAATAGTTTGCTTTTTTTTTTTTTACATTATATGAAAAACTAAAGTATCTTGGCTGCTGTCCAGAACAAAAGTATAATGGTTGCTTTCCAGGACAAAAGTATAATGGTTGCTTTCCAGGACAAAAGTATAATGGTTGCTTTCCAGAACAAAAGTATAATGGTTGCTTTCCAGGACAAAAGTATAATGGTTGCTGACCAGAACAAAAGTATAATGGTTGCTGACCAGAACAAAAGTATAATGGTTGCTGACCAGAACAAAAGTACAATGGTTGCTGACCAGAACAAAAGTACAATAGTTGCTGACCAAATCTGCATCTAAAAAAAGCAAATATAAGCTCAATACAAAGTGTATAGTTGAGAGTTTAAAGGTCACTGAAATTGCTTTAAAACAATTGCTGAAGCACACATAAACTTAATTTTGTAGGCCATACATTAACATAGGTAAATGATTAATAATAGACATCTAAAAAAAACAACAACAACAATATTTAAAAATGTTAAACTCTGCAGAAGTTCTTCTTACCATTTCCTCCCTAATGGAGTAGTCAGCAGATTCTAAATATTCCAACATTTCTCCCACAATCTCTTCAGCATTGCTTCTATCACACATTGCATAGAGCAAGTCTACTGCCCTTTGTCTGACACTCACATCACGCTCAGTCTGGGCAAAGATAGGACACATATTTTATTTAAACCAATTATCTGTGTTTATTCTCAAACCTACATAAATACCTCAAAGTAATCAATGGGTTATGACAATTGCTTTCTACCTTTAGAACGTTAAATGAAAATGAACAATTTAGTTTTAGTTTAAGAAGCTAGTGGAGGCGCAGTGGCTGAGTGGTAAAGCGCTTGGCTTTTGAACCGAGGGTTCCGGGTTTAAATCCTGGTGAAGACTCATAATCTCATCTCATATCTGCCTGGTCTTATCTGGGGTATAGGCCACCAACCAGCTTCCTCCAGGCATCTCGGTTCTGGGCAAGTCTCTCCAACTGTCCCCAAGTCAGTCTTGCCTATCTGCTTGGCATCTGCTTCCAAATTGCGGTGCCATGTATTCATGGGCCATCCCCTCCTCCTCTTTCCTTGGGGGGTTCCAAGTTAGGGCTTGCCTTGTTATGTTGGATGTAGGCTTGCCTTGTTATGTTGGATGTAGGCTTGCCTTGTTATGTTGGATGTAGGCTTGCCTTGTTATGTTGGATGTAGGCTTGCCTTGTTATGTTGGATGTAGGCTTGCCTTGTTATGTTGGATGTAGGCTTGCCTTGTTATGTTGGATGTAGGCTTGCCTTGTTATGTTGGATGTAGGCTTGCCTTATGTTGGATGTAGGCTTGCCTTGTTATGTTGGATGTAGGCTTGCCTTGTTATGTTGGATGTAGGCTTGCCTTGTTATGTTGGATGTAGGCTTGCCTTGTTATGTTGGATGTAGGCTTGCCTTGTTATGTTGGATGTAGGCTTGTGAAGTGTGTGACCTCTCCATCTCCAGCGTCTCTGAAGGATATCTACTTCAATGGGCTGCTGCTTTGTTCTTTGCCACAGTTCCTCATTCGAGATCTTGTCTGGCCAGTGGATCATAAGTTTCCTCCTCAGGCAGGTATTGATGGATACCTGGATTTTTTTCATGGTGGTGATGGTGGTTCTCCAGGTCTCTGCTCCATATAGTAGTATTGGTTTAACAATAGTGTTAAAGAGCCTGATCTTGGTGGTGGTGCTTATTTCCCTAGATCCCCAGGTGTTCTTTAGCTGATGGAAGGCTGCTCCGGCTTTACCAATGCTGATTCTGACATCTGCATCTGCTCCTCCATGGTGATCTAGGATACAGCCGAGATAGGTGAAACTTTCCACCTCTTCCAGCACCTCATCTTGGACTGGATGTCTTTATCTTGAACCCCTTGCTTTTCTTCCCTCTGTTTATGGTAAGATCCATTCTAGCTGAATTGTCAGCAACGCTTATCTTTTCCTGCATCTGCTCTGGTGTGTTAGAAAGAAGAGCCAAGTCATCTGCAAAGTCAAGGTCATCTAGCTGTTTCCACAGTGTCCATTGTATATCGTTCCGCTTCTGGTCTGTTGCTGTCTTCATGACCCAATCTATGGCTAGTAGTAACAAGAAGGGAGAGCGTTGACAGCCTTGTCTCACTCCTGTTTGGACCTCAAATGTTTAAGATCACTAAAAACAATCTTATCTTAAAGCCTAAGTTAATTGAAGCTATCTAAAATATGGAAAAAAAGTAAATTTTGTGAGAACTAACCTTGAGTGCAGTAATAACTGTGTCCTGGTGTTTCTTAACAGCCTCATGAGAAAACTCTGATGTTGCCAATAAACACATACTTTCTAGTGCCAGGTATCTGTAACCACAAGCATACTACAGTTAAAATATAACCCAACTTCGTCCCTTTCATTTTCATATGAACTGAACGAGGTAATGATTTTTGTTTAGACTCTGCCTGAAATACCTTAAGTTTGTTTCTTTGTGTTGCAGGAACTGACCCAGCTGGTTACAGGCTCTGACTAGGAGGTTCGGGTCACTGTCCATGTGAATAATTAAGTTAATGGCCTCAAACAGCACAGCGTTCTTGGCATTAGAATGTTGCACTTTCTTAGATTTAGGAGGTTCCTGGGCTTTGTTCAGAATGGTTTCCAAGCACTCAGTCAATCGAGTTCGAACACTTGGATCTTCTGTAAGAATGAAAGAAATGATGCAATTAGAAGGAGTGAAAAAACAAACACTTTGCATTACTAGAGTCTGGTTTCCTTCAATATTGGCATAACATTCTTTTATAGTACATATTTTGCTAAGTGCTCCTTGCATGATTTTATTTTCCCCATCGATCAATGTGGGATGATTGGTAATTAAAAAGTAGTCAAGTATGGTTCAATTTTATTCTACAATTAATCAGAAAGACATTTTTTTTTAAAATTCTTGGTTCATGAATAAAAAAAATAAATTAATAAATCAGTGTTTGATCAAAAATGGTGACAAGTATTCATACTGTCTGCTATTTCCTTCTCTGATGTTATTGTGTTTTTATTTACACAGAAAATTTCACACATTATTGCACATATACCCACAGGAAATATACATGAAGATGTGCACCTTGGGAGTGAAACTCCTACATTAAATTTAAAAAAGTACAGAAAGAAAAAAAGAATGATGTAAATGTTTTTAGATTAAAAGAAAATTAAATTAGATTAAAATAGTTTCTGTGAGCTGAAACTATGGGTCATTGTATTCCTTATTGATCTCTTATTTCCACAGAAAACTTAGAAAAAAATGTAAACAAACTGAAATCTAGGAAGCAATGAGTTCTTAGAAGTTACCTGGAGGTGGGTAGTTCTGTAAAAGTCTCAGTAGTTTCACAGACAGCCAAGGAGCAGGGACAAAGTAATAAGTGTAGTCTTGCAGGTCTGTGTAGGATGATGTCACTATCTGTTGGGAAAAAAACAACACATTTGTCAGAATGCAATCACATCAAACTGGTCAAGACTATGACACAAACAAATCATAATAGTGTTTTGAAACATTAAAATTTTGTTTTGGCATAGTAAGTACATGCTAAGAAACATTTATTAACTAGAACATGCAAATAAAACTGAATTAACATCCATACATTGTTAAGAATCAATGCTATGTTTAACTGTTTAACAATGAGGCATGGTAGCTGAATGGTAAAGTGCTTAGCCTCCAGTTTGAACATCAGCATATTAAGGATGCCACTGAATCCAAACCATTTCTAAAGGGTACCTGATATTTGTGGGGGGGAGGTAAAGGTTATAGGTCCTTTGCTGGCTACATGACACCCTCGTTAGCAGTCAGCCATAGACACAAAAGACCTTTACATTATCTAGCCCAATACAATAGATTGCAAGGTCTTAGATGAATACCCTTAATTAACTGTAACCAACCAAAGCAATAAAATATGCAAAAATAAAAGGGCACCTACTCTGCTAAGTCTTGAAACTGCCAATGAGACACAGCCTTTATATTCTTCAGGATTCTTTCTGACCAGAGCTTCAATCAAACTGGTTGCAGATGTCACAACACCCTGTCACATAAAATTAATGAAGTATCCAAAGTAATAGGTAAGTATCTTATAAACTTAACAAACCTAGTTGAAACACTTTTTCAATGTGTTCAGAAAAATAAAAACATATGATTTTGATTTTTTTATTTTGGGCACTACGGCACAATTTAGGCCATGTTGTACCTGCAGTCCCTCAAGGGCCACTCTCCCTCCACACAACAAGGGCCAAATTCCACACAGTCAAATCATTAAAATTAAGGTCTATTCACAGTTAAAATAGTAGAGGTAGTAAAAATTTAATAATTTGGTAAAAATCTAATGTAAATAGTACATGTTTACAGAATTCATAAATCAGATCTTCGTAGACAACCCCACTTCCCGGATAAAGCCCAGTACCTTCCCAGGGTCGACATTATTGAATAGTGTTTTTAAATTAGTGGCTCTAAAATATTTCTCCCTGACATCCTGGTATCTGGGGCAGTCGATGAGGATATGTTCCACGGTGAGGCAAGAGTCACAATACTCACAAAGTGGGGGCTCTTCTTTCTTCATAAAAACATATATTTATGAACATGTTTGCAAATAGCTTTAAGAGGTCATATTTAGAACATGATCTTTGGTATCAGGGCTCTAGTCAAACCATTTAAATTTTCAAATTGTTTACAGGCAATCATTGGTGTCAAGAACAAGACCAAATAATATATGATGTTTTTGGACAGATTTTTAGAGAATGAAATGTTTTATCTTTTTATTGAGACATCTGTAAGGCAGCCAGAAAAACACAAATACTAACCATATGTTGGTCATTAAGTAGATGTATGATCCTGGATGTCCACTCTCCAATAGGAATCATATCAGGGGATGCCCTAAGTAGACGCAGTAATGTTAAACCAGCGCTTTGTTTAACTGAATCAATAGTGTCACTGAAGAAAAAATTCCAAGCAAATGAATTACTCACTTATCTAATTAACCCTTCATAACTAGACAACATGAAATTGGAAATAGTGTCAAAATAATTATTTAAAGCCAAAACGTAATTAGATTTAGATCTAAAAACAAAACAAGTACATCAAAGAAAGTATTTTGAGATAAGACAAACAATGATCACTATTAAAAAATCATTGCTATTTTCCCATTTTTTAATAGTTAAATATTTTAAGTAAATATGTGAACAATGAGAACCCTCAACAGTTTATATGTATATACATTTTTAAATAATCATGGGTACAAGCAATGAGCCACATTTTGGTCTTAGTCGCATGGCAACAGAAGGAGACCATGAAGTCTAGATGTGTGTTTTTTTAATTGAGTTATAGATCTAGTTAATTAGATTATTTATTAGTCTAGTGACAGTCTACTCTTGAGCCTAGATAAGTAGATTATTATTTTTAGATCTAATTCTAAAAAGACTGGCATAATGATAAATTAGATAGAATAACTCTAATCTAGCCTCATCTTATCTGTCCATTTAATTTCGTCGTAGGGGTGCAGTTGCCAACTGCTCAAGCTGCAGCATCCAGTTTTGAAATAAAATCTTTTACCTGGTCTGCATTTTCTCCAAAAGGGCAATATCATTTGCAAACTTAACATTGGAAACAAGCCGCCCATGGATGTCCTAATACTTTCTCCAATTAGGTTGTACAGAAGTACTGAGCTATTCACATTTTGATATAGGGCTTTGATAACATCAAATATGTTTTTAATTTAAAAGTCTGATATTACTGCTATTAGAAAGTTTTAATGTTTCACAGCTGCTATAAGGTTTGAATGCTTTACTGCTGTTAATCAGTTTGAATATTTCACAGCTACCATAAAGTTTCAATGTTTTACTACTATTAATTGGTTTAAATGTTTTACTGCTATTATAACGTTTGAATGTTTCATTGATATTTTTAAGTTTGAATGTTTCACTGTTATTATAAAGTTTCAATTTTTCATGGCTTTATAAATTTTCAATGTTTTACTGCAATTATAAAGTTTGAATGTTCCCCTATTATATAATTTTAATGTTTCACGTCTATTATAAAGTTTTAATGTTTCCCTTCTATTATAAAGTTTTAATGTTTCCCTTCTATTATAAAGTTTTAATGTTTCACTTCTATTATAAAGTTTTAATGTTTCCATTCTATTATAAAGTTTTAATGTTTCACTTCTATTTATAAAGTATGAATGTTTCACTTATATTATAAAGTTTTAATGTTTCACTTCTATTATAAAGTTTTAATGTTTCCCTTCTATTATAAAGTTTTAATGTTTCCCTTCTATTATAAAGTTTTAATGTTTCACTTCTATTTATAAAGTATGAATGTTTCACTTATATTATAAAGTTTTAATGTTTCCCTTCTATTATAAAGTTTTAATGTTTCACTTCTATTATAAAGTTTTAATGTTTCCCTTCTATTATAAAGTTTTAATGTTTCACTTCTATTATAAAGTTTTAATGTTTCACTTCTATTATAAAGTTTTAATGTTTCCCTTCTATTATAAAGTTTTAATGTTTCCCTTCTATTATAAAGTTTTAATGTTTCACTTCTATTATAAAGTTTTAATGTTTCACTTCTATTTATAAAGTATGAATGTTTCACTTCTATTATAAAGTTTTAATGTTTCACTTCTATTATAAAGTTTTAATGTTTCCCTTCTATTATAAAGTTTTAATGTTTCACTTCTATTTATAAAGTTTTAATGTTTCACTTCTATTTATAAAGTATGAATGTTTCACTTATATTATAAAGTTTTAATGTTTCACTTCTATTATAAAGTTTTAATGTTTCACTTCTATTATAAAGTTTTAATGTTTCACTTTTATTATAAAGTATGAATGTTTCACTTCTATTATACAGTTTAAATGTTTTACTGCTATTATAAAGATTGCCACTATAATATAATTTAAGAAATTTAGCTTCCTGTCTTTTTATAAATTTGAATTATTATTAAATTTTAGTTGTTCAAAAGCTGACAAAGAGTAATAGACAAAAACTTGTATTTATGCAAGCAGAAAAATAAAGTCTAATACTGGCAATTAGACTGGTATTTACCGACAGGTCAGCATAGCCTGCAATCTTGCATCCATGTAAATAATATACTTAAAAGTCTTTAGTAATATATTAAATAAAATAGCCTACTATTTACCCTGAAACAAGTAATTTTGGTATGTCAGAGCCTACAGCATCTGCCATCTCACGGCTGCCAATGTTGGCCATACAATGAAGTGCCAAGTTGATATGGGTTGGGTTGCGGCTGGTCAGGTCATTCTTGATGGATTGAATGACAAGCTTCATCAGCTCATTGCTAGCTCCAACCAGCACAGAAATAAACAAATAACCCTAAAGGAAGGCATTAAAGATAATTAATCATTAAATATTTTTCTACCAATGTAGTAACGATACATTTTAATTCAAACATAATTAACTTTTTTCCCCCTTAGAGGAATTATAGAGATTATTAAAATATTCAAGTGAGAAAATGAACTTGGGCTAACAATAAAAAACAAAAAGCCTTTAGCTATGGAAATTAGATGATTTAGGAAGTCATCATAAAAAAAAATTGCAACTAGAATAGAAAAATCTATTAGTCCTCCTGACCAGGGTTAACATTTGGTATGACAATGTCACTAGATACTCAGAACTTGAGAACAAAAGAACAGTTTCAGAAAAAAAGTAGGAAGGACATCAAAAGAAAAAATTTGGGAAAAAAAAATGGATGACCCATCAACTAAATGACATACTAAAGAATGGCAGTAAAAAAGATTGAAGGGAACTGTTTAGCACATTACTTTGAATCTTCAAGCTTAGAGAAAAAAATAAGCCTCAAGGTTTGTTTCCTCTAACACCCCATTCGTCTTAATTGTAGCCCATACTTACAATCTGTTTGGTCCTACTTTTAGCCCATACTTACAATCTGTTTCTCTGTGTATTTGTTGGAACTGAGAAGGTTGACTGCCTCCATGTGACCAAAATCAATGTCATGGCCCAGAAGGAAGATAAAGAGAAGCTTGCACACATACTTCTTCTTTTGGTAGCCATCTAATGTTTTGTCTCCTACACAAGAGATTGTAGATAGTTGTAAGCTAGGTCACAATAGGGATGAGCCTATGACAGCATTCAACATTACATAGCTTTGTGGTTAGTCTTCAACATTAACCAAGTAGAAAAGATGTCAAAAATTTGTTACATTTGTCATTGAGCAATTAAACATATATGTCAAGCTAGACATTCCATCAAGTTGGATAAAAAAAAATATGGTTTAAGCATTAATAACTTTTAAAGACTATGACATTTATTTTCGTAGTCTTTTGTGCCACAGGTAGAGTTTAAGAATTTCTGAGGCTACATTATACATATGTGACTACTTTAATTTTTTTTTGCATTCTTTTGGTTCTCCGTTCAGTCCCCCACATCCACTTTGTACATCTTGAGTAAGCCAGAGACAACTACAACAGTAATAGCTAACAAAACAACATGTTTGAAAAAAAAGAGTTCAAGTAATGCTTGGGGAGTAAATACATTGAAACAATAAGGCAAGGATTTACCTTTAAATTTGGATCTAATATTAGCTAACTCTTTGTTGATTCTCTTTATTTCAGCTTCTTTACTTTTACCTGAAAAGAGAAAGCACAAGTTGACACTAGGAGTTGAGGTGGTAATTACTAGAAAACATAGAAAACAATCCCTCAGATGTTCCTAAGTATAAGAAATATTATTTTCTCTAGTCAATGCTGGTAGATTAATACCACCATAGTTTACAACCTGATTTTTGTTTTTTATAAACAGCAAATGCACGAATGTACAGCTTGATCTTATATCAAGGTGTGGTGATCATCTGCATTTCTATGCACTAAGTCAATGACATGTAACAATAAGGTGTAAGCTGTTGTTTATTTCTTTGAAAATGTCTATTCAATTCACAATCCACGCAACATTCCAACCACAAATGGTTGAAAATGACTAAAAAATTGTTTTTCATGTTAAAAGAAAAGAAGTTGATTTCATGTGTAGCATACATAGCACTAAACCATTCAACAATTTCTCTTATGCTGATAATGTAATAGATCCTGTTAATGAAGTCATTCAGGAAATAAACTGATTTTTTAATTTTATTTTAAGGTGACCTGGTTTATGAAATAGATCAATAGCTGACTCACATTTCCTTGAGCACAACACAAGACATTCTTTTACTATGACACAAGACAGGACATTATTTTGCTATCAAAGTATTTTTGACAAATCTCTAATAATAACAGCTTTGAATATGGAGTTTGTTATTTCACAAGAGGTTCTGTACTGCTGGGCCACAATGTTTCCTGTTTGAAGTCCTAAGAGTTAACAAATTTGTTTACAAGCATTGTTTGTGCCAGCAGTAAGATGCTGTAAGACAAAGAGTCAACAGACTTAGTGATCCATCAATATGAAACTTTCAAAGCTTAAATACTGACCAGTTTGCTAAGTTGATGATGCTCTACAAAATACTTTGATAGTCAATGATTGTGAACTAAAACAAATGCATGCATTCTAAATAAATTGTGAGATTTATCTTTAAGAACAATATTTGATATAAAGGATTTTTTATTTCAATTAAAGTTTGGACTGCAAGGTCAATGATCTGACAAAAAGTTTTGGACTTTTTGTCTTTTATGGTAGTGAGAGATGTGTAGTTAATATAAACAAGTGATCAGAACAGTATAGTTGGGGGGAGAGAGAGAGAAAAAAAGAGAAAGAGAGGTAAATATATAGAGAGAGACAAAGACAGAAAAAGATATATGCATAGAAAAAAGAAATAATGATTGGATTTGATTCAACAAAGAGAGAGAGAGAGAGAGATGATGTGTGTGAGAGAGAGAGAGAAAGAGTGGGGTAAATATATATAGAGAGATAAAGAAAAAAAAAGACATGCATAGAAAAAAGAATTAATGATAGTAAAAAGACAATTTCATGAAAAGAAATAATGTCTCAGAGCTACAGTGAGAAAAAGAAAGCTAAAGGCTGTGGTAAGACTGAACAATGTTTTGCCATTATCATGTTAACAGAACAGGCTGTTGTTATATGGGGCCTTGGAATAATGGAATAGTTGTGTAGAGATCCTGGTAGAGTACAACGAACAATAGACAATCTTTTTTGTATGTCTTCAATACACCTGAGATAGAAAATAGCACCCACACACTTAAACATATTGTCTCCCTTTGTTGCTGTTTTCATTCACTATTTCACCTGACATAATTGTTTATATATTTAGAGTCTCAAGTTCTTATTTAGTGCTGAATAGAAAAAAAAACAACAAAAAACTGTAACTGTTAAAAAAAACAAAAAATACCCAGTATAGAAAGCAGTATAAACAACAAAAAGGTCTGACAAAATCTATGGGATTATTTGAGCTAACAATTTGTATTTCAAATTATGATCCTCTTAGCTTGTCTATTTCCTGCCACACATTGCTTTGATAGACACAGTAAATGCCATGAACTTTACAAAATAAATAAATAGGCATTAAGTGAATGTATTATAATACATTTGTCTCATGTCCCTTCCCTTCACCTTTACATTGAACACATACTGTAAACAGAGAAGACGCTGATGTTCAATCTCAGAAAACAAGCATTGCTTGCAGCTGTTAAGGAAATAAATCTAACAAGAGTAAAAATAAGTCCATCTATATATTGGAAATGAGAGTACCTTTTTTAAAAAAACTTTATTGAACTACTTTGGTTTTTAAGTTGTTCAGTATTGTAACTGCACTTTTAAAAAATCATTTTGTTAAATTTAAATTAAATTTTAAAACAGGCATGGTACAATAAAAGAAGTTGAACACCAGATGGCGACACTAGTTTATAGTCAGCTGAGTTACACACTTAGTCCTGGTAAAAAATTGTCAAGACAATAATAACAGTAACAATTACAAACCTATCTTATCTTATCTTATATAATACAGACGTTACTTCAAAAAAGAAGATGATTACGTCCTACGCGTCATGCATTTAGTCATGCATATTAACCAATGACTTAAATTCTGCCAAGTCACTGGTTTTTCTGGCCAGCGCAGGCAACCCATTCCATGCTCTAATAGCACTATAATATTATGCAATCGTCTGCAAATAATCTGACTTTTGTTCCTGAACTAATGCAATTTGGTAAATCATTTATGTAAATTAAAAATAGTAGTGGACCCAAGACTGTTCCTTGAGGTACACCTGAGTTTACTGTTATTGATGTTGATTTAGAGCCATTTATTATTACAGTTTGTTCTCTCCCTATCAGAAAATCTTTAATCCACTGATGCAGTGGACCACTAATGCCGAAATATTTTAATTTTTTAAGCAAACTATGGTGGTGAACTTTGTCAAAAGCCTTGGAAAAATCTAGTAAGATAGCATCTATTTGTTCACTATTATATATTAAACCTATACCATGAAACAATTTGTCCTTGTACATCTAAGGAGCCTAAGTGCACGGTTACTACGATTACACATTGTTTGTTACTATTAAAATTCTACAACAGGTAAATAGTGGCCAGGTTTTCAATGAAATGAATGTTGATATTTACAAACATAATTTTTAGAAATACAGAATACAAGATCATGTTTCAGTTTCAGTTGTATATTTATGTGCCTGCATTACTGCCATGATATTTTATGTCCTGTACTCTTGTGGGTAAACATTAGCAATTATACTTGAATTGTTTAATTACTCTATAACAACAATAGCATGCTGCAAGATATAGTATTCAGTAAATACAAGGATGAATTTATTGTCAACTATATGCTGCTGACATTTATCAAAAATGATGAAGTACAGCTGATGTATTTACATCTCATAGTTATTGATTTTTTTGGATCACTCTACAACAGAGATTATCTGTGGCTTAGTGAAGAAAAATGTTGGCCACATTTCAAAACAAGCAATCTTTTAGTTCTTCTTTCTTTTTTTTTGTTTGTTTTTAACATGGACAGAATGTTTGCTTTCCCACTTAAACTTTTTTTTTTTACTACCTACTACCTCAGTACACAATAATATGGATACAAGATATATGGGTGCAGACAGCATCAGCTATATAAACACTGCTAAAATAGTATGACCTGTCAACAGACATTTTTGCTATTGATGATCCTATGTATGCTTGAATGAAAAAAAATGAGGTAATATAATGGAGCATTATGCTGTGCGGGTGACATTCCAATTATAGCCAAAAAGCAGGCTCTCATCTAGTCATCTGTGAGATGAGCTTTTGTTTTCTTACACTGAAGAAAGCCAATGATTGGACCATGTGGGCTGAATATGAATGTCTTAGGGCAGTGTTTCCCAAACTGTGTTCTGCTGAACCCTAGTGTTCCACGAGGCCTGACTAAGTGTTCCACAAACTACTGGAAGAATAAACTAGTAGGCCACCAGGGGAATTAACCTCTCTAAAAAATAAACAAAGTGTTTCAGTTAATACTCAGAATGTGTGAAGTTTTTTGATTAGGAAAAAGTTTGGGAAACACTGTCTTAGGGGAATATAAAAGTAATAAGTCACAGTGAGACAAGAAAGACTTAATCCACTAGTGGGCACAGAACCTGTTGCAACTAATATATAGTTACGGAAAGAAACCTATTATGACTTGTGAACTACAGGTCAAGGTTGAAAGAATACTTCCCACACACCCAATAACTAACTGTATAGACAGGTACATTCTGATCTAGTCAATAGGTTACGGTCTGATGCAAGTTCACTGACAACCAAACAACATGCCTGATAAATGCAATCAACAAAACATCTGTACTATTCAAATACCAATCAAAGTGAAGACCAAGTAAACCCTCTGAATGCCTCAACCCAAACATTCAAATACCAATCAAAGTGAAGACCAAGTAAACCCTCTGAATGCCTCAACCCAAACATTCAAATACCAATCAAAGTGAAGACCAAGTAAACCCTCTGAATGCCTCAACCCAAACATTCAAATACCAATCAAAGTGAAGACCAAGTAAACCCTCTGAATGCCTCAACCCAAACATTCAAATACCAATCAAAGTGAAGACCAAGTAAACCCTCTAAATGCCTCAACCCAAACATTCAAATACCAATCAAAGTGAAGACCAAGTAAACCCTCTGAATGCCTCAACCCAAACATTCAAATACCAATCAAAGTGAAGACCAAGTAAACCCTCTGAATGCCTCAACCCAAACATTCAAATACCAATCAAAGTGAAGACCAAGTAAACCCTCTGAATGCCTCAACCCAAACATTCAAATACCAATCAAAGTGAAGACCAAGTAAACCCTCTGAATGCCTCAACCCAAACATTCAAATACCAATCAAAGTGAAGACCAAGTAAACCCTCTGAATGCCTCAACCCAAACATTCAAAGTATTGATCTAAACATGGAGGACAGTAAACAGCTTGAACTACTAGATAAATTGCTGTCACTGATGAATGTGGTCTCTGTATTTTGATCATTTTTTTGAGCCTAATATCCTAAATGTTTGATCAACTTGGTTCTACTATTTTTGTAATTTTCTAAAGAAAGAGCTATTGGTACATTGGTTATCATACAGCATTTCACATTAGAAAGTGGTCTGCACACATACAAATATAATGTAAAAACAAAAACTCTCTGTATTGTATAGTATACTATTGCCTATGATACAAAGATTATTTTTAAAGTACATTTTTAATCAGTTATCAATTTGTGTTTCAGTAACAGCATCTCTTTTATACTATGGAACTTTTGTTTTGATGGTTCAGTCATTTGTATCAAAACTGTTCTAAATTTAAATAGCAATATTTTAAAACCTTTTTTCTTCATAAGCATTTATCTACATTTAAAAAAGTGATTAATTGTGCAATGATACATTATGTACATATATATTTTTTTTTAAAAAAAAGGACATCTTATTCAATTTAGGTACAGTAGAAAGTCGTTTATCCGAACGTTTATTATCCGGAGCGTCAAATATCCGGACCAGTTTTTTTTTTTTTTTTTTTTTATCAACCACATGTACTGTAATGCACATATACTGTATGAATACGTTTTCGAACAGGCAATGCTCAACAGTTGTTTCGCGCGAGGCGAAAAGTGACGGAAAAACCCAAGGTGAGGGATATCCCGTTATAGGTGTCAATATTCGTATAGTGTCCGGTTGCATATACTGCATGGATAGCATCGGTTTTCGGTTATCCGAACAATCGCGTATCCGAACGGTGTCCAGTCCCAATTGAGTCGGATAAACGACGTTCTACTGTACTGCATTTGAAAGACTAAGCACAAAAAAATCTGCTTGAGAATTAATATTATATTGTTTTGTGTGCAATCATCACAATTATAAAAAAAATAAATTGATTTTCCATCTTTCAATTTTACATAAATCTCAAATTTTATTTATTAATTTAAAAAAAAAAAAAAAAAAAGAACATATATATCTTGGCCATCATGAAACTAATGGAAAATGCTTGAGAATACCTAGAACATCTTTACAGATCAGAAACAAAAGAGCACATATTGTATACAGTTAAAGTTATACTTACAGTTCCTTATGTCAGATATAAAAACTGCCAGACCCCTCATGCCATCTCCTTTGACTGTCGGCATTCTTTAGTTTGTCTTCACACCCTCAACTAAAAAATGCAATTTAAAAAAAATCAACTTTTTAAATTTCAAAGCTAGAAACTCATGAATGCATCAATATGCCAAAGAAAACAATCACAAAGTACTAGATACCATTATTAATACAAGTGTCACTACATTATATACAAGAGTGGACTGAGAAGTTTCTGACCTAACAATGAAATGTGTAGCTTTTTTCTTCAAATTAATTTTTGTTTGCTTAACATAATCTCCTTTAAAGTTTAACCCTTACAAGTCTTTAATATTTTTGGAGGAGTTCTGAGTTAAATTCTAGCTGATTCATAGTATTTTACAAGAAAGTATAAAAATAAAATAAAACAGACATCCAGCTAATTTTTATGTAATATTTTATTTATAACAATGAAAAATGTTCTAAGCATGATGTGTGAATGTTTATTTTTGAAAATTTATTTGTATATGATATTTTTCAAGCACTGGTGAGGGTGCTATTAAGGGTAACGTAACTGACCAACATTGTAGGTTTCACAATAGAATATTGTCTTATGCCCACTGCCAGGTGTTTTTCTGTTACTGCAAAAACTACAGTCTTTAGTCTTTCTCTTCAGAAAGATAGGTATGAAATGTTGTCTTACGTTTAGTCTTTGGTTGGGTTCCCCCCTGCCCCCCGCACCACCCCTGATGCTGAGAAAAACGATCTTGGTCAAGCTTTATATATTTTTTTTTTAGAATAATGTCACGCTTATCATTTACTTTCTGCTGTATAAAATAGTAATTTAAAATTTAGGAATTAGGAAGTGGAAAAAAATTTTTGATATTCAACTTAATTTTTAGGGCCCACTGGGTGGGACATTCAACCAGAATGGGAAAAAGAAAAATCCCACCTAGTGGGACATTTGACCGGAAAGGGTTAAGATCTATGCATTTCTTAAAATAGTATTGAGTAGGAATCAGGGCATAATATGTAATGTGGGTAATGTGTAACGTTTTCATTAGATTAATATAAATTAAATTTGAATTCTTAATTTTAAAGTAAATATATATCAGAATGTTTCTTGAAGAAGGTCATAAATTGTAGCATTGGATGGTTCTAGCAAACAAAGGAAATACAGAACCAGAGAAAAGAGACAACAAATCAATGACCTGAGAGAATTTAAGCTGTTGCGAAAGAGTATATATATATATATGTGAGATCACCTATCACTCCTCCTTCACTCCCTACCCTTCTAAGTTGTTCTCGCAACAGAGGCAGCTAAACCTAACAACCTTGGTGTGACGTCAATTACAAGATGTGAGTCAAGTTCTTGAGTGTGGGAAAGGTGACAATGGCTGGTGTTCATGCGCTAGAGTAAAAAGAAAATGACTGTTGTGAAAATTTAAGGTTAAAACATGTTTTATATATATATTTTTTCTTTGATCTGCTTGAGGTTTCCATTAGCTTGATTGAACTTAGAACCATGGGGGAAAATACAATCTAGAGAAGTAAGCTTGAAAATACCAACCTTGCACCTCTTTGACCTCATTTTAACCAAGCAAAGTCAATAGTGATACATTAATTCATATATATATGATATCTAATTTATAGACAAAAGTATGAGGAATTCATAGATAGTAGAGATACCATATAGGCCTATCATTAATTTTTTCATAGGTCAGACCATTGTGGAGCTATACAAATTCAAATGTGAAATTGGTTGCCTGTGGGTTTAATTTGCCCAAACTTCGCACTTTACTCTAGATCTAGAATCTATCTAGACCTATATAGAGTCTAGATCTAGATCTATGTGTTCTCTAAATTAGTCTAAAAAGTATCTGATCTATAGATCTAGAGCTAGACCAATAGACTGAGTAGATCTAAACTAAAAAGAAATATTAATTTGGTTCTATATCTAGAGTTTAGTAAGCTCTTATATTTGGGACACCCATCTAATTCTCCTTTGCTGAACGCGTCACTTTTTTGTTTGTGTTTAAGTTTGGAGCAAAAAACGAACATCCATATTATGAAAACAACAATAAGAGGTTCCATGTTTGGGAATTAAAAGAGAGAGAGAGAGAGAGAGAATACATTTACAATTTACATGTAGTTGAAAATGTCACGTTTATAAATTAAATTATAATATAATTAATTTATAGATTCTATAATCTATATATATAGATTTATTTCTATCTTTCTACAAATAGATTATATATAGGTATATAAATAAACTATAAATGACATATATACATACATATAAATATATATGTATTATATATATATATACAGAGAGAGAGAGAGACAGAGAGAGAAAATGAGGTAATAGATTATAAATACATATATATATATATTGCAGAAGTGAATCTACTTCTAAATAATTTTTAATTTACACAGATAGATATAATTTATTAAAATTACATTAGGTACTTTGATAAAAATTTCAACTTTAATTAAAGTTTAATGAATCTAAATGAAACTAGTATAGTTAGATAGATCTTTTTGAATGGAGTTCAGTGATACCTCATTTATGCTTCTAGGTTAATTAGAGAATAAGTTATGACCATTTTAGTGTCGGAAAATTAGCCTATTAAAATACCCAAAAAAGTGTGACTGAAAGGAGGAGCTTATACATTTAAACTGCTATAACTTTTTAATGCTTAAAGATAATGTAATGAAATTTTCCATAGAAATGCACAATTATGTTTTGATAATTATGACAATTTTAAATCTGGGATATCTATTAACACTTTTTTGTGTTAAGCCCTTGATTTAGGGATAGGTGTTGAAAAACGACAGAAACAGAATACATATTCACACATAAATGGTCATAACTTTTAAACCAATAGAGATAATTGAATGAAATTTTCAACAGAAATGCATGATTATGTGTTATTTATTTCTTCTTTATGACTCTGAGATAGAAGTTGAAACTTTTTAAAAAATGTTAAATGTGGGTCGACATTTCGAAAACGACAAAAAAAAAATTAAAATGTTGACACTTAAATGGTTATAACTTTTTAACCAATAGAGATATGCAAATGAAATTTTCAACAGAAATGTATGAATATGTGTTATTTGTTTATTCTATTATAACCTTGAGAAAGAAGTTTAAGAAATTTTTTTTTCTTTGTTAACGTGGAACGACAATTAAAAAAAACAACCAAAATTTATGTTGGTTATAACTCTTTAACCAATTGAGATATTTAAATGAAATTTTGAACAGAAATGCATGATTATGTGTTATTTTTTCATTCTATTTTAACCCTGAGATAAGAATTTTTTTGAATATTGGATTTTTGGTAAATGTGGAATGACAAGAGTTTGAGTTTTTTTTCGACAAAATATTATATGTTGACACTTAAAATGGTTATAACAACCAAAATTTATGTTGGTTATAAATTTTTAACTGAGAATTTTAAATGAAATTTTCTACAGGAATGCATGCATGATTATGTGTTATTTGTTTATTTTATTATAATCCGAAACAGAAGTTTTCATTATGTTGACACTTAAAATGTTGCAACTTTTTTAGCCTTAAATTACTTTTTAGGCTTTTAACTGAAATGAACAACTTTTTGCTGATACTTATAATAAACTTTGGGTGAATAACATGTTGGAAAAAACACACAAAAATTTCTATTTCATACTTTGAGAGCTGTAACATTTTAATCTAGACGTAAGAGATAATTATACAAGATTTACAAAATTAAAAAAAAAAAAAAATAAATAAAATAAAGAGCATTTAAATTTACATATAATGTAAATAACAAATATAGATTTCTTGATGTCATCAGTCTGAGTGCATTTGCAAATGTACGTCAGTATCCAAAGCTTGTGAAGATCACGCATGATTGTTTGAAGATGAACATTGTTTGGGTGTGCCCTATCTGTTTGGCTGAAATAGAAAAAATACTTTTAATGCATACCAATGTAGGCTTACTGAAATTATATTTTTCACATTAAATAAATAACATCCCAGATATGCAATATGTTCCCTTAAAATAAAATATATCTAACTATTTGATGGGTAAGCACATAATGGATTTGTTTGTTGTTGGAAATTATCAATTGAAGTACTGTCTCTGTAGCACCTTACAAAAACCTTCAGCAAGTTCTTTTGTGATCTCGATAAATACTTCATCAATAGTCACATTTCTCAGGGCTTTCAGAATGAGATCTTCAGTATCCAGAGTCTGGCCAAAGCAATCAGTTAGTATTGAAAGGAGATTCTCTAGAGAATCCACAATGGCCTTTACTTTGTCAATGCAGACCATCACATGAGAGATCTAGAAAACAAGAGAATAAATATAATAGCTGTATAAATGGTATCTTTAAAATTACATTAATTTTTTTCTTTAAAGTTATAAATGTGGTAGAAATATTACCATTTTCAGATGTTTCATCTTTCATTTTTGCAGATCAGTGTCATCCAATGTCCAGTCAACATCTTGCCAAAAAGCCCTATTAATAAATATAATAAATGTCAAAAAGGTTGAGACACCTAAAAAGGAATTGTTTTGAAACTATAAAAATGAATTTGACGAAAGAAAATGTAAAAGTTATTACCTTAAAAGACAAACTGCTTTTCTGCAACAACAAGCACAGTGTTGTTCTGTGTTACCTGGCCTTTCAGTGGCCTCAACATCACCTTCAGGTCGCAACTTCTTCACCATACTAGGTCGTTCAGTGCTGTCTTGGACAGGTCTCTTTGCCAGCAGCACCGATAGAAAATTTTTTATCCAAGTAAAGTGCAACTAGGTGCCAGCTGCGGGTAATCTTCCTGCAAAAATTCTTCATCTCGGTCATATGCCTTCAAATCTTATTGTCAACAACATCCACATCAAGGCCTGCCACGCCCACACTATCTGGGGAAAATGTAACAATAAAAAAAGAAAAATATTTCAAACAAAATTACACATATGTACAATTTTAATAAAATGCAGTTTAAAGATTTTTTTTATAAAAGGATATAAGACATTTTATGTACCGTATTTTTTGCCGTATAAGACGCACCCAATTTTAAAGGAGGAAAATCTAGAAAAAAAAGATTCTGAACGTACCGTATTTTTCGCCGTATAAGACGCACCAACTTTTCCCCCCCAGTTTCTGAGAAGAAAAAGTGCGTCTTATACGGCGAAAAATACGGTAAATTGAAGGCTCAACTTCATAAGTCCAAGTCCAGCCAAGCCTTTACTTTAAAATAAATTTCTACAATTATCCTAAATCTTATAGAGAATATAGTAGATCTATAGTCTATCTATAGATTAATATCTGAAAATTTATTTTCATTGAAATAAAATGATATTTCAATTGATTTGTGTTTTATTTTGTTTATAACATATTTAGTAGTGATTATTATGGTAGCTATCACTTAAAATTTTGTATAAATTATTTTATAATTATTGCAATTATATTACCAGCTATTGCAAAAATTATCACTTAAATTTAACTAAAAATGAAAAATAACAATTGAACTAGGTTAAAAACATTCTAAAAGTTTAAAAAATAACATTCAAAATCATGGATGATTAAATAAAACTGTTCTTGATAATGGATTAAAAAAAATTGATCTAACAAAAAAGCTATGCAGCCATTGATAACCATTGAATCTATCATTTCCAGTTAGTAATGGCGGCTAGTTTCGTTTTCTAGCCAAGATACTTGATGCACTGAGAGGCCTTTTACTATTAAAGAGGAACACTTATTGCGATAATATGAACAAAAATAGTTAGAATAGATATTAAGGTACACGGGATGACTTAATTAAATATGCTTATCAGAATAATAAAAAAATTATGGATGGTCAACTTACCCCTAAGCTCAACACGCTGGAACTCCATGAAGACGATAGAAAAGCACTGATATAAATCCAAAGAATTAAATGATATCCGATCCTTGAACAAACAAAGGGCTCTGATTATCCTTTTGTGTCTGATTTTGAAGATAAAACCAAACTGGAACGAAATGGCCACTGCTTTCGGCTTAAATACTGTCGCAAGAATACTACCAGTTCCGGTAACCAAAAAAAATTTTGCGCGACCGGAAAATCGAAGTACCTAAATTACATAGTGGTGTTCAGAGACAGTGCTCAGTGTCCAATGAAGGGGAAAGCACAAAAACTGTGTTCAGCATAGGAGAATGAAGTGACCCAATTTATTTTAAAATAAAATCTTGACTGAGTAGTAATACATAGGTAGTAATAGGTACACATAGTCTATATTTTTATTGTCCATTAGTTGAAGAATAATAATCTGCTTTCAGTTTTTTTGTAAGTTAAACCTTCACCAAATTAGAAAATAAAATAAAAATTTGACCTATAGTAAAGTGCGCAGCTCGAACAGACCCGATTTGTATTATAGAGGTTTGATCGGTTCACTTTTTATTGCTAAAACTTTTTTATTAAAATGTTTGTTACCAAATTACTAATATATATACGCCGCATGCACCTTTTTTCTTTACTTACAACACATACTATTTCCTTTTCCTTGTAAAGTTCATGATGAGGTCAAACTCAAGAGGTGTGAAATTATATTTTTTTACTTCCCAGTAGTGAAGGAAATGGGTCATGGGCTTAAGGCTTTTTAAGTCTGATGGCTCATTAGCTCAAAGAGACTATTAGATTTGAAGTTGTGGAGCATGGGCAAGGTGGCAGTAGATGGTATTCTTGCGCTGGATTAAAAGAAAATGACTTCATAGTGAAAATTAAAACATGTTTAAGATATATTTTCTTTGATCTGCTTGAGCCTTTCATCAGCCCGATCGAGCTTACTAACTAGGGGAGAAATCCGATCAAGGAAAAGTACACTTGGCGATACCCACCCCACACCTCTTTGACATCATATTTAATTTTAACTAAGCCTAGTGATACAATAAATCAGATCCATTTTATATACAAAAGGACGAGAAATTCAGAGATACCATAGTTTTTTTTCCATAGGTCAGACCGTTACGGCGCTATAAAAATCCAAACGCGAAAATGGCTGCCAGCAGGATTAATTCACTCGAACTTCTCACTTTACTCTAGTTCCTGAAAGTCGGTGTTCATCTTATCTTATCTTATATAATACAGACGTTACTTCAAAAAAGAAGATGATTACGTCCTACGCGTCATGCATTTAGTCATGCATATTAACCAATGACTTAAATTCTGCCAAGTCACTGGTTTTTCTGGCTAGCTCAGGCAACCCATTCCATGCTCTAATAGCACTAGGGAAGAAGGAGTATTTGTACAAATTTGTCCTAGCATATGGGACGAGGAATGTGCCTTTATTTTTGTGTCTTTCAGAGTATTTTATTAAATTTTGTTTTTGTATTTGAAGATTATGGTTCAGTGTTTTATATATAATTGCTACTTTACTTTTGAGTCTTCTGTCCTGAAGGCTTTCTAAATTTAGTGATTTTACTAATGGTGTTACCCTAGTCAAATGTGAATATTCGTTTGTTATGAATCTCACTGCTCTATTTTGTGTTTGTTCCAGTTTCTTAATGTTTTCTTGAGTTGAGGGGTCCCACACGGTGGATGCATATTCTATTATTGGCCTAACCAAGGTTAAATAACATTTTAGTTTTATGTTCAGATATAAGAATCTACAATAGTTCTTCTATTGCTTTTTTTTTTGTTCTATTGTTTGCCCCTACAGACCTGTAAAATAAAAAAAACTAGATCTAGAAGACTAGATTTAGATTCTATGTCTAAATTCTAGACATAAAATATTATAATTAATAAAATCTACATCTGACATCTGAGTCGTCTGAGACTGATTCAGACTGACTGTCACTGAGTGACACCCCTATTTTTCATTCTCATTGGTGCGACAATGAATGTTTCTGAAAGAAAGTGAATCACTGTCAGTGTCACAGTGTGACTCTGTCACTCTCTTACTTAGACTGACAGTCAGTCACAGTCTCTACTACTAGTAGTAGTACTACTGAGTTGACTAAGACAGTCACAGTCTACTCTAGATCTATGTCCAGAGATCTAGATTATACTTTAAATAAAATTGAAATGCATAATTAATAAATTCCAAGCAAACAAACCTTTCGCAAATAGGGAATAACATCCAATAAAATCAGTACTTCCGGAGAGTGTAAGAAATAGACAGCAGTCGGCTAAATTATCTACAAATGGCCGCCATTAAAATTGTCATCAGGAACGAGGCAAAAGAACCACCCACCAACATAATTGAATTATCAGATTGCTTAAATAAATTTTAAAACTTAAAAAAAAATAGGATCACAAAAAACAATTTTAGAATAAAAAATATTTTATTAAAAATTAATTATCAAGAAATAAAAATATAATAATGTTATGAAACTAAATGTATTAATAGGGTAATTTTTTAAAGATTGACAGGTAAACAATCGAGAAAAATAGTGAAGATTTAAGGCGACATGAGTAACCGTTCTTTCCTAAAAAAAAACAACAAAATCAGACCGTCTTCAACTGTTGCATATGCCGGATATTGGGAGTTAGAATCTACTTTCCCGTCGTATTTGCTTGAAGAGTACCACACTATTTGAAAACATTATTATTTCACTCCAGTGTCATACAAGGAGGCGTGGTGGCTGAGCGGTAAAGCGCTTGAATCCTGGTTTTATTTCGGAATCCTTGGGCGCCTCTGAGTCCACCCAGCTCTAATGGGTACCTGACATTAGTTGGGAAAAAGTAAAGACGCTTGGTCGTTGTGCTGGCTACACGACACCTTCGTTAACCGTATAGGAAAAGAAACAGATGACCTTTACATCATCTGCCCTATAGACCAAAAGGTCTGAAAGAGGAACTTTACTTTTACTAGTTTCATATAACCTATTTTCTTATTATGTTGCAACAAATGATTAAAATGATTCACACAGATTCATTCAACCAATGATCAGTTGATTAATATGACTTTGACAAAATTCATTCGGCGATACCAATGATTAAGATGATTCTGACGAATTCATTCGGCAATAAAAATAATTAAGATGATTTACTACAGTTAAAATATTTTAACGCTATTAGTATTATACTGTTTAAATTTATCACGCTATTATACAGTTTAACTTTTTTTTTACCGCTATTATACACTTTAAAAAATTGTTTCTCCTCTATTATATATTTTTATTTTTTACTGCAATTATACAGTTCGAATTTTTCAGCGCTATTGTACAGTCTGTATTTTTACCATTTTTATACAGTTTTAATACTTTACCGCTATTATATAATTTGAATGTTTCACCGCTATTATACAGTTTGAATTTTTTACCGCTAATATACCTACCTTTCTCTTTCTCTCTCTCACCTTCTCTTTAACTCTCTCTCTCTCCCTAATACTCTCTTTTTCTCGAACTCACTCTCTGTCGCTCTCTCTCTCTCTCACTCTCTTCCCTCCTTTCTCTCCCACTTTTTCTCTCCTTCTCTATCCATCTATTTCTCTATCTCTCTATAAGAGAAAGAACTCCCTATTTACAACTATATATCTCAACGATGGAGAAGTTATTTTCCTTCTTCGATATCAAACAAAATAATTAATTGACCTATTGATTTTTTTTTTAAATTTAGTCATGCTTTTTTAGAGAAGATAAATAATTGTTTAAAGTATCATCCGAGAATGGGCCAAAGGGAGAAGTAACGTGTACAATTATCTAAAACTGAAAATAAAACAAAATGTATCTAAGGAAAAGAAATCCACCTTTACTACTATATACCAGTATATTAATAATGGAGTAGCTATTTTCCTTCTTCAATATCAAACAAAAGTATTAATTACCAGTAATTAATTGACTGATTGGTTAATTTTTGGATTGATTAATGCCAATGAATAATTGTGCTAAGTTTCAACTTGATCCGAGATTGGGTGCGGGAGAAATAATGTATTCAAACTTGTTACCAGACGCAGACAGAGTGAGTTGACATTAGCTTTGTAATAAAAATCAAGAAGATAAAACATGTAAAGGGAGACCACTTATTTCTTTTCTGTAAAACAAAACGTAAAATATGGTTAGTCCCCCTGTTTAAAAAAAAAAAAAGCCATCATTCCAGAGGAAAGTGGAAGAAGAATCCCGGTTGGAACAACAATGCTTTTATAATCCATTACTTCGTTTTGAGTTTTCCCAGTGAGAGATTGTTTCTTTAGTGTATTCAGCTTCTGGCCTCGCTAAGTGTCTCAAGCGTCTTAGAATGAGAGTTAGGGTTAGAGTAGCCGTGAACCAACTTTGATTGAAAGATTGTTTTCATCTGGTTGAGGGGAGTCCTATCATTGGTCTAGCGTCTGAAGAGTTAGGTCTATGCCAAATCAATAAATAAGAAGAAGGATGGGTCTAAACACGCCATGTCGTTAAACTTCTCTTAAGCATTGAAAAAAGTTCCTAACAATAAAAATAACATTAGCCTGCGTCCAAGATACTTAGGCACTAATGGTCCATGACATCAACGGATTCAGTATGTTATTGTAAGTTGAGAATTTCAGTATGACCAATTATAAAAGCGTTGGTCTTCGAGTCCGAAGATTAAGGAGGAGTACAGTATTTCACGTAGCCGCGCAGTCCTAGATGTGATCTACATATTTTGCCACAGCCAGCGCAGGCATAACTGTTGTCTGCGGGTGTTTGACTTAGATTCTCTTTTCATCGTCTACGTCTGTCCTCGGGAGTGGATTTTTCGTCTTATCTTATCTTATATAATACAGACGTTACTTCAAAAAAAAAAAAAGAAGATGATTACGTCCTACGCGTCATGTATTTAGTCATGACCTAAATTCTACCAAGTCACTGGTTTTCAAGATGGCGACCGTTACCATGGCAACCACAAAAGCGACACACAATTTTCTAATTTTTTTTTTTTAATCAGGGTGAGTTACTGTACCAACCAACCAGTTTTGATAAGTTTCTGATCAATATTAAAAAAAAAAAAATTTTTTAGATGAACCTCCCCTTAAGTTTTTTTAGGGCTACAATACATACACTACGGTTTTAGTTAGTACCCAAGGAACATTTATGCCAAGTTTTATCAAGATTGGTCAAGCGGTTTTTTATTTTTATGCGGGACATACACCCATACATACGCCTTACTTTCTACTCTAAAGTATAAATATAGTCTAT
This sequence comes from Biomphalaria sudanica, assembly GCA_036873155.1. Lineage (NCBI taxonomy): Eukaryota > Metazoa > Mollusca > Gastropoda > Planorbidae > Biomphalaria > Biomphalaria sudanica. The sequence continues at coordinate 1,643,248 of JAZGLO010000985.1, forward strand.
GATCCTATACGCTTATTCACGTGTCAATCTAGTTATGTTAATCAGAGACAAATTGTGCTAAGTCGTTGGTCTTCCTGGCTGATTCAGGCAACCTTTTCTAATGGCAAGGAGCACTTAAATAAATTTGTCCTAGCATATGTCATAACATATGTGTAGTAATAGACACGTGTCTTCCTGAGTAGGTCTATGCTTTTAGCTTGTGTTTCTGTGTTAGTAATTTATGGTTTAGTGTTTTGTGTATTATTGCTAGTACTAGTTCTAAAATATTAATGCTACTTTTAGTATTAAAATGCCAGACCTTTAAAAAAAATGGCGCGCCATTATGTTGAGTTAGTTGAAATGTACATTTCTTAGTGTAATGTCAACAAGCATTGCGAAATGTTTTCGTCAGATTTCTAGGCCAAATGTCGCCACTTAGATCAACTATTCACGTGTTCAAGTCAATGGGTTGGGGAGAAGATGTCAACCATCATGTGTTTGTGTGTAAGCAAGGTGAAACAAGGTTTTTGTTTTTCATGGCTCAAGAAATGTTGTACCCGAACTAGTGCTAAAAGTCAGGTGCTATTGATTTAGGGACCAAGTCACCATTAGTCACATGGGTGAGGGTGGGGTGGCGGCAACTACGACCATACTAACTTATTGTTATTAGGTTGACCTACATAAACTAGTAACTCGCGTGGAACGTATACACTGGGAATCTATCATTTGTGTCATATTTTGTTCCCTTCCAGCTCGCATTCCATATCTATCTATCTATCTATCTATCTATCTATCTATCTATCTATCTATCTATCTATCTATCTATCTATCTATCTATCTATCTATCTATCTATCTATCTATCTATCTATCTATTTATCTATCTATCTAATCTATCTAATCTATCTAATCTATCTATCTATCTATCTATCTATCTATCTATCTATTCATTATCTGTTGTTGTTGTTTTTTTGTCTAATCTTTCAATACTCTGCTGAACTGTTTATACATTTTGTTGACTTAGCCAGAAGACAAGTGTTGACTTAGCCAGAAGACAAGTGTTGACTTAGCCAGAAGACAAGTGTTGACTTAGCCAGAAGACAAGTGTTGACTTAGCCAGAAGACAAGTGTTGACTTAGCCAGAAGACAAGTGTTGACTTAGCCAGAAGACAAGTGTTGACTTAGCCAGAAGACAAGTGTTGACTTAGCCAGAAGACAAGTGTTGACTTAATGATGAGAGCATAGCTATATAGGAATATAGGCCTTGATATTTAAAGGTCTGTATTTAAGTCGGTGGAGGCTGAAAGGTCTGTTATAGCTTTTCTTCAATGATCTTAAGTTTGAACCAACGAAAACGTTGTAAAAATTAACATCCCGAGAATCTCTTGTTCTATCTTACACCCACAAGTCGTCCAACATGTTTTCCCCTCTGCATTATGTAGCAAGTCGCCTGTCCTGCTGTGCCATTATTGGGACTTACGTCTTTCTTACTGTTGCATGGTATATTGAAGATAATGTTGGAAGCAATAATGGATCAAGTATAACTCATGGTACAGGGTATAGCAAGTGAAGGTCCCACGCAGGATTTTTTGTAAAGGTCCTCTATCTCTTGCCAAAACCTTAACAAAATAAAAAAGCATGCCATATTGATGAAGTAAGAAATAAATCAAGTATAAAATGTGTATTTATTATTGTACAGTTTTGTTGTTATATTTAACGCATTGTTTCGTTTGATTATTTCCACACAAACTGTCTTTTGTAACCTTGTTTTTTTTTAAACATGCGCATCGTAATTTCTCCAACATAGACGTTTGACTTTATTTGAAAAGACCCGCTTTGTAGCCCCCCCCCTTTCCTGACACACATTCGCACACATGCTTTTGGCCCGTGAATTCTAGTATCTCTTGTATTTGTCTGCCCCCCCCCCACCTGCATCTCGCTCACAACAAAAATATTTGTCTAATGGGCAATCTCTGACTTTAATTCGGGTTCCAGATATTTAACATACCCTATGTTGCTTTTCGACCATAACAGCCCCCCCCACACACACACACACAAACGCTCGCCTCCACACTCTAGAGTCTAGTTCTATCTTTTTAATGCTATTAGGATTACATGTAGTTGTTTTTTTATAATTTCGACTGAGTCTAAAATAAAGCGGAAATAACGAAAGGCATCTTGAAAATAAGTTGACTTCGGGAAAAAAAAAAGAAAAAATTGCTTTAAATATATGACCTATGACAATTGTTTGATTTTTTTGTATTGCTTAATATATAGACAGGGGCCTTTTGGGGAAATACTGAAAATAAAATACAAAGGTTTGATAGAAAGCTTGCGATTTTCTCGCAATTTGCTGTGGTCAGGTTGCGAATGCCATAAACCAGTTGTTGATATAGTGCGCAAAGGTGCACGCGTTCAAGATAATAAAGTATCATTCTCCGCCATGACACTAATGGTTGTGTTTGTTTATTGCTGACTGTGAACCTAGATCTTAATTAACATGGTGGCAGCGGTGTATTAATGATCAGAGGTAATCATTAATCAGTATATAAAGGCTTATTGTTTGCAATAATAAATAGGCAACAATTCAAGGCTACGCCGTGCAATGGCAGCTAGAAATTTACTTCCTGTACCCGAGCCGCTCGAGGTAGAAGGTAACATGGCCGCTAATTGGCAAAAGTTTCACGGGAGCTGGCGAAACTATGAGTTAGCCATTAAATTGTCGGAAGAATCAGAGGAGGTCAGAGTGGCCACCTTTCTAACAATTACAGGTACAAAAGCGATGGACATATATGAAGGTCTTGAAATTGAGAAGGGAAAAGAAAGAACGATGGAAGAAATAGTGAACACATTGGAAAGTTTCTGCATTGGAAAAACGAATGAAACTTATGAGCGCTATGTTTTCAATACTCGTGAACAGCAAGAAGGCGAGGACATTGAAAAGTACATAACAAATCTGAGAAGACTAGCAAAAACGTGTAGTTTTGAACGCCTGGAAGATACCTAGATTAGGGACAGAGCAGTTCTTGGTATTAGACATGAATGCCTCAACATGAAATTGTTACAAAATAGTAGTCTCACATAGGAAAGGTGCAGAGACATTTGCAGAACATACGAGACAGCCAACAAACAGTTGAGACAAATACAAGCCGACCCTCCAATCATTGAGAACGTATCAACACCCTCAAGAACAAACATTCAGAAAGGTAAATGCAGGTATTGTGGAAGGATTCACGAATACATTAAAGAAAAGTGCCCTGCATGGGGTAAAATGTGCCTAGCGTGCAAGGGGAGACATCATTTTGATGCGATGTGCAAAAAGAAAATTCAGCAGGTGTCAGATGATATGTCTAACGATGAAAGACAGCTGCAGTCGGACACAAGAGATGATGTCATGATGGTAAAAAATGAATGGGTGATGTCTTAGGAGAACCACAAAACGAAAAGGATGACAGCAGTCATGACAGTGAATGGTCACCGTGTAAGGTTTCAAATAGATAGTGGAGCTGGTGTAAACACCATCCAGGAAAAATACGTAAATAAGAATCAGATAGAAAAGGCAACGCAAAGATTACTAATGTGGAATAAGACTGAAATGAGACCCATAGGGAAAGCCACTCTAACGACGAGAAATGAGAAAACTAACGAAATATTTGAGGTGAAATATATAGTTGTACCACATAAGCTAGCATGCCTACTAGGTCATGCAACTTTAACAAGAATTAAGTTAATCAAAGTCAATAAAGATAGGTTCATAGCATCAGTAGTGAATAACCAAGAAGAAGACTGTAGTCCAAAGTTTACTGGTGATTTGGGTGATTTAGGAGAAGTGTCTTTAAAGATTGATAGCAGCATTAAGCCCAAGGTTCTGCCGTGTAGAAAGATCCCTATTGCTTTACAAGAAAGAGTTAAGGAGGAGTTAAAGACCCTAGTGCAGAGAGGAATCATAGAACCAGTGATAGAGCCTACAGAGTGGGTGAGTCAGATGGCAATTGTGGAAAAAGCTAATTGAAAAATTAGGATCTGCATAGATCCACAAACCCTGAATAAAGTTTTACTAAGGGAATTCTATAATCTTGTTACTTTAGATGGCATATTGGCAGATTTGAACGAGGCCAAAATATTCAGCAAATTGGATGTGCAAGAAGCTTTCTGGCATGTCAGACTAGACACAGCGTCATCTAATTTGACAGCAAAGATAACCCCTTTTGGTAGATACAAATGGAAACGATTACCTTTTGGTCTGAAAGTGAGTTCAGAAATTTTTCAGAGAAGATTAAATCTAGCACTAGAAGGACTGAAAGGCTGTTTCAATTACGTTGATGATATTATAGTGATAGGAAGAGGAAGAACGAAAGAAGAGTTACTCAGAGATCATGATATTATTCTAAGAGAGCTGATGAAGAGATGTCAAGAAAAGAAGATTAAACTGAACCACGAAAAGTTTTTAGAACAGCTGAAATTAATTTTTTGGGTCATATTATTACAGAAGCAGGAATAAAACCAGACCCGAACAAAGTATCTGCGATTTTGAGTTTGAATGCTCCAAAAGATATTTCATCAGTCCGAAGATTCTGTCGCATGGTTCAATATCTTGCAAGATTTGTTTCAGACTTGTCGACAGATTTACAGCCCATAACAGAGTTGATCAGAAAGAACACACCATTTGTTTGGTCTGATCAATGCACACGAGCTTTCATCAAGATAAAACAGAAAATATCGACTCATAGCACATTGATATATTTTGACCCCAACAAAGAGCTTACATTACAAGCAGATAGTAGCCAAAATGGGTTGGGAGCAGCGTTATTACAAGATGGCAGTCCAATAGCATATGCTTCTAGATCATTAACTGATACTCAGAAAAGATGGGCACAGATTAAAAAAGAATTGTTAGCAGTGGTTGTTGGTTTGGAACGTTTTGACCAGTATACGTATGGCAGGACAGTTATAGTTAAGAATGACCATAAACCACTGGAAAACATCCTTCAAAAACCACTCAGTTCTGCTCCGAGAAGGCTACAAAGTCTAATGATGCGTCTTTATCGTTACGATATCCAGTTTCAATATGTCAAAGGCAAAAATTTGTTCATAGCTGATACTTTGAGTAGAGACCCATCAGAGGAAAAGAGTGTAATCCCTGATGTTTTTGTCAATACAGTGGGACTGGCAATACCAGATGCAGTGCTGAAGAAAGTCAGAATCGAGACAGAAAGAAAGAAAAATGCAAACACTTATTCAGTATATCCTAAAAGGATGGCCAGACAAACATAATAGTCTACCTGAACTCAAACAATATTTTTCACTAAGAGACATGTTAACATACGAAGACGGACTCTTGTTGAAAGGAGAACAAATAATCATACCGATATCACTTCGCAAGGAAATAGAAGAAAAACTCCATGCAGCACATCTGGGAGTAGACTCAATGAAAAAAAGAGCAAAAGAAACAGTTTTCTGGCCTGGATTATCAGCTCGAATAAAGGAAATAGCCAACTCATGTTATATATGACAGAAAAATAAACCAGCAAATCAGAGAGAAGAATTAATACAGCACGAAATAGGTTCTAATCCGTGGGACAAGATTGGAATTGATTTATTCCAAATGTGTGACCAACAATATCTAGTTAAGTGGACTATTATTTAAATTTCATATGGTAGAAAACATGCAGTTGACAACAACACACGCAATTATAAAGAAACTGAAAGTTTTATTTGCAAGATATGGGGTGCCCAAAGTCTGTATATCTGATAGCGGACCTCAGTTCACATCGGAATATTTTTCCAAATTTATGATGGAATAGGGAGTGACTCATTTGAAATCTTCTCCAGGACACCATCAATCCAATGGAAAGGCTGAGTCAGCAGTTAAAATTTTGAAGAACATAATGAAGAAATCTAGAGAATCAAAGTCAGATGCTTATGAAGCTCTTCTGGAATTTAGAAATACTCCAAGGCAAGACACAAATCTAAGCCCAGTTCAGATGTTTTTTGGTCGGATGACTCGAACACTGATACCAAACAAAAAGAGTAACATTAAGATGTCTAGATGTCAAGAGAACATTGTGAGAAGGAAAGAAAAGAGTCAGATGAGTGTAAAAGCATCTTATGATAAGAAGTCAAGAAATTTAAGTCAGCTGAGAACTGGACAGATGGTCAATTTCCAATCTCCTAATGACCCTACATGGAGACGTGGAAGAATCCAGTCTCAAGTCAACCAGAGAGCTTACATTATTCGAGGTGACAATGGTGCAGTGTACCAAAGAAACAGAGTGCATATCAACCCGAACAGAGAAACAGAAGAAGATATATTTCCCGATACTGATGACAACATACAGGACAATAGAACTCATGATCAACACATTCGCCACTCATCAACTCATCATTCCCTGCGACCAAGGGATCAGTTGAAGAAACCGACAAGATTCAAGGACTATGTGTCTTAATGAACGATTGAATGTTGATTTTTAAATGTGATATGTTTCATATTCATTGAAGCGTATATATGTATGTTATGTTTTGTTGTTTATGTTGTGTTTTTTTTTTCTTTTTTTTTTCTATGATACTCCCCGAAATGTTTTTTTTTTTTTTTTTTTTTAAAAGAAAAGGGGATGTTGATATGGTGCGCAAAGGTGAACGCGTTCAATATAATAAAGTATTATTCTCCGCCATGACACTAATGGTTGTTGTTTGTTTATTGCTGACTGTGAACCTAGATCTTAATTAACACAGTTCTTGGCAAACACCTAAGAGATAAATAGAAAACAAAGTTGGTCATCAACAGGGCCGGTCCTAACAATTGCGGAGCCCTATGCGAAACTGATTGCGCGGGGTCTAATGTGGGTGGGAATAAGGATAGTAAGTGAAAATAAGATTTTTATTAAACAATAAATTTGACTTTGAATTTTATTCATTCTTTACTAAGTGCAAAATTGCGATCAAATTAACTTTACTTTACGAACCTTGTAACCTATGGCATACTTATATGCTAGTAACTATAAAAGTAAATAAAGTATTGGAACTTCCGATAAAGGTAAAAATTCGACCGATGTTTTCATTTTACTACAGGAAATCTGTTAATGCCTTTTTTCTTTTATCGCGAGTAGGATTGGCGTTTTCCGCAATGAATGACACCCACAAATGACAATTTTGTCTATTTTTCAGGAAATTTTTATGAGTTTTCAGTAGATTTTAATAAATTCAGATTTTCAGGAAGTTTTCATATATATTTTGCAATCTAATAATTACACCTAGAATTAGCGCGGGGCCTATGAAAGCGCGAGGCCCACTGCGACCGCATAGGTTGCAGTGGCCTAAGACCGGCCCTGGTCATCAATGTTCTAGAATACAAACACATTTTTATTCACGTCTTCCCTGCTCCACTAACCCAAACCAACCGGGCCTACTCTCGCCAAGGTGAAAACACATTTAAAAAAAAATCCTATACGTTTTACTAAATTTCCATGCGACATTATTTATAAGGATAGGCTATCACATTACGTCATAGCTCAGTGCATCTAGGTTGCAGAAACTACGAGCCTGTGTGGATGCGGATTATTGACGGCAATCCCGTGACCCGGAAACGCAGCTGTAAACCTCTGACTCTTGGCTTAGAAATTGTCTCTTTAATTCTGTTATTTCTTGTGACGCAGTCCCAGATAACATACCAACACATACCCAGATAACATACCAACACATACCCAGCCTAGGTGTTTACATTAAGCAATACTGTCATCTCAGCTGACAGAGGTGTCAATTTCTTGGCTCAGTCAATCTGCTAGAAAGTGGAGTTACACATTGATCTTGGGATTAAAATCTACTAACTAGTGATACTTTCTGTCGTTCGCCTGTTTCATTGTTTTAAAAAGGCAAAGAAGCTGTAAAGGTAAGATCTCAAGATATTTTGTTTCAAGAAAAAGATGAAAACATTTAGTGTCAACTAGATCTAGTTCTAACAGATGTCTATCGTAATTATTATTACAAAGCTTAGATCAGGGCCGGGCTTAAGGATAAGCAAACTAGGCAGCCGCCTAGGGTCTCTGATTGGTGGGATAATTTTTTTTTCTTTGCTTATTATTTTTATTTTAATTTCATTTGAAGCCACCAAAGATCAACTCACACTGTCTGCCTGCAGGAAATTTTGTACACGTTATTTCTCCCACACCCATTTTCGGATCAAGTTGAAACTTTGCACACTTATTTATTGTAACTAACAAAACATGAATCAATTAACTAATTATAAGTTTGTTTAAAAAGTATTTTTTGCACGTTTTAAAACAATTTTTTTTTACCTCCGTTGCGTAGCACTTAGCGTTCGAACCGACAGGTAACCAATTCAAATCCCGTTGAAGTTTGACATTTATTTAAATTAAGATGTCCCCGAGACCTAACCGTTATCTGCACACGGAATGCAAGGTTTGAAAGGGGAACTTAATTTTTACCGATTTTTGTTCCTCCAAATGGGGCCTAAAACTGCCAAGGTAGATTATGTAGGCCTAGGTCCGTATTTACATTAAACATACAGTTACATACTGCATGTAGACAGTTATAAAAGGGCATGTCTTGTACAAATCTAAACCAATGTTATAGACGCTCCTTTAGATTTGAAGATTATTACATCCTAGCTTACATCTTACTTTATACCCTAAATTAATCCTATCTTACCATACATCCTATCTTACATAGTAGCCTACATTCTAGATAATATCCTAGTTTACATCCTAGCTTATAGCTTTTATTCCAGCTTAAATCCTAGCTTATAGCTTACATCCTAGCCTACATCCTAGTCTACAGTTTACATTCTAGCTTACATGATCCAGTGGCGTCCCTAAGGGGGGGGGGGAGAATTTTAAAATCCCCCCGGGCCCCGCCCTGGAGGGGGGGGGGGCAAATGGGTGTCCGAAATTTATTTGTAAATACATAAATTAATATATTTGATTGACAAATAGTGTCAACGGGTGTCTTTATTTTTCAACATTTATGGATTAAAATTCAGGGCCGCAAGGGGGTTGTGGCCGCCTGCGTGCGAAAAAAAAAATGCCGCCCCCCCCTTTTTTTTTTTTCTAAAAAAAATATTCCACTAAGACTGAGCTGGACACTGTTCCAAAAAGTGGCCTATGATTTAAATCCATTTGTTTTTTGCTTTTGTAGACCATTTCATTTTTTGCTTTCATATTCGCACCGTCGTCGTATCCCTTAAGTACAACTACGAACCATGCATTAGGAACTATTTCGGATATACGTCTGACATCTTGGCTCTCTGTGATAAACACTAAAAAGAAATCTCGTTCTGCCCACTCGCTTATTCCCCTGTATATGCGACGATTATAATTGATGAGCTGAACAGTGTAAATGATCATGATCTATATACAATTACTCGATAACTTTGACTGCTCAACAGTGTTATATGGTCTGGACGTGGATATGTTACACTTGTTTGTTATTGTAAGTTCAAGTATAATAATAAATACAACAAAAAACTTGAAATACAAAAGCCATTGACAATGGAAGTTTTTTAACGTTCTTTTAACTTTCATAATAATTATCACCATTGTTATTTGGAGAGGTGTGCTGTGTATCCACAATCATCTGACATACATGGATTCAGAGTTGCCAACAAATGAAGCAACTCAGCGCTGAATATTTTCATGAGTCTAATACAAAGTATATAATCCAAAGTACAAGTCACTTATACAATGACTTGAAATAAAACATAGTAAGGCAGTGTTTCTCACATTCCCTGGTGGCGACTCCCTAGATAACAATATTTTCCTTCGAGCTCCCCTTTAGAAGCTGGAGCCCAAAGGAGCAATGTAGGCTCCCACAGTGAGTTCTGTAACTTTATTTATTGTTGTTTTTTTTTAGAATTTAATAAAAAAGAAAAGAAACGTAGTCACAATTTTTTATGTTTTATTTTTCCTTTAGCCTAATATCTAATTGAACACTGTGTATAGAAACCAAATTAACGTTATCAAATTTCACTAAAACGTTTTTTTTTTTGGGGGGGGGGAGGATTAGTGTAACCCGGTACTTACATAATTTTTAAGCGCTGTAAAAAGTTCTTCCTGGAGGTAGAAAGGAAGATACGGCATATTTCCACTCAAGTCGGCAGGAGGTCTGAACATATTTTCTCGCCCCCCCCCCCACCTGTTGTTGGTCGGTTGTTGGCTTGTAGCTCAAGACAGCAAGTACAACTGAACCGATGTAGACGAATTATATTTCTTAATAAATTATCTTTAAATAATTTGAACAAAATAATTGTTATTTTTCACGATTTAATTTGAGATGATATAGATTTAATAGTAATGAAATAAACTGATATTTAAACAAAATCTAGCTCACAACAAAAATAAAGTCTTTACTCTCTCATGTCTTCAGATCGTCTCACATTTGCACTAGGTACGCTTATTTCATCATCGTCACTGCATACCAACCAATCAATCGCTTAATAAACTCTTCTTACCGCCGCATGGGAAACATACTCCATAACTCCTTTTTGTCACTACGTTGCGCCCTCCCCAGTTCACATAAGAGGTACTAGCGCCCCACGCCCAATGAAATAATAGATCTACTTACAGTGCAGGCTATTCGACTCCAAATAAATATTACAAACAACCCGCGAAAATTCAAGGCCAGAAATGAGTAGGCGCCTATGGGAAAACACGTGGGAATCTCTCGTACGCTGCTCTATTTTTTATTTTCTTTTTATAGTTTTCAAAATAGTTTTTATGTACGAATAGTGACTATATTTTCAAAGGATAATGGAATAATTAAAATTTATATGAAATATTTAAGTATTTTTTTTATTTTACTAAATTTAAAAAAAAGTAACCTTGGAATAATGATTTGGCCGCCCTCTAAAGTCGGCCGCCTGCGTGCAATGCACACATTGCACAATAGGTAGCGGCGGCCCTGATTATATTTATCACAAAGGCTAAACCTAGATCTAGGACTATCAGTACGTTGACTTTGTTGACATTTTTAAAAAATATTTTTTCTCACAGAGATAAAAGTTTTTTTTACAGTTGGTTTTACATTTTAAACTGTTGCCACGAATAAAACTGCATAATATACAGCGAATTCCAGGTATCTCGTTACCTTTACTAATAATAGATCTAAATGGCGAGTATTTTATGGCTACACTAATTAACCTTGAAGCAAAATTTACATAATCGAGTATAACAGATCTAAAAGTTATTCTTAATAATGCTAAAATAGTCCATTATTCGGATTTGGCGTCTATAATTTCAGAATTAGATTTCACACTCGAGTTATTACCCCTCTATTCTTCTTTCCTAAATCCAATAGAAACTCTCTTTTTATTTCCATGAAATCCTTTTGCTTTCGCACAAAACATAAACAAAAAACAATGACGTAATATCATATAATATTAGCACATCCTTCCTTTTGAAGTTATCACACCCTTTCTTTTAAAATATTTACAGAGATCCTTAAAAATGTATGAGTTATTTTGTAATAGAAAAGATATGTATAAGAAATCTATACTCTCCATCGGCACTACAGTGTACAAGAAATCTATCCATCCCAGTGGCACTACAGTGTACAAGAAATCTATCCACCCAATTGGCACTACAGTGTACAAGAAATCTATCCATCCCAGTGGCACTACAGCCCATGGAGGACCCTAGCCTCCTTCAACACATCCTTAAATTTAGATCTGTCTTGAGTTTTTCGTCTTCAACCCCTAACTCTTATAGAGCTACCTCTACAACATCAAGACATCTCGTATTTGTGTGGATCTGAATTGGGGTCGGTGCCTTTTGGTTATTTGTCGGTATACTATTTTCGATCCCGTTTTCTGACCTTCTTTCAATGTGACCTGCCCAACGTAATCTGTTTTTTAATTCCGTCTATATAGGAAGGGTCTTCATGGTATATCTCCTGGACCTGGCTAGTGCGTGTCTTCTATCCAGTTTCATCTTGTATAGCGCCTTAAGTCTTTCTAAGGATTTTCCGCTCCCATGTATTTAGCAGGTTTTCTGTTGTTTTTGTTAGTGTCCGGTTTTCTTATGCGTACATAACGCTGTCTTACGATGGCTTTGTAATTTATTTATTTTTTTCCTTTATATACTTTTGATTTTAAGTATGTGCTGGGGTGCTATAGAATGACTGTTGCCTGCTGCTATTTGTTCCTTTATTTCTGACAATATATAATTTTTAGAATGTATCATACTAAATAAATGTTGGCGCGGTGGCTAAGCGGTAAAGCACTTTGCTTCCGAATCGGAGTTCCTGGGTTCGAATCCTGATGAAGACTAGGATTTTTATTTTTGGGATCTTTGGGAGTCCACCAAGCTCTAATGGGTACCTAACAATAGTTGAGGAAAAGTAAAGGTGGCTGGTCGTTGCGCAGGCCACAGAAACAGATGACCTATAGATTACGAGGTCTGAAAGGGGGAATTTTTTTTACTTCCTAAATAGTTTCTACATATTCAGACTTGTGGTTAGATAAATATGAATACATTATACTTCTGCCTGATCGTTGCTTGTCATTCCAACGTTCTCCTTTCTTATGTACAGGATGGTCAGCGTTATGAATAGCCAAATTAAATACAACAGTTATTCCCCCTACCTACCATTATGTACGCCTCCGCCGTGTCCTTATGTAAACACATACTTCAGTGCTTCTCAACTCTCTACTTTCTGGCTATTCTGAGCATTTTCAGGTACCCACTCTCCCAATATTATCGGCATAATTCAACATAACAATCAAAATTTAATTGTTAGCTACCTTGTTCACTATTTCAAAATTTCTTTTAAAGTACCCCCACCTCACTTTGTCATCCCGCGCCCTAGTATTGCAAAGCGTACAATGACTCCAGGCTAAGAACCGCTCCACCTACACCACTTTCATTTAGGAATTACCTCCTTTTTAAAATCCCCGCCCATCGCTTGCTAGCTTTACGCTATTTGTAGACATTAGTAGAAGGTTTGTTAATCATACCTGTAAGTAGACCTAATCGATTGACGAGATCAGCGTTTCTTAAATTGTACAAACACAGCTTATGTGGAATATGTGGAGTCAAAAACGTAGTGAGGGGGGTCAAGAGGGCACGATGCCTTTTGAGCTTTTTTAGGGTAGAGGGGGGTGCGCCAAACGCAGATAGGCTTGAAAAAAAATATTCTAGATATTTTTGTTAGGTAATACATTTCAAGATTATTTGCATTAGATTATTATTTAAAATTATAAAATACTTTTTATTTATAAGCCTATATTTCTATGTGATGTTTATGGAAAATGGGGGGGGGGGAGTGCGCAAATAATATAATTTTTCTTTCCCCGGCCCCGGGCTAACTTATTCGTTTTCCTGGCTAATTTAGACAACCCATTCCTTGCTCTAATGGCAATGGGAAAAAGAAGCACTAATAAGGATTCAAAACTGTATACGAAACAAGAAATCGGCCCGTATTTTTATGTCACTCTGAGTATTTATTTATGTTTTTGTATTTTTGAATTATTCAGTATTATATTTTTTTTTTGTCTTCTGTCCGGAAGTGACGTAACGTTTAGTGATTATTGTGTTGTTATTAGTCAAAGTAAACTTTCATTTATTAAGTTATTATCTGGTGACTCTTTTATTAAATTTCGAGCGAAATAAACTTAGAAGAATACTTTCTAACCCTTTGAAACCTAATCAAAAAAATTTCCCATTTATCTATGTCTGTTATATTTCTGATCACTTGACAATAACGTCAATCTCATTTTCTCACACTTAAAATATTAATTTCAATTTAATTTATTACAAATTTGAATAAGTATAAGGCTTTTTTTCTTTTTTTGGTTATTATTAAATTTTTAGACAATTTATTTATTGACTACTTTATTATAGATTGCTTTTTGATATCCAGCAAATTTCAAGGGATTCACCAAAACGCACTGAAGCAGGTTTCGGTATTAATACGTATCGGGTATAAGCTTTGTCGTATATTAGAAAACCTGGGTCTATTTAGAACCGTTGTCCTAGACCAATGATTCCCAAACCTTTTTTGTCTCATAGATCCCTTGGAAGTCTTCGTAGAAACTTGGGGGTCTATATAGACTATTTTGGGAATCACTGTTATAGACACACCCAGACATGTTATAAACACATTTCTTTTTTAAGTCTGATAGAAAAAAATTAGTTGATCAATTGATAAGACTGAGTTCAAACGGGTTATAGGTGCACATAGTTACCCTCTCTTACAGCAGTATAAGCTCAGTGTTGAATGTGATAAAACATTGTGCTATTGAACTCTTCTATTGTTTGGGATAGACACTACTAAAACAAAAGTATGACTTCTGCCAACAGATACAAGATAACAGAACAACAAAGAATGGATAAAAACAGAACTGTCGTCACAAGCCAGCCCACAAATGAAAGTAAGTTCGCCTTTATGCTCAGTCTAATATGTAGTTCTTTTTACAAAGTTATATCAACTCTGTCTGTCTGTCTGTCTAGTGAGTTGATATAAGCTTTGTATAACTAGCTCACAAAATGAATAGCGGCAATAGATTCGATACACATTTGAGACCAAAGGAAAGCTCACTGCCGAGAACAGACATGAATGGCGAAAAGAGATTCTAAATCGACCACTAGCAAACAACGGTTAGGTCTGCTCTAGATGTGGCAAAATATGTAGGTCCCAGCTGGAGCTGCGTTGCCAAGTGAGATACTGCACTCTCTTCGGTCACGAAGACAAGCGTTATAAATATACTTACTATAAAATTGATTTACATTTTTAATAGAAAATTCTAAAAATATCATTTTGCATCATTTTGTTGAAAACACAAAAAGTGATGGTGTGTTGAAGACTAAAATCCCTTCAGTATACAGTGAATGTATGAGTGAACTCAGATCTACACAATACCTACCTCTGTCTTCAACTAAATCTGTTGCCACAGTCGTTATTGTCTCAGACAATACCCTCACGCTTGACTGCACATCGAGGCCACTAGGTTTAGTAGGTCAGAAAAGATTCAAAATAAAATGCCGTTCTAAATCAGTAGTCCAGCCAAACTTCTGCTTCAGACTTTGACCAGTTGTTGTGTGTCTCTAACAGCTTGATGCTCATTGCCATGCTGAAAGATGCTTGAAGAAAGCGTTAGAGTAGACATACAATATCCTGCTGACGTTGGTCTATTCAACACTCTGATACTTAAGGCGAAGACCAAAGTCAAATACGACATCAGACAGGGCCGGTCCTACAGATTGCGAGCCCTATGCGAAACGGATTGCTAGGGATAAGGATAATACGTGAAAATTAAGATTTAAAAAAAAAAATACGTCTTTGCATTTTGTTCATACTTTACTAAGTACAATATCACGGTCAAATTAACCAAAACAAGAAGTCCTAATACTTTATTTACTGTAATAGTAAGTGACATGTAAATATAGATCTAAATCTCTCGATCTGTTTAAAAAATCAAAAGCGATATTTTGCTGTCGATAGTAAATCTAAAAGGCAGATCTGAAGTTTATCGGCCTATTGTAGATATTTAAAATTCGCCTTATTTTTATTAAATTAAAGCTGACATTGCCGTTTTTTTTTAAAATCGCGAGTAGGATTTGCGTTTTCTATCTTGAAGGCATCCCATAATGACAATTTTGTCTATTTTTAGGACATTTTTATGAGTTTTCAGGATATTTTAATAAATTCAGATTTCAAGGAGCTCCTGGAAAATCAGGAGGCAGCGGAAACCCTGTTAAGTTAAAATTGTTTTAATTTAATAATTTACAACTAGTATTAGCGCGGGGCCTATCAAAGTGTGGGACCCACTGCGGCCGCATAGGTTGCAGTGCCTTAAGGCAGACCTCGACATCAGAGATCTGCTATTTGCCCTAAATGCCTCGAAGCGGATCTATAAACAAGAAAAAAGCTTATACGAAGTGTAGTTGTATCAATAGGTTTGGATCAGTCATGTAAATTAAGTTTGGATCAGTCATGTAAATTAAGTTTGGATCAGTCATGTAAATTAAGTTTGGATCAGTCATGTAAATTAAGTTTGGATCAGTCATGTAAATTAAGTTTGGATCAGTCATGTAAATTAAGTTTGGATCAGTCATGT
This sequence comes from Biomphalaria sudanica, assembly GCA_036873155.1. Taxonomy (NCBI): domain Eukaryota; kingdom Metazoa; phylum Mollusca; class Gastropoda; family Planorbidae; genus Biomphalaria; species Biomphalaria sudanica. Next base: position 1,659,291 of record JAZGLO010000985.1, read on the forward strand.
AAATTAAGTTTGCAATAGATCTAAGCAAACAACAATAAATCTGTGCGATTGGAAATATTTTTGCCAATTTAGTTTAGCGCTATTTCATACTTTTAGCTTTCTAAATACGCCATATCCTAGCACTTATCTGGACCAGTTGGGAAAATGGGGGGGGGGGAGAAAGTAAGGGATATCTGGGTGAATTTTACCGCAAACGTTTTTGAAAAAATAATTATTTAAATAAAAAAGGGAACGACATGAATTCAAACTCATGACTCAAGCCGACATTCTAACCACTCTGCTAGTGAGGTACGTATGAAAATAGAAAATTGTATTGTATCTATTATTTGTTTCAAATATACTTTAAAGTGGCAACCTATATACGGACTAATTCAGCCTTTACCACTATCGTACTTATCAGTCAAGTACAATTTCTTTACGTTGTTCGAGATAGCTAATACTATAATTAATTACCAATAGCTAATTAACTAATTGTTTGATTTTTTTTTATTGATTCTTGTGTTGTCTGGTAAAACTAATGATTGTGCCCAATTTCAGCTTGATCAGAGATAAGGTGTCGGAGAAATAACGTGTTCAAGCTTTTTACCAAACAGACAGACAGACAGAGTGAGGTGATCTATGCTTTGTAAATAAACGCTTGTCTTACTTCGCCAAGGCTTGCAAAATTTTGGATTGACAATCATTGTGAAATTCTGCACTAACCTACTCCCAATAAAATAATCACTGAACAGGACAATCTCATAGAAAGCCAGAAACCAGCTAATGTTTGTCTGTTTGCAATGTACCATATCAGTAAATGCAATTATACATAAACACTGAACTGAACCATAATCTCCAAACACAAAAACAAAATTTAATAAAATACTCAGAAAGACACAAAGATAGAGGCACATTCCTCGTTCCATATTCTAGGACAAATTTGTACAAATGCTCCTTTTTCCCTAGTGCTATTAGAGCATGGAATGGGTTGCCTGAGCTAACCAGGAAAACCAGTGACTTGGCAGAATTTAAGTCATTGGTTAACATGCATGACTAGATGCATGACGACAAGGACGTAATCATCTTCTTTTTTTTTTAAAGTAACATCTGTATAATATAAGATAAGATGTCAACTTTCAAGAACTAGTATTTCACTGAGAGGACTTCTACTTATAAGTTTACAGTGCTGAAGTGCTTCCCTCGGTTATAATTGCTTCCAAGTTCTGAACCTAATATTCCCGACATATCAAAAAAGCTGAACTCCTTCCACCTCGCTAAGAAAGATTCACAAGGTGAAAAAGTTTGACCACATACCAGATTTTCTATTTCTGCCCCTGTCACAGATGAACAGTATCAATGAAGCAGCAAAGGAGCCCGAACTACAATGTGCTGGGTTTGCTTGAAAACGAAGCAGTACGTTTTGGCGACTCCGTTTTGGCGCGAAGGTCGTTTTGGCGCAAGGGACGTTTTGGCGCGAAATACATTATGTACGTTTATTGTATTATTTCTTTAAAAAGAAGTATGCATATCTATGTTTTGCATGAGCGTTTGTGTTAAGACATATTTTTCACGTACAGAAGAAGAAATATTTGTGTCCGCTATTTTGGGCATTTAAGTTTGTTATTTAATTATTGATAAATCTCTAACATTACACAACACCAACTGACATCCATACTTCACAGTATGCATGCATGAAATAGTCAAAATTATTAAGTTATTAAGACTTTTTTTCGTGGGAGCGGGGGGTGGGCTAGAATATATATTTTGTTTGTCTCGGTATAAAATAGCTATATATACTGCACATTTACTAATAATAAGAAAAACTATAATACATGAACCATGTTTCTCAAAATACTAAAGTAAAGTATTCATGAAATAAGCAAAACCTTTCTATTTAAATAAAAACAATTCGCTGGACGGTGTTAGAATTGATACTATATACATACAATATTAGTGGGAAGGCTAAGTGCGCTTGAACTTAGCTTGGCTAGGCTACCTAGAAGGGGGCTCGAGGTTCGACACCCGACTCGGGCAGAGTTGTGTTTACTGAGCGCCTAAAGGCAGCACGGAAAACTAATTCCTAGATACCCCCTTCCCCCCACTGGTCCACAAATGAGATTGGACCAAAGCGCTCTGAGCATGCTTTAAGCATGAAAGTATAGCTTTATAAAAGCTATATATATATATATATATATATATATATATATATATATATATATATATTATGGTAGAGTGAAATAAACATTGTTATAAAAAGCTACGTGCTTATTAAATTATCGTCAAATTATATCTCGCGCTAAAACGTGTCCTTCGCCAAAACGGCGACGCCAAAACGTCACTTACCGGCTTGAAAATCGCCTCCTCAAATGACTTTTGTTTTAATGGAGAAGCAGTTTGCTGGATCAGTGCATTCAAGGGGTTCAACACAAGCGTTTATAAAAACACTGTTAAGAGATCCCTCAAACAATGTGAAATTAACATCTACAATTGGGAAAAGTTCGCCCTTGATCGCACTTCATGAAGCCATGAATGTCGCTATGTCGAGATATGAGCTGAGACCAGCCACCAGAAAAGAACACAGATCAGAAAAGAACACAGATCAGAAAAGAACACAGATCAGAAAAGAACACAGATCAGAAAAGAACACAGATCAGAAAAGAACACAGATCAGAAAAGAACACATATCAGAAAAGAACACAGATCAGAAAAGAACGCAGATCAGAAAAGAACACAGATCAGAAAAGAACGCAGATCAGAAAAGAACGCAGATCAGAAAAGAACACAGATCAGAAAAGAACACAGATCAGAAAAGAACACAGATCAGAAAAGAACGCAGATCAGAAAAGAACGCAGATCAGAAAAGAACACACATCAGAAAAGAACACAGATCAGAAAAGAACACACATCAGAAAAGAACGCAGATCAGAAAAGAACGCAGATCAGAAAAGAACGCAGATCAGAAAAGAACGCAGATCAGAAAAGAACACAGATCAGAAAAGAACGCAGATCAGAAAAGAACGCAGATCAGAAAAGAACGCAGATTAGAAAAGAACACAGATCAGAAAAGAACACAGATCAGAAAAGAACACAGATCAGAAAAGAACACAGATCAGAAAAGAACGCAGATCAGAAAAGAACGCAGATCAGAAAAGAACACAGATCAGAAAAGAACGCAGATCAGAAAAGAACGCAGATCAGAAAAGAACACAGATCAGAAAAGAACACAGATCAGAAAAGAACGCAGATCAGAAAAGAACGCAGATCAGAAAAGAACACAGATCAGAAAAGAACGCAGATCAGAAAAGAACACAGATCAGAAAAGAACACAGATCAGAAAAGAACGCAGATCAGAAAAGAACGCAGATCAGAAAAGAACACAGATCAGAAAAGAACACACATCAGAAAAGAACACAGATCAGAAAAGAACACAGATCAGAAAAGAACGCAGATCAGAAAAGAACGCAGATCAGAAAAGAACACACATCAGAAAAGAACGCAGATCAGAAAAGAACACAGATCAGAAAAGAACGCAGATCAGAAAAGAACGCAGATCAGATAAGAACGCAGATCAGAAAAGAACGCAGATCAGAAAAGAACGCAGATCAGAAAATAACGCAGATCAGAAAAGAACACAGATCAGAAAAGAACGCAGATCCGAAAAGAACGCAGATCAGAAAAGAACACAGATCAGAAAAGAAGGCAGATCAGAAAAGAACGCACATCAGAAAAGAACGCAGATCAGAAAAGAACACAGATCAGAAAAGAACGCAGATCAGAAAAGAACGCAGATCAGAAAAGAACACAGATCAGAAAAGAACACAGATTAGAAAAGAACGCAGATCAGAAAAGAACACAGATCAGAAAAGAAGGCAGATCAGAAAAGAACGCACATCAGAAAAGAAGGCAGATCAGAAAAGAACGCACATCAGAAAAGAACGCAGATCAGAGAAGAACACAGATTAGAAAAGAACGCAGATCAGAAAAGAACGCAGATCAGAAAAGAAAGATGACATTACAAGCGGGTATCTATGCAACAGACTCAACCGTCCTATGCCTTGTGTGCGGCCAGCTTTTCAAAGCGAAGATAGTATTTCCTAAACATCAAAGAGTTCATATACTATTAGATTGTCGCTCATCTTCGATCACGAAGTAGCAGCTATAGGGTTAAACAAACACGCTTGCCGGCAGAAAGAAATATTCAAAAAAATATTCGGAGAAAGAGTTAAAAATCTTGCCAATTTGAGCTATGTCTTATTTAAAACAAAAAATAATATAAAAGAAAGCGCGAAAAATAACAACAAACAAACAAACAGGGTTTATTGGAAATTCATTGAATTTATTTTCTTCTATTACTTAGTTTGAAGACATTTAGTTTTAATCAACTTTAATCGTGTTATATAGTGTATTATTTGAACATCCGGCAAGTGTGTGCATGTTTCACTAAACGAGACACAATTAAATGAAACACACGACACCATATAAAAAATTTTGTTCAGTGTGCGACGAAAGTTCAGATTGCCTGATTGCGACTCGTTAGGATTTTTAAAGTTAAATGTAAAAAAATTTTTTTTTTAATTTCTAGATTTCTAGTTTTCATATGTTTTTATTTTATCTCCAGTCCCATTCATGCAAATCCCTGGTCAGTTTCAAGGTTGTCCACCAGGCTTGGAGTACATGGCGGCCATTGATCAACTTATTTGTAAACAAGAGGTCAGTTTATTTGAAGGTTAGTTCTTTTTTTAAAATTATACCGTATTATTATATTTCACAATCACATATTTCATTACAAAGCAAAATGTCAAATGTGTGTGTGTGTGTCAGTGTGTGTGTGTGTGTTGAGTAATATGAGTAAGTAGTAAGCAACATTTTTAAGAAGTCTTCAATATTCCAAACTGAGAACTGTTGATATAAAAAAAGCAACCTTTTTACGTTAGTAATGTGCATGTCCTACCCTTTTACCGTTAGTAATGTGCATGTCCTACCCTTTTACCGTTAGTAATGTGCATGTCCTACCCTTTTTTACCGTTAGTAATGTGCATGTCCTACCCTTTTTACCGTTAGTAATGTGCATGTCCTACCCTTTTACCGTTAGTAATGTGCATGTCCTACCCTTTTACCGTTAGTAATGTGCATGTCCTACCCTTTTACCCAAGCATCTTTCCGTGGTGCCCAGCATATGGCTGGCGGGCGAAATCCAGCCTGTTACGCGGTGCTGTCAGGTTTATCGAAACGTGAATGTGCATGTCCTACCCTTTTTTGACCGTTAGTAATGTGCATGTCCTACCCTTTTAACCGTTAGTAATGTGCATGTCCTACCCTTTTTACCGTTAGTAATGTGCATGTCCTACCCTTTTACCTTTAGTAATGTGCATGTCCTACCCTTTTTACCATTAGTAATGTGCATGTCCTACCCTTTTACCCAAGCATCTTTCCGTGGTGCCCAGCATATGGCTGGCGGGCGAAATCCGGCCTGTTACGCGGTGCTGTCAGGTTTATCGAAACGTGAATCTGCAGTGGTACCATTCATTAGACTTTAGATGTTTTCGTAAATTAAATGATAGACACCATTGGGCTGGGTGCCAGAGCACTAGCAGACGTATCTGTCATTGACGTTCTTCACTGTGACTAACAATAACACGAATACTAGCATGATTTCTAGATGTAGTGTTGTTGTCTCTTTAAATAAATACATTAGTAATACTTTCAGTGCATTGGTAAAGCTTGGAAGACCTTCTGTACATTGGTAAAACATGTGGGGCTTTCTGTACAAAACTTGGGAGTGGTTCTGTATATTGGTAAAACCTGTTACATTGTTATGGCACTAAAGACGTTCTGTACATTAGTAATACATTTGAGACTTTTTGTACATTGATAAGACATTGTGACATTCTTGCCCTCTTCTGAGACAAGGAAGAGAATGTTGGTTGTATTTTTTTTATTGACAACAAAAAGGCCAAAAGACATTTCACTTCTAGTATTTTTTAAAATTCAAATATGAGTCAGGGAAATTTGTTGTTATTCTAGCACGAGTATATGTCTTGATTAAAACCTAACCCTGAAAGATTCTAAATGACAAGTGACAAGTCATTCTATCGTTTTCTTTGTTTCAGTTTTGACGGGTATAGAAGCTGTTAACAAGTACCGTGTCTTCAATACATTGAACCAACAGGCGTATTGGGCACTGGAAGGTCAGACAGAATGTGTGCCATACATCAAACTATAAGAACACATAGGGTTCAGTCCTTAAAAATAAAAAAAAACAAAGATAGGCTACTTGTTTTCAATTGTTTGAGTAATATAGATTTATCTCAAATTAAGAAAGACCACACATTTTTACCTTTTTTTCAGTCAATTATTTTCAGAAGCTTTTTTCCAAAGAGTTTCCTGTCGAACTTCTAGACAAATGTCTTAAACATCTAATTTTTTATTTCGCAGAGTCTGACTGTTGCAATAGAATCTACTGTGGGCCAAACAGAGGATTTGTTTTTCATATTACAGACAACTCACAACAGGTAGGCTCTACAAATGCTCAAAGATTTGAATAATCACTGTAGGCATGTATGAGGACTTTATTTCAAGGACATATTAGAAAAAAATTCATAATTACTGTTATGTCTGTTATACTTAGATTTATTATTATGACTATAGATTATAACAAACAGTCTGCTCTCAACGCAGAGATGAAATAACACCACAAAATGGCACAACTAACAAATCCTGCACAAATGCATTTATACTTGATATCATGATATTCCTTGAATTTTTTTCTATTTGTTTACAAGTATAATATTCAATCCTAACTGTTAAATTAACTGACTATAATTTAGTATCATTGTATTAAGAAGATGGCCTTAGGTTTATCATTAAATATTGTTCTACATAAAAAATACAAGATGGTCGTTTTCTTCAGCAGGCATACTTTCTAAATTCTATCCCAGAATATCTTGTCTCTTAATTAGTGATCTCTATGAAATCTCCATATTGATGAACTTTTTGAACAATCAAGCAAATCATTAGGGTTTAAAACATTAGGGTTTAAAACATTAGGGTTTATTAAAAGACACTTTTACAAATCAAACATAAACTTAAAACTTAAATGCTACTTAACTTTAGTTAGGCCAATATTAGAATATGCATCCTCTGTTTGGGATCCCTCAACTCAAGAAAACATAAGGAAATAAGAACTAATACAAAATAGAGCAGTGAGATTTATAACAGATGAATATTCAAATTTGATTAGAGTAACATCATTAGTAAAATCAATAAACTTAGAGACACTTCAGGAACGAAGAATAAAAACTAAAGTAGTTAGCTATAATTACATAAAACATTAAACCATCATTTACACATAGAAAAGCAAAACCTAATGAAATACTCAGAAAGACACAAAGTTAGAGGCACATTCCTTATTCCTTACGCTTGAACAAATTCATACAAGTTCTTCCCTAGTGCTATTAGAGAATGGAATGGGTTGTCTCAATCAGCCAGGAAAACCAACGACTTAGCGGAGTTTAAGCCATTTATTTAGCTCTCATAACTAGATTGACTCATGAAATGCATAGGACTTAATTATCTTCATTTTTTAAAGTTACGCCTGTAATGTATATCTACCATAGTACTACTAATAATAATCCAGTTATGGCCCTTTCATAAATACTAAAATTAAAAATGAACTACGGCTAATAACTTCAAATGACTAAGATTACACTTCCTTTTTACATCACATGTTGCTACTTAGTTTTTCTGATACGCTCAGACATGCATCAAAGAACTTGTTTGCTTGTATCTCAGGTTCTTTGTTAATCTTTATTATTTTGACTGCTTTGTTTTTAGAATAAAAAAACAACAAACGAGTGTATATTAGTATTGACTAATCCTACAAATAAACAAGGAAGATAGAGCAATGTCGTTTACATTGAAAAATAAAAATTTTTTTTAGACAATACAGTAATTTATCTTTAACTGTCCTGCCACGGCCTTTTTTTAAAAAAAAAAAGAAAACTGGCCGCAAGGCTTCAAGTGGGAGAAAGCATGAAGAGTAAGAGATAAAAAAACTATTCTACACCTAGATTCGAACCTGGGACCTTCAGTGCTGAAGCCAAGCTTTTTACCACTCACCCGCGACTCCCAGATCAATAAATGGTTGTTTTTAAATCTCTCAGAAATGTTTAAGTTGTTGAGGTTTACGTTTTGACTACTAGCAAGGAAACAATTTAAGTTCATACTCACTGAGTATTTCAAATATTTGTGTTTTCTTTTGTCCAGATAATAAACATATGTTTATAGCATACCAATTATATACAGAAAGTATATTTATATTTAAATAGGCTATATTTTTCATTTATACAGAAAATAATACACAAAATAGCATTGACCTAAACTGATGTTTAGACAGAAAGCATATTTATATTTAAATAGGCTATATTTTTTCATTTGCACAGAAAATAATACACAAAATAGCATTGACCTAAACAGATGTTTTTACATTCGGAAACCATTCGAAGAACTTTCGTTTCGATTGTAGAGATTACATATTCAGACAAAAATAATAACTGCTTTCATCCCTGTAGCATGTGATTACAATCAAAAGTGTATTCTTCGCTTGCTAGCTGTCTCTGTACTATCACCTTCACTTTCATTTATTTATTGGACCGTAGTGGCACCACACAAGATTTGTCGACAATCTTTCTCCCTTCCTCTCTGTCTTTTGTCTTGGATAGAATCTCTTTCAACGGCAAGCCCATACAATTATCTTATGTTATCTTCCATCGCTTTCTCTCCTTGCCTCTTCTCCTTTTTCCTGGTTCTGTACCCTGAAGGAAGGTCTTTTCGAGCCTTGAACACCTCGCAATATGGCCATAGAGTTTTAGTTTACGTTTCTTGACAGTACTTCTATAGATTTGTGAAAGTTGAACACTGAACACTGAGACTTCAAGAAGAATTCAAGCCTTTAAGAGGAAATGCTTCTGAAAATTGCTTTGTATCAAATAACAGAAGAATTAGAAGACAAACGAGTTTGTATTTTTACAAGTCAACACTCTGGCTGGCAAAAAGGAGAAACTCCTGAATACTGTGAAGAGATGAAACCTGAGCAGGTTCGGTCCTATTATAAAAGACATGACAAAAGTCATCCTTCAAGGGAGTTCCAAGAAAAGGACTTCCAAATAAAAGCTGGGTGGACAACGTAAAAGAATGGACGGGCCTCTCCCTTGATATCCTGACCGGTAAAAGTGAAAGGTTTTGGCTGCGCAAACTTTCAAAGCACCCAAACCACGACAGTCGAGAGACAGATGATGTTGATGATCTTATACATTCTTTTGCACATCTTCCCTACAAAAAGAAGATCAATGTACTTTAAAGTTAGATGAAAGTAAAGAGAAAGAAATATAAATTCCATTTCAATCTTTACGGCCAATTTTCATTTTTTTTTAAAGTTCATGGTGGGACAGTTATAGATACTGCACCCCTTGAAACCTCCATGAATCTATGCTTCAGTGAATGCTGGACTTCATCAGCAGTGGTACATTGAACTACAGATTTTAAAAAAAGAAGAAATAAAACACAATTTATAATTTCTCTAAAATTGATTTAGAAAATGCAACAAAAGTCTCTCAAATGTTTCTAAACTTTGTGACTATTCTAAGACATCATGCAGAGTATTGCAGAGATTAATTAATTCTGGACAAAAACTATCTCAATTAAAATATATAATAATAATAATAAAGCTTGTCTTCGAAGATTAATGTGGAATGCAGTATTGCCCGTGTGTACGCAGCCCCAGCTGTAATCTACATCTACTATTTTGCCACATCCAGGGCAAGCATAACCATTGTCCGCCGGTGATCGATTAAGATTTTATTTTGTACTAATTTATATAAAACTATATTTCCATTTTTTTTTTAAATTGTAATGGTCATTGTAGTAAAGAATTTGCTATATGTATATTTCAATGACATTTGAATGACAGGATGTCATGACTATTGTGAGACCATTTCTCTGCTGTAAAGGTTGCTGTTGCTGCGCTGATGGTTGTTGTAAGTACCCAATCTACGTGAATGATAGGGCTGGACAATTACTGGGAATAGTTCGCATGATGTAAGTCTAGAAACTGGTTACCGAATTATGCAGTACTTAATAATTAATATTCATTCATCTATTAGTATTTCTTGGCTGTTGGCTACTATAGATTCCTAATTTTTGAAGTCCTAATCCATTCTAAGTGACAATCTGGTCAAATAAATAATAATAATGGCAATTTTTTTTACACAAAGCCAACGTCTTTTCAATGATTAAAAAGATGCACGAGTTTACAATTCAAGGCTATATACTTGTCATTTAAACTGATTAAAGTAACATACAAATCCTAATATTATTCATGCATCCATATGTATAATGTTTGTTTTTCATTACCTACCCTAGGAACTCGTGCTGTACACCACATTTCGGCATCTTTGACCACAATGAAGTATTGCTGTACGAGATCTGGGGACCCTGTTGTCCTTGTCAATGTGCATGTGGCTGCACTGATGACATAGAGTTCCCGGTAAATTTGAAAGTTTTAGAGTTGCCTACCTTTAGATCCTTTACTACCAAGAAACTAACTTTGTAGTTTTCAAACGTTTCTCCAGAAATGAAGAGTTCTATGTCCTGGCCTAGATCTTATGCAGGAGGTCAGAGGATGAGACTAAGGAGGCGCGGTGTGGTAAAGTGCTTGGCTTCCAAATCGTAGTCCGGGGTTTAAATCCTGGTGAAGACTGGGATTCTTAATTTCAGGATCTCTGGGTGTCTCTGAGTCAACCCAGCTCTAATGGGTACCTGATATTAGTTGGGGAAAAGCAAAGACGGTTGGTCGTTGTGCTGGCAACATGACACCTTCGTTAACCGTAGGCCACAGAAACAGATGAACTGTACATCATCTGCCCTATAGTCCATAAGGTCTGAAGGGGGAACTTTACTTTTCAGAGGATGAAAGTGAACAGGATTTGAATTTCAGAGACCATAGTGCATAGCACCAGTCCATCCAGTCATACATTTCTTTGTTAAACGTCATTTGATTTTGTGATGTAAGCATATTAAAAAAATCATCTAAGTTCTTAGCTAGTTTTAACTTACGATATAAACTAGATTTATTATATCAAATTTAAGAAGACAATTTTTCATTGAAAGTTGTTCAAGCTTGAAGTCTTTTACCATATAAAAAAAACTATATAATTACTAATTGAAATTTAAATGACAATTTAAAAAAAAAATGACATTGTCACAAAGCCTTTTATCTTTTTTAGGAATAAGAATATTGACTGCTACAAAATCTAGTGATTTTTATTTAAAAACGCCAAAAACTAGTTTTACAGTTTAGTCTTCATCTGTTCATCTCTTGTGTCTGCAGATAAAGAGTGTTAAGGACAACACTCAAGTTGGTACCGTGAGTAAAGTCTGGGCAGGAAGTTTCAGAGAAATGCTCACTGATGCTGACACATATAGTGTCAGATGTAAGTACTAACTTGTATACGTTATAGCTAACCTACTATCTAGATTGGGACATTGAAGGGCTTAACTGAAGTCCCTGCTGCTGTTCATTTTGTAAGCAAACTCAGCAGAAAGAGTTTCAAGTGAAATATGAAAGATATAGGGATCTCATCTTAGCTTTAAGTGTTGACTGTGGCCCACCTTTACAGGCTGAATGTGGCCCACCTTTACAGGCTGAATGTGGCCCACCTTTACAGGCTGAATGTGGCCCACCTTTACAGGCTGAATGTGGCCCACCTTTACAGGCTGAATGTGGCCCACCTTTACAGGCTGAATGTGGCCCACCTTTACAGGCTGAATGTGGCCCACCTTTACAGGCTGAATGTGGCCCACCTTTACAGGCTGAATGTGGCCCACCTTTACAGGCTGAATGTGGCCCACCTTTACAGGCTGAATGTGGCCCACCTTTACAGGCTGAATGTGGCCCACCTTTACAGGCTGAATGTGGCCCACCTTTACAGGCTGAATGTGGCCCACCTTTACAGGCTGAATGTGGCCATAGTTACACTTGGAATGAATGCTGCTAATTTGAATTATGTTTCTTTGGTTGCAAGAAATTTAACCTGATTAGTAAAGGTTCCTAGACTCTTCTTAAACTGGGTTACCTTATACAGCCAGCTACACACCATCTAACTACCAACTATGATGGTGGACCTAATGAGTAATTTTTATTGATATATAGGCCTACAATGTTATGCACAAAGAGAAACACAATATCACAGAGATGCAGTTAGATATGATTTCTTGATTTATATATTTGAATGAATACATTTGTCTAAAAATACATATTTTGGTTAAATCAACAGTTCCTGTAAATCTTGATGTCAGACACAAAGCGTTGATGTTCGCCTGCATATTCCTCATTGTAAGTCTTTATTCTTTTTCCTATCACAGGCATGACTATAATTTTTTTAAAATTCTTACTGAGATTGGGTCAGCAACTGAAGAGATACTTTGCCAATGGGCACTCAACCTTGATGTTTGATAGAATGAATATCCTGCCCCAAAGGCAAACTAAATAATTAAAACCATACATGTTTCCAATATTTTTATCAGTACCAAACAAATAGATCAATTTAGTGCTCAAAGACAATTTTTATTTTGGATATGCTCAGAGCAAGTTTTTGCTGTTTTTATTTCTTAATCCCTCTGGAAAAAAGGCTTAGATTTGAATAAAGCTGATTTAAGAATTCAATTAAAAAATATCACATTTTAAATATTTTATTGTTTTATTAAAACTCATTGTCTCCTCTTGCTCATTTTTTCCTCTTCTCTTTTTCCTTGTCTCTCTTTGATTTCTCTTTCAATGACTGTTTATTGCCTTTTTTAAAATTAAAGGCCAAGTAAATGAGCTTTTTTTTAATCATTGTTTAAAAATCACTTTTTGTTTCTGAAATATGTTGCCAACTTTAGTTTATATCTAGAATGTAACCATTAGGTTTGATTTTTCCCCAGGACTTTGCTGTCTTTGAAACACAGAAAAACAACAACAAATAAACAAAATCTAAATCAGCTCCATAAATACAAAAGACAGCTACTAACAATATATATTTGATGAGTGTAAACCTATTTACAAATTACTCTGTAATGTCTCTGAGTCTGCTAGACAATTTGCGATGTAAAAGACAATACAGTAATTCTAGGAGATATTCAGTATATCTTAAATATTTTTGCTAGTAGTAAGTTATTTGGGTTGTTTTACTTACCTTCTGATTATAGTAAAACATATAGTTTTAAAGCTAATAAAGAAGATATAGATTTGGTAATATTGTTTTTATTTATGGTCATAGTGTAGCATGATCATGCCTAATCTATAATTTCAATATACCTTTATTTTTACATTAAATAAGGCAATCAGTTTGAGCTACATTCAAAAAGACAGTTTTTAATTATTTTGTGAACTCTCATGAATATATTTACAAACTACCAACTAAATTGTATACAATTAAGTTTGGATGACAAGAAAAACATAGAAAAATACTTTAAAAAAAAAATAAAAGCTTATATTAAGCGTAGTTGTATCAATTAGTTTGGGTCAGTCATATAATTAAGTTTTGTAATAGATCTAGACTAACCATAATAAATCCAACTGTTTATTTTAGGGCAATTTCATGCTTTTAGTTTTCTTAATACTTTATGATCTTATCACTTTTTTTTGGATTAGTTGGAAAGGGGTGGGATGTATTTTAAATAATGGTTTATCTGGATGATCACATTTTAAATACATTTATATTTTTAAAAAAAGGGTGAATGACCTGAATTCATACTCAAGGGAGGCTTTGTTAAATGTAAAACTATAAAACAATGGGCTACATGTTAGATATTGAATTAGCCCTTTATTATTTCATGTCATGTAAGATTGATTGATCCATGGTTTTGTCTTTAGAGGGGATTGTCACCTTTTCATCCAGTCTACAAAATGCTGTTTATTAAATTACAGTTATCACTAGTTTGTGCATGTTTTATACCTAAATATACTCACCTTTTTTTACATTTCAATTCTTGACAATATTGAAAGATATACTATTATACGTTCATTTGTAAACTTTACTGTAATATTTTTGTCCTTGTTATCCAATATAGATATATATATATATATATACTACTTTTAAAATAATTATACATTTTATGTAATATATATATATCTATATATAAACTACTTTTAAAATAATTAGACATTTTATACTGGTATGTAATTTTATATAGAATTGTTATAAATAAGTGCTGGAAATGTATACAATTAGTATAATCTGTTGTAGAAAACTATAATTTCAATATTTATTTTGGTAATAAATATTTTTTGTCTTTCATAACTTTTGTGTTTAATTATTTCAAATTGATCAACTGAATATGAGTGCGTAATTACAACACACCATCCATAAAAACATGTATGATTTATCTGTCTCAGAAATGTTGGACGAATAGTAACAAAAGACATTTACCTACCTCCAAAAATCACAATTTCAACTACAAGCGTAGGGGCGTAGAAAGGAATTTTTCATCGTTTGGGGTCCGGGGGGCTTGACCTCTTTGCATTTTGCGTAATATTTAATTTTTAATGTGAAAAACACTCATTATGTTGAGTGGGGCCCTGATGAATTTTCGAGTTCCCCCCATCCTAGCTACACTACTGATCTCAAGCATTTGTTTCGCGTGAGATGTAAGCACATATTGGATGTAAGCGGACTTTCACGTGTATAGATCGGGGAAATTGGACAACCAGATGAACTATGACTAAGTCCTACATTAATTGTTGTGAGACTACAAAACTTAAATGTGTACGTCTTGTGTGTTTTTGGCAATGTAAGCTTTTGGAAATTGTGAATAAATGAGGAAAAAGTAACTGTAAATATTTAAAAGCCAAGAAAGATTGTTAGAACAAATCTAAATATTGTGGATAACAGATAGTTCTACAAGTTGGACAGTTTTACAGGTCGATTGTCCAAATGTCCTTTATTTGTGTGATCCAAAGTGTTGCCGCTTGGACAGTGGTTGCTTTAAGAAAGAAGTAAGTTTGTTAAAGTCATTAGTTTTATATTAGTTTATTCATTTTAAATGGACTTTTCAAACAAAAGATGCCTCAAGAAAGACAACCGCTAGCACCTCCATCATAACTCCATCAAGTGGTCGTGACGTGGGTGACTGCCCATTACCGTTTAGAATAGAAGCAAGGGTTTGTTGCTTACTTGGTCAGACTGTATCAGCGCTAGTTTTGTTGACTAGGGAACCTGAAAAGTATCAAGATGTCTGTGTGTAGTCACTCAATGACTTTCTCTAAGTGCTGTGGCTGTTCCTTTTTTATGGAATGTTTTTTTTAAATTGATCCAAGCAATCATATTCCTTTTAAAGATCAATGAAGTAGTCTTGGCATTTTTTTTAGTTTAGCTTTTGGAACTTTTTTTTTTCTTGTATGCCTGACACAGGGGAATGTGAAAAATGACTTCAGTTTGTATTCAACTAGACACGAGCGCTTTAGCAATCGATACATTTTTCTGCTTCAACCAAAATCATAGTTAATAATATAGGTCCCATAGTGCCTGATGCAAAAAGTGGTACGTACGTTTGTCTTGAAAAAAATTCCATTATTTGCTACATAACTATTTTTTTAAAACATTTTCCATATGTGTCTCCCCCCCCCCTCTCCTTTTCTGAAACAAAAAAAAAAAAAGCGACAGAAGCAGGTCAACAACGTGTCAAGAAAACTAGGAAATCGTTTGATAAACGATACAGGTTTTAGAGTTTCAAGGCGACAACATCCACTTTGCCTTTAACTGAAAAGACTAGGAAGATAATATATAGGTCTTGAATAGTGGAGACTGGAGAGGGGTGGGGTAATGAAGATCACATTTAGGCCCTTTTCACTCTCATTTCACTCCAAAGAACTCGTCAAAACGAATCGGGCTTATACACTTTAAGCTTGTCTAATGGTGCATTCCTTTCACCTCAGAATTTCCATTTCCCAGTTTATCCTGAATTATAAACTCTATTCACCATAAATCAATGTAGCCTATGTAAAGGTTTGTTTTTAAAAATATATTTTAAGGCCTGTTAGTTGTTTCTTGAAAACGTTTGAACATAACACAAAATGATTAATCAATTGCTTACAATGGATTTAATTATTAAATAATCACAAACAAGTAAAAAAAAATAATAATCTTGTATTGCTTTTACACAATTGAGTTATTCATCTCCCGGTTTTTCTTGAACGGCAAACTTCACTGTAGTGTGCACTTCCTGCCCATGATGCTGATGGTGGCGAAGCTTGGTTTTTTGTAGCTCTGGCTGTTGTCGCAGATCACCCTCTCGACAGGCCCGCTGTTGATCTGGAAGTAGATGCTGACAGCTTCGTAAGCATTGACGTTGATGAGGGCGATTACGTCACTGGTAGTGAATCGAATGTCCATGAAACGTCGGATAGAAAATGGCGTCCACTTGTCTCTCTCACCCAGTAGAACTATACGATCTCTGGTAAGAAACACATTTTACATTATTTATGTTCATGTAAAAATAACAAAAGATTTTTTTTTAATGGATTTAATTTACTTATTCCTATATGTTATTTAATTATCAATAAAAGTAAAAAAAAAATCGTAATTTGATTATGGTTCAACTCGTAGAGTAGTCTACCTTTTCATGTAACTATAAAAATAGATAAGAAGCGCGATGGTTGAGTGATAAAGCGCTTGGCTTCCGAACCGAAGGGCCTGGGTTCGAATCCTGGGATTTTTTATTTCGGGATCTTTAGGGCGCTTCTGAGTCCAACCAGCTCTTATGGGTACCTAACATTAGTTGGGGAAAATTAAAGGTGGTCGGTCGTTGTGCTGGCCATATGACACCCTCGTTAACAGTGGGCCACAGAAACCGATGGTCTTTACATCATCTGCCCCATAGATCGCAAGGTCTGAAAGGGGAACTTTACTTTTACTTTTTTATAAAAATAGATTTATTCTGAACAGACATTTCCGTCTACATGCAACTAAAGTGAAAGTGTTTCGTTGATAGAGGAAGAGAAACCAGCCATTTTTCGTTTGGCTCGATTTTCCAGAGCTGAGATCATTGTCTTTTCACTGTCTATACTAGTCTATAGTATTCTTTGTTAAAATCTCTCTCCACAAGCTGCCAACTATGAGATATGTTTCACTACTAGAAAGACTTAGCCCAGGATTGCACCGCTAGGAGAGAGAAAAATAAATGTGTCATGTGCATCTTGAATACAATGATACAATGACCGTTAATCCCTAATTCAAATCCTCTGAGTTACACAGCATGGTGTGTCAGCTCCTGTCCTCTGAATTACACAGCATGGTGTGTCAGCTCCTGTCCTCTGAGTTACACAGCATAGTGTGTCAGCTCCTGCCCTCTTAGTCACACAGCATGTTGTGTCAGCTTCTGTCCTCTGAGTTACACAGCATGGTGTGTCAGCTTCTGTCCTCTGAGTTACACAGCATGGTGTGTCAGCTTCTGTCCTCTGAGTTACATAGCATGGTGTGTCAGCTCCTGTTCTCTGAGTGACACAGCATGGCGTGTCAGCTCCTGTCCTCTGAGTGACACGGAATGGTGTGTCAGCTCCTGTCCTCTGAGTTACACAGCATGGTGTGTCAGCTCCTGTCCTCTGAGTTACACAGCATGGTGTGTCAGCTCCTGTCCTCTTTGTTACACGGTGTGTCAGTTACTCACCCAGTCTGAAGCTGTAACACAGGGGACGTGTAGTAGAGACAGAAGTCGACAGCCGTACACCCTGGACCAAGGTTTAAAGGATTCAGCACGGAAAACGGAACGGGGAGTTCATTCAGGTCAGTTCCGGAATACACAACAGCTGGTGACCTCAGCTGGGAATTAGATGATGGAAAATATTACAATTTTGACCTCGTTTTCAAAATGTTAAACATCTAGGACAAAAACAACAACAACAACAAAACAACTAACCTTATATTTCTGAATTATTTTAATTTCTGTAACAAATTTTAGTTGAATAATTTAGCAGATAACAACTCTCTGGTCATAGAAAGCCACTTTGCCACACTATGAGACCCAATTAAAAGCTAAAGTTTAACTTTAAATCACAACACAACACACCCATCTCTAACATTTCGTGAACACATTTTTATGGACAAGTTACAACCACATGTTAAAACAAGAACGACAACCGTGAACAACCGATACAGTATATAATTTTTATAACACAAATCTAATAAGTTCAATGTACCCATGTGGTGACTTAAACTTTTGACACGGAAATGAATTCATAAAAAACATTTTGCAGCAACCCCTAGGTTAAAGTTTATAATCATCTACTAGAATTAACTAGAAAGTACATTTTGGTCAAGACTAAAAAAAATGAATCGTTAAGAAATAAAAACTACAATAATAAACCATTCATAATTTGTCGGAGATAAAGCCAATGGAAAGTGGGTGGAAAAATCGTGATCAAAACCACGATTACCAGACGTCCGGCAAAAGGAGGACATATCATCCTTTTTTATGTCGTGTCCACTGTCCGGTAGGCATTGGTCTAGAGTCTTACAATGTCCGGGTTTTACTCTGTTGTTTATTTCAGTTGCATTTATCCATCAATGTACTTAAATATTTCTTATCTTCTGGTTTAAACACACCAACTCACTTATACGTGATACCGTAAAACACAACAGTGATTTTTGTTTAAAAAAAGCTTGCTGAGCGCATAAAGGCATCACAGAAACCAAATCCTCAAAAGAGAGTGGACCATAGCGTACTGAGCATGATATAGAATGAAAGTAGTTTTTAATAAAATACTGCAAATAAAAAGGTGCTACCAGTCCGTAAGTCCAACCACTGGTCGGTGTCAGAGCGTACTCGTTGGTCAACTCTGCAGCCAGAACGATACCAAAAATGAGACCACTAACATTGGTATAGGTTGTGTAGACTTCACCTCGAGGTCCTGGATAGTTCGGGAAGGCTTTCTACATCCAGATAAGAGACAATATACATAAGTATTAAATACAGTAGTTTAGATTGAATATAACAAGCATGTCATGAAATATACAGTATTTTCTATTGCACGTAACAGACATATTTTTTTTGAGTTCTTAAAAAATGTCAACTCTCTTAAAGAAATTTAAAATGTGAAAAATTTAGATTCAACTTATGATGCAGTAGAAGTTTGTTCAAAATTGAGATATTCATGGCACAGTTAGCATTTATTAACGATTATCATTTTCTATTTTTAAAGTGACGTCTGTATTATATAATATAAGAAGATCTTTTACTTTGTTAATGCCTTGACTTATGTTTCCGTATTATAACTTTAGAAGACGGCACAGTGCAATATGATATCAGGTCAGAACACACCCTGCTTGTTGTAAAACAAAAAATTTAATAAACATTTACACTTTTTATTGTTAGTGGAGATATTACCAAAGACAAAGTGAACTTGAATTATCTTATTTTCCACTGGATTTCGAGGCAACTCAAGTTTGTCACAAATGTTTTGTGGGTACCTCAAAAGCTAGACTTAGTAATGCAACTTTCAATAAGAATGGCCCCGAGGCGTAGAGGCCAAGCCCTAATAGCAACTATTTACATTGGCATATGAAAGAATCTTCCCTATCCACAATTCAATGGTTAAGAGCCATAATTAGACTTAAGAGCTATTTGGTCTGTTTATTGTTTTGCTATTTAAACACATTTTAGTAGAAACAATTAACTTTGAAGTAAGGAAAAAAAAACAACAGAAAAAGAAAGTTTTGTTTTTTAGAATGATATTTTAATTACCTTTTTAATTTGGTCATCTATGGCTGTAGCTGCCCGGTCAGGTTGTAAAATTCTCCCAGAGTTGTCACAGCATCTGAGGACATTAAAACATTGTTTTTGTCTCTAGATACAGAAGGAAAAAAAACCATTAAGATTAACTTTGTTTTGTTTTACATGTTTCGGATGTTTCTTCAGAGTTGAAGATATTTATTTCCTAGTCCAAACCTCCCGCGGGACGACGAGGGATGGGAGCGGGCAGGGTTTGAACCCGGGACCATCAATAAATCTGAACGACAGTACAGCGCGCAAACCGCACGGTCAGGCAGCCATTCTAACTTGACAATTAGTTGTTGTTTTTTTAATTACAGTTATCCATGGACGGGATATTTTTACTTTTGCTGTATAGTCTAAAGAGTCAACAAATTATGTTTTCTTTTCTTATCTTATACTTTATTTGGAAACGTTTCTTCCAGACTTCCCACCCGCCCCTACCTATGTGTTCATTTAGTCGTGTAGATCATTTGGAGACTTAAGTTGTACTAAGTTATTGACTTCATTCTAGATTAAGGGAAATTTCCCCATGCTCTAATGGCACTAGTGGAGGAAGATCACTTGTACGAATTACACAACCTGGTGAGAATAATGCATAAAAATACTAGTCTAAATCTGTTATTTGTTAGCGTTATCCAAGTCATTGATGCATTTGGCTTCAATTTCTAACTCTGGCCACTCTAATAAACCTTGACCCTATTAATTTAAATATTGGTTTCTCTGGCAAAAAATTTCACAGCCCCATGTTTTTTTTTCATTCCTCTTCTTGTACAGTTTTTTTTCTCTTCATGTTCTCTCTCTCTCTCCTCTCTCTCTCTCTCTCGTTTTCTCTTCTCCCCCCCCCCGCAATACACTTTTTCGCTCAGTTGGTTCTTTTGCCTAAAATGTAAACAAATAATTATCCCAATACATTAAATACAAATGTCTAATGACTAATCAGAGAATGTAGTGACTAGTAAGTTACTTCATTAAGAGAGTAGCGTTGATGTAGCCAATGCCATCCCCTGGCCCAACAGGTCCAGTACTCAGTGTTGCAATCACTGCATTCAGGCGTGCAAACTTTTCTGTTCTGGCTGGGAAATTTACACACAAAATGTCTCAATATCAAGTAAGTAATAGTTCAACTAGCTATTGATGACAGGTCTTGGACAGTGTGTGATGTTTCAAGAATAAGAAAGGAGTTGATAAGATCCTAATAATAATAGTGTAGGTAAAGTTCACATGTAGGTCTATTTGTGGCTACATCGCCAGATTTTAGTAACTGAGGTCCCGGCATGATTTTTGTGGAAGCACCTGTCCTCTTCAAACTTCCATAGGCTGTGAAGGCACTTAACAATATGAATACATCGAACATGTTCAGTCATATTTGTGTAGAAAGAAATAGAGTACTTATTTTTTATTCTTGTTTCATTTTTTTTCATTTGCATATTTTGTTAAAAAATATTATAATTTTGAAATGTGGAGGCACCCATTAAGGCTACGTTCTTCTTTAGCAGCACACACTTGCAATGAGTTAAATCCGCCTCTGTCTGTAAACAATGTTGTACGAGGATGTCGTGTGGCCATTTAACTTCCGCCTACTTTGACGTTCTCATTTTAAAGTCAATGTTAAAATCAGTTGAACATTCAAAAACCGGACTTACATATCTAAGTCATTACATGCAATGAAACCAGAGAACCAAGCCCTTAGCCAAGTCGAATACACTTGCACCACCCCCCAAAAACAAACAAACAACATACATACATACATACAACATACATAGATACATTCATGGTCACACACACACACATACTTAGTACTTACAGCCATAAGGGCTACCGGGCTGTTTCTCCGTTGTCCAGAAAGTGTCCTTGAATGGTGCAAGACCAACAGCGTCGGCAAACAAGGAGGTGATGCCTATGTTCCATTGTCGGCCCCCTGGTGAGTAGTCATGGCTGACGCGAGCCTGTGTGTAATGTATATTTTGATATGTAAATGCTGGTAGACAATAACAGTTGTTTTTTCACTGATGGAAAAGCTACGCAGACAATGTCATTAATCATCTGACTGAAGAGATATTATTTTATGTTGATGGTAAGGAGAGATAATCTATTATTGTCGGTCTGGAAAGAGATTAGATTATCTTGTTATCGCCATAGAGAGATATTATCTTATTATTGGCCTAGAGAGACCTTGCTTTATTAGATCTGGAAAAATATTGTCTTATTATGGACCTGGAGAGTGTTTGTCTTATCAGTGGCTTGGAGTTTTTCCATTACAAAGATGGGCATTCTGGGCTGCCTTATATTCTGGGCTGCCTTACATTCTGGGCTGCCTTATATTCTGTACACTGCCATTTAGTTTTTCAAAATCCAAATCTAAGCCTTTTGAAAATTAATTATCAACAATTTTTTTCAGCCTTTAAAAAAAAAATCCATTTCTAAATTATGCCCAAATAACACAGTAAACGAAACATTCATATTTTGTTTTCATAAGTTGTCTTACCTTTGCATGAGTGCGGTGATATTAAAAAAATATCCTTCAAACTCAGTAATATGACAAATACAATATAATTGTTCGTTTCCCTGAGTCGCTTTAACTGTAAATAATATTTTTTTGAATTGTATCAATAATTAATGAAGTGTCCTTTCTTAAGTTTCATTAAAATTTGTAGTCACCCAGCAGGACTATGTGTGAAATTCCAGGTGGACAGGACTATGAAAAGTTTAGTCCATATAAACGAGACAAATTGAACATTTTTGACTGAGGGGTGAATGACGAGGTGAATGACAGGAAGGAAACAACGGCACAAACTAATCTAACCAGCTCAAACTGAACAAGATGGTGACACATAACTCACTGACCTGCGTGACGGCGTCTATCTCAAGGGATTGCAGAATGTGGCGACTGTAGGCCATGCAGTACTGAATCTCAATGTTGAGGTACTGCGAAGCCCCGTTGCCCATCTGGGTTAGCCAGCGGCGCCCCAGCGAGACGTCAGACAAAAGGGCAACATTCTGGTCAAACTCCCAGTTCAACCAATCCTGTCAAGGAAATCTTGATTGTAGTTTATTGTTTTTCTTAGTTAACACGCATTGCTTATTCATCTGGTACATAGTGAACACATCGTAATGCTCACATAATACTATGGCTGTAATCCCCCCTCCTTTTTTTTACTAATATATTTTACAATTTCAAAAGACAAATAAACAAATAAAACGTTTCGCAATTTATATACAATTTTATATGAATACTCATTTTTAGTCAACACTAATATATTGAAGAAACATTGCTTTAAAGTAAAGTAGTTATATTTAAAAAAAAAAACGCTTTTCCAATAATATTTTCTGACCGCATTAGATGAAAATTTTCGCAAAAATAATGTATAGTCGATGTCACCTTCAATTTCTGTAGTCAAAAGAAATTGATGATACCGGTGGAAACAAATTATATCAGCCTGTATAGGTGTACAGACTAGCCCTAGCTTGCAATGGCGACAATGTAAAGAGTGTAGGCTTTCAAAAAAAACAACTCCCATATACTTTCTCATCAGCTGAATCTTGATATAGGGAGGATTACCAGCTCCCATCGCCTCATCGTGGTACCTCCGTGGAAACGTCCGCCCGGGGAAGTGGATAGGCCAAGAACGAGAGCTCTAGCTCTATGCTCTAGC
Organism: Biomphalaria sudanica; assembly: GCA_036873155.1. Taxonomy (NCBI): domain Eukaryota; kingdom Metazoa; phylum Mollusca; class Gastropoda; family Planorbidae; genus Biomphalaria; species Biomphalaria sudanica. Next base: position 1,682,729 of record JAZGLO010000985.1, read on the forward strand.
GAGTGTACCTGCACGTGGTGGGGATGTGAGACATGGCTCCCAGTGAGCTACCACTGTATGCTCTAGCGAGTGTACCTGCACGTGGTGGGGATGTGAAAAAGGCTTGCTAATTCCTCATCCTGGCCACGGGATAAAATCCTTTCCCGGGTCACATGGTTCATAAAAGGGATCGGAAATCTCGAAATATAATTGGACATCAGAAATGGATCTTGACAGGATTAAAATTCTTTCTGTGCACTTTTTAAACAATGATGATGTCATGTCAGTGTTTCTCAAACTTTTACTCGTGATGCTAGCCCAAAGAAAAAAAAACAACAAAAAAACAACGCGTTTGCCCTTCACCCCTTAGCTAGCTGGGGGGGGGGGGGGAGAGGAGGATCTAAGGAAGCACTATAAGCTTCCCCGGCGACTAGGTTTTGCTACGTTTGGGACTTCAGAATTTCATTTTCTTAGCGCAGTGTTTCCCAAATGTTTTCCTTAAAGGAACACTTTGCACATTAAGAGTATTTAGAGGAACACATTGGTTATTTTTTAAAAGAGAGATTAATAGTAAATTGTTCCAGTAGTTCGTGGAATACCTAATGTAGCCTCGTGGAACACCTAATGTAGCCTCGTGGAACACCTAATGTAGCCTCGTGGAACACCTAATGTAGCCTCGTGGAATACCTAATGTTGCCTCGTGGAACACCTAATGTAGCCTCGTGGAACACCTAATGTAGCCTCGTGGAACACCTAATGTAGCCTCGTGGAACACCTAATGTAGCCTCGTGGAACACCTAATGTAGCCTCGTGGAACACCTAATGTAGCCTCGTGGAACACCTAATGTAGCCTCGTGGAACACCTAATGTAGCCTCGTGGAACACCTAATGTAGCCTCGTGGAACACCTAATGTAGCCTCGTGGAACACCTAATGTAGCCTCGTGGAACACCTAATGTAGCCTCGTGGAACACTAGGGTTCCGCGGAACACAGTTTGGGAAACACTGTCCTAGCGCAATATTTCTGCTAATAAGAAAATCTCAGATCAAATCATGTTAAATTAAGAAGGCGTGGGACGGGCCAGTACAGAAGATTGAAAGACATTCATGATAGTAGAACATGTATGTTTGAAATAAAATAAAAATATATATGCACCAAATTACCTGTTCGTACAGAATAAAGTTTCCCCATTGTTTCGTCATAGTGAAGAGATCATCCCAGAATTTCTGAAGAAACAAATTGTACACTTGATTAGTTTTTCTATTTGTTAACAGATATACATCGGGCACTAAGATGCATTTCTCATAGAAGCTTTATTCTCTTAACTATACTACTGGTTTATATAAAAAATTAAATAACTTTTATGCAATTTCAGATAACTAAATTATAATCTTATTGGTGAAGACATATAGACATTTCTGCAAAGTAATGCCTAAAGGGCAAACACATATAGGTACACAAAGTGTTTGAAGTTATAGATGTAACTGGGGTTATAATTTGGCGTCACAATATCAAGCCAACATTACATTCCCAATTCATTCATCAGGATTCGTAATTAGGGTAATGTTATAATGTTTGCTTGGCCGCCTTGTCAAATAAATTGTACTTTTGTATTACTGACAATACAAATTTTCAACATTTTTTTCATATAAATGTACCTATAGTTTTGACATTTTTTTTTTACTTTCTCACTTCTCCTCCTCAATTTCACTTCCCAGTTTCACTTCCCAGCATTACTTCCCAGTTTCACTTCCCAGTTTCACTTTCCAGCATTACTTCCCAGTTTCACTTCCCAGTTTCACTTCCCAGTTTCACTTCCCAGTTTCACTTCCCAGTTTCACTTCCCAGCATTACTTCCCAGTTTCACTTCCCAGTTTCACTTCCCAGCATTACTTCCCAGTTTCACTTCCCAGTTTCACTTCCCAGCATTACTTCCCAGTTTCACTTCCCAGTTTCACTTCCCAGCATTACTTCCCAGTTTCACTTCCCTTCCCAGTTTAACTTCCCACCATTACTTCCCAGTTTCACTTCCCAGCATTACTTCCCAGTTTCACTTCCCAGCATTACTTCCCAGTTTCACTTCCCAGCATTACTTCCCAGTTTCACTTCCCAGCATTACTTCCCAGTTTCACTTCCCAGCATTACTTCCCAGTTTCACTTCCCAGCATTACTTCCCAGTTTCACTTCCCAGCTTTACTTCCCAGTTTCACTTCCCAGCATTACTTCTTAGTTTCACTTCCCAGCATTACTTCCCAGTTTCACTTCCCTTTCCCAGTTTCACTTCCCAGCATTACTTCCCAGTTTCACTTCCCAGCATTACTTCCCAGTTTCACTTCCCAGCTTTACTTCCCAGTTTCACTTCCCAGCATTACTTCTTAGTTTCACTTCCCAGCATTACTTCCCAGTTTCACTTCCCTTTCCCAGTTTCACTTCCCAGCATTACTTCCCAGTTTCACTTCCCAGCATTACTTCCCAGTTTCACTTCCCAGCATTACTTCCCAGTTTCACTTCCCAGCATTACTTCCCAGTTTCACTTCCCAGCATTACTTCCCAGTTTCACTTCCCAGCTTTACTTCCCAGTTTCACTTCCCAGCATTACTTCCCAGTTTCACTTCCCAGCTTTACTTCCCAGTTTCACTTCCCAGCATTACTTCCCAGTTTCACTTCCCAGCATTACTTCCCAGTTTCACTTCCCTTTCCCAGTTTCACTTCCCAGCATTACTTCCCAGTTTCACTTCCCTTCCCAGTTTCACTTCCCAACATTACTTCCCAGTTTCACTTCCTTTCCCAGTTTCACTTCCCAGCATTACTTCCCAGTTTCACTTCCCAGTTTCACTTCCCAGCATTACTTCCCAGTTTCACTTCCCTTCCCAGTTTCACTTCCCAGCATTACTTCCCAGTTTCACTTCCCTTCCCAGTTTCACTTCCCTTCCCAGTTTCACTTCCCTTCCCAGTTTCACTTCCCAGCATTACTTCCCAGTTTCACTTCCCTTCCCAGTTTCACTTCCCAACATTACTTCCCAGTTTCACTTCCCTTCCCAGTTTCACTTCCCAGCATTACTTCCCAGTTTCACTTCCCTTCCCAGTTTCACTTCCCTTCCCAGTTTCACTTCCCAGCATTACTTGCCAGTTTCACTTCCCAGCATTACTTCCCAGTTTCACTTCCCTTCCCAGTTTCACTTCCCAGCATTACTTCCCAGTTTCACTTCCCAGCATTACTTGCCAGTTTCACTTCCCAGCATTACTTCCCAGTTTCACTTCACCACACTTTTTATTTAACTTCTAGATTCCTCTCTCCTCAGTTTTTTCTTCTCAATTTTATTTCTCTTCAATTTCTCTTCAATATCTCCTCTTCTCCTCTTATCTCTTCACAACTCACCTGATCATCTGGCACTGACAGACCGTATGAGCGATCTTGAATAAAGTTGTACTGGCCTCCATTATATTTAGCATACGTTGTTTGACTGTCCCTAAGATAATTTTACACAAGTCAACCTTATATAACATTCAGCTAATTCATTATACTAGATAAAATGTTGAACTCGAAAATTATTGACCTACTATAATCCTTATAATGATTTATTCATCATTAATCATAACATTATTTTTGAAACGCCTATTTAACTTTGTCAGATTTAAAGACTATATCAATAGGACAGCACTTGACGGTAAAAGTCAAGGGATAGAGGATGATGATAGTGATGATAGGGTAGACAATAGTAAGATGGAGAGTTACTTTAGCTATACATTGAATAATGCAATAAGTTAATTCTTTGTGGGGTATTAGGAGTGAATGCACTTACCAATATCTGTTGTGACACCCAAAGGGAAGTTGCGTATGGGCTGAGAGGTATCTGCAAATAGCATACAAAATTGACTTTTTGGTTTAAGAATGTGCTTTGTGGTAACGACCCCTTTTATCATTTCCCATGTCAAGATATATCCAAACAAGAGACATCATGTGTCTAGTAGTGGCTAGCACCTCCAATCACAAGGTAGGTAAAGCTCTCATAACAACGTGTACAACACTTCATCAATTTGCTTTAAAAGCGTTCATTTGTGTTTATTGGATTATTCCATTCTGATTTTAAAGGACCTCACAGAAGACCCAGAACTACATCTACTTACTGGAATCCATCTGGCAAAACGTCTTTCCTGGGAGTCCACGTTACGGTTCCCTGTCTGTGGCCCTTGGGGTACCACCAAGAATCGTATTGCAAATATCTGAGAGTGAAAGACAAAGTTTGAGAAAAGTGACTTTTTGGGTAATGTTTGATAAAAGTGACTTTTTGGGTAATGTTTGAGAAAAGTGACTTTTTGGGTAATGTTAGAGAAAACTGACTTTTTGGGTAATGTTCGATAAAAGTGACTTTTTGGGTAATGATAGAGAAAAGTGACTTTTTGGGTAATGTTAGAGAAAAGTGACTTTTTGGGTAATGTTTGAGAAAAGTGACTTTTTGGGTAATGTTTGAGAAAAGTGACTTTTTGTGTAATGTTAGAGAAAAGTGACTTTTTGGGTAATGTTAGAGAAAAGTGACTTTTGCAAACAAACGGTGTCTACATTGAAAGTACTACAAGCAATGATTATAAAATGTTTATAAACTAAACACTAAGTACAAGCACATTATATTATTGTAGAAACATATCTATGAACAACCTGAAGAGAGGTAACTTACTGGACTGGCAGACTGATGTTCTTTATGTAGCTTGCCGCGTCAACCATTGAGGTCTGATAGTTTTTGCCCTCCTCGGTATGATAATAGTAATACGCCCCTGGAATTTAGATGACTTTCTTTATAAACTTAAAGATAGACAGACAGATGAACAGATAAACACTGAAACAAACACTCTAACAAACATATAGATAGATAAATAATATATATATATATATATATATATATATATATATATATATATATATATATATATATATATATATATATATATATATATATATATATATATATATATACATAGAGAGAGAGAGAGAGAGGGAGAGAGAGAGAGATAATAGATAGATAGATAGATAGATAGATAGATAGATAGATAGATAGATAGATAGATAGATAGATCAAAATTAGGAGAAAGCTACTTTTCTAAATAAAGTACTGACCATTGTCCGTCCAGTAGCCCAGATAGTTTAAGGTTAAACTTTTCAATCTATTGAATTTTACTTTGTCATAGTAAAACTGTAGAAATGCGCCCCATTCCCTGACAGCCTAAAGAAATGAACAAATCCTTCATTCCTACTACAAGACATCATCATAGTGAATATTAGCTTTGTACTTGCATTATTCATTGCTGCGATGATGCAATCAAGATGCACCCCTTCCTCCCCTTTACTTGATCACTTCACAGAGTATTTAGCGGAACTCTTTTTTTTTAAAACAAAAAACTTCTATCAACTCACTCTGTCTGTCTGTCTGTCTGGGAAAAAGTGTGTACACGTTATTTCTCACACACCCAGTCTCGGATCAAGCTGAAACTTCGCACAATTACCCATTGACATAGACAAGACATGAATAAAAAACAAAGTAACGAATTAGACTTGTTTTTACTGGTAATTCATTATTTTGTTTAATAACAACAAGGGAAACTAATACTCCAGTATTCACATATATGGCTAAATTTAGTGGGTTTTGTCCACTTAAATAATTTTCCCCACTATTTCTCCCTGACGCATTCTCTGATCAAGTTGATACTTAAAACAATTAATTATTGTACCTAACAAAACATGATACTTGAAACAATTAATTATTGTACCTAACAAAACATGATACTTGAAACAACAAAACATGATACTTGAAACAATTAATTATTGTACCTAACAAAACATGATACTTGAAACAATTAATTATTGTACCTAACAAAACATGATACTTGAAACAATTAATTATTGTACCTAACAAAACATGATACTTGAAACAACAAAACATGATACTTGAAACAATTAATTATTGTACCTAACAAAACATGATACTTGAAACAATTAATTATTGTACCTAACAAAACATGATACTTGAAACAACAAAACATGATACTTGAAACAATTAATTATTGTACCTAACAAAACATGATACTTGAAACAATTAATTATTGTACCTAACAAAACACGATACTTGATACAATTAATTATTGTACCTAACAAAACATGATACTTGAAACAACAAAACATGATACTTGAAACAATTAATTATTGTACCTAACAAAACATGATACTTGAAACAACAAAACATGATACTTGAAACAATTAATTATTGTACCTAACAAAACATGATACTTGAAACAATTAATTATTGTACCTAACAAAACATGATACTTGAAACAACAAAACATGATACTTGAAACAATTAATTATTGTACCTAACAAAACATGATACTTGAAACAATTAATTATTGTACCTAACAAAACACGATACTTGATACAATTAATTATTGTACCTAACAAAACATGATACTTGAAACAACAAAACATGATACTTGAAACAATTAATTATTGTACCTAACAAAACATGATACTTGATACAATTAATTATTGTACCTAACAAAACATGATACTTGATACAATTAATTATTGTACCTAACAAAACATGAACAATAAACAAAACTACTCAATTAGTCAATTATTTATTGGCAATGAATTATTTTGTTTCATATCAAATAAGGGAAATAACTTGTACATTATTAGTAGATATAGTTTTAAGAACAAGATCTTCCCCTTCAGGGGCGGACTGGCTATATGGGCAAACGGGCAAATGCCCGGTGGGCCGGTACCAAATGGGCCGGTCTGGTCGCGACCAAAGAAAAAAATTCAGTGCAGACAACTTTAAAAAAAAGTTACAGCATCAAGACTCAAGGTTGTTTTTTTTTTTTTAATTATTATTACAATTATTACAATGGCTGCCTGGTCGTGCGGTTTGCACGCTGGACTGTCGTCCGGATTTATCGATGGTCCCGGGTTCAAACCCTGCCTGCAATGTAGGGAGGATGACGGCTCGATAGACCCCTAGTTTTGTATTTGTGGTGATACCACTTTAAAGGAATGGGTTGTCTGAGTCAGCCAGGAAAACCAATGATTTAGCATATTTTAAGTCACAGATCAACATGCATGACTAGATTGACACGTGAAATGCGTAGGACCTAATTATTTTATTTTTTTGAAGAAACGTCTGTAATCTATTAGTAATACCAAAAAGTTTGAAACTCATTAAGGCTGCTATTGTATTGTTTATAGTTTTCAGACTACATACATGTATAAATAGAATACATTATGTAAGCCTACGAAAGCATACATCCAGTTTTCGATGCGTTATCAAACTTTATATATTTTGAATAGAATTAGGCTTACACCTATGATAAAACACATGGGCGTAGCCGAGAGGGGAGGAGTTCAAACCATCACTGGCCTCAGATCTCATTGTCTGAAAGGGAAACTTTATTTACTTCTCCAGTGCAGCCAACTTAAGCAAACTACAGTCACCAAATTTCATGAAAAAGGGGTTTTGTGGTTTCCCTCCCCCCTTCCAATACAAAACTAAAGCATTGTACCATTTTCTACCAGTCGCTGGACTCCAGTGAATAGAAGATTTAGTTTTTGATTTTTTTAGCGGAAGAGAAGCAGGCTAATTGCACTGTAAATACCTTAAAATATGCATTTTTAAAGCTTAAAATAACGGAAATAATGCTTGGATCCGGTGCTTCGCCCTTGGCGGTGTGTACTGCCTTTCACTAATTATAGGAAGAGATTATTCTAGGGTAGAAATAACGTTTGAAAGAATGAAAGATAAGAATGTAATGAATATTAATTACATATAGACACACACTAATTGGCACAGAACAAACAAAATGACATGAAGAAGGCAACTCGTAGGACGATTCCAAACTGTTTATTATACATTAAAGACCTGCAGCCAAACGTGAACACAAGGTGTAAAACCAGGCACAAAAGGGAGTGGAGACGACGTAGGTCCAGTAACATACGGACACTACAGTGACAAAAGATGCCGGTAGAATGGACAGTGCCCACGTTGTCTGCCTTTTTATGCGCGGACACAAGGTGCCATCTAGGGGGAAGGGTCACGTGGATATCGGGGTGGCCGGTGTTTCCTGAAAAGGTATCCACTCCACTACACACACACATATATATATATATATAAATTGCGGATGGGGGTTAAAATCTCCCCCCCCATCGAAAATATATGACACGGCATTTGTGGGCCGGTTTATATGGTAATGCCCGGGCCGATTTTGATATCCAGTCCGCCCCTGTTCCCCTTTATATATTAAATATTTTGCTTGTACCAGAAGTGAAATCCACAAACAAGGACAGACAAACTGTGTTCCCCGGGCCCCAGTGTTCCGCAAGGCCTTAATAGGTTTTCCACGAACTACTGGAATAATTAACTAGTAAATCAATGCAGAAAAAGATTAAATATTCTTAGTTAAAACATAAATTCTACAACATCACTATGAACTTTGAACTGATTTTTTTTTTTATAGATTTTGACTCTAATTTGAAACAAAGATGCAATAAAAGATCAACCACAAAATGATTTCGTGTCAACTTTAAAAAAAGAGTACCCGGTACCACATTATTGTAAGACATCATTACTCTTGTTACTTTGGTTTCCTACAGCCTATTGAGATGAAGCAGCGATTTTTCTTCTTATATTTGCAACAAAGTCAAAGAATAAAAACAGGCTTGACGCCCCACTGGATATTAGGAAAGGATATCATACCCGATCTCAGGAAGTTAAATTTTTCTAGAGACACAATTCTATTAGAGTTGTTATGCCTTTTTATATAACAAACCCATGTTTATATCTACATTTTTTTTTGAAGTTTTTCATACATTATATTTCTAAATGGTTTAATTAAAATTAAAAAAAAATTAAACATGAAAAAATATTTAAGGCTTGTCTTCGAGTCCGAAGACCAGCTGTGACCAACATATTTAGCCACATCCAGGCTGATCCAGCGCAGACATAATTATTGTCCGCCGGTTTTTGATTTAGATTCCCTTTTCGCCATTTTACGTCTGAAAAAAAAGCAGTGTTCCGCTAATACTCGGAATGTGCGAAGTGTTCCGTTATGGAAAAAGCTTGGGAAACACTTTTGTATGCTAATCTAACTCCAACTCCTAGATGTATGTTGTACAGAAAAAGTTATAGCGAAAACTAAAAAGGTAAAACAAGGGAGATTATCTAATGCTGGTTATTGGTCATTAGATAAAAAATGGCACAATTCTAATAACAACATACCGTAAATCGATATTAAATTTAAAACAAATATTTTTAAACTATTTGTCTCCGGGTAAAATAAATTAAATATTTGTAATCTACATTTTAATAAGAATTCTTAAACTTATATAGAAACATGATTCTAATTATCGTCTGCTGACGTAAACGGATACCGATTGAATACGATTACCTGGTTAATTCCCCTGTCGTCAAAGTAAACAAGGAAATTGACTTGGTAACCACTGGGAATAGTGTCCACAAGTCCAAGAACTCCGTACGAGACTTGCTGCTGTGTCAACGAGACGTGGTTAGAGGCTGACATAAATTGACTCATTGGCGAGATGACCATGGCGTTGCTGGCGTTATCAAATAGGACTAGGGGCCCTCCTCCAGTGCCGGTTTCAAAGTACGAAATCAAGCTCCAACTGAGATCAAACACATAAAGACATGAGGTCACGTTGTAGAAATATGTAGAGTAGGTTTATTTGTAGACAATAACTTATTAAGTAAGTAAGTGCGTGCGTGCGTGTGTGTGTGTGTGTGTGTGTGTAGCAACTTTTAGATGAGTGGATCACATAAGAGTGAACTGCTGAGAATGGGTTGGGGGTACCACATATGGTTGTTGTATGGTGAAAGCGGCTTATTTCCAGTTCAAAGCTATTTTCTATTTCACTCGTTTATCTTTTGATTTCACTTGTGTAGTTTTACACAAGGTCTACACTAAGTCTACACTGAAATAATTAAATAATACATCTACCAGGGTGAGCTGGACCAGCTGCCTGGAACTACAAGAACAGAGAGAGAGGGGGGGGGAGGAGGGAGGTGGAGAGAAAGGGAGAGAGTGTGGGGAAAGAGAGAGAGAGAGATAGAGATGGCTGGTATATGTTCAGGTTAATGTTACACGGGGGCATCAGAGGCCTGAAACTTATATTTCCACCACATCAAAAAGCTAAACTTACTTACGCTGTCTAAGGAGAATTCATAAGGTGTATTGGTCTGACCACATACCAGATACAGAAATCATAAAGCTGTCCAACATGAACAGTATGAATGCCACAGTAAAAAGATCCTAATTTCGATGGGCGGGACATGTAGTCCGCATGCCAGACATTCGCTTTCCATACGTCTTCTGTACGGGGAGCTGTGTACAGGAAAGCGCTCAGGGGGGCGCCAATACAGGCGCTATAAAGACACTCTTATGAGCTCCTTTAAGAGTTTGATATTGAGATTAACGGCTGGGATGCACGTGCTCTCGATCGCTCCTTATGGTGTGATGCTGTGAGTGTCGGAGTCACGAGATATGAAGCGAGGAGAGTGACCAGCGTGAAAGAGCACCGAACCAACAAAAAAGCTGAGAGAAGAAGCAGACCTATCTGCAACTGACCAAACCCACCTATGCCGGCTTTTTAAAGCGAGGATTGGACTTTACAGACATCTTCGAGTTCATAGGATATGAGAAATGTGCTCTTCTTCGATCACGAAGGAGGAGATATATATGTATACATGGGGGCAGAAGACCCATTTCCTTGTGCGAACAAGTCAAATCACGTTGCTCGTCACTAATCGTGTTTTAGATGTAAGGAGCTACAAATCAACCGGCACATCCTCTTACAATAACTTAGTTGGTAATACTACCCGGGAATGGAAGGCCGAGATTACAGTTCAAATGTGCACGATCCCTAGCAGACAGGCACTTGTTGGCACTTTGTTACGATTGCTGGGACGCCTCCGATAAAAGCCGTGAGCTCCATATATATTTGAGTAGACCAGACCGTTCGGATGCATGGTGGCAACTAAATCGTGCGGAACAGGACGTCCTAGCTCAGTTCCGAGTCGGTCACTGTTCAGTTGGTGCTTACTTCGGATTGTTTCGAGACAACTACGACACGCGGTGTCGCCACTGCATAGATGACGAAGAAACAGTAGACCATATTCTTTATGAAAGTCGCTTTCTGCTTGAAAGGCGATCGAGACAAGGGTTTGATAGAGAGAACTGGTTCGTGCGCGGCTTTAGGGCTGTCCTAATACAAGGCTCGCTTTCTTTCACGTGCTATAGAGGAGTAATTCTCAGCTTCGTTCGTTACTAATTGGGTTTCTGATTCGGCAGAGATTAATTACATGCTTTGAAATCTTATGTCGTCGTGCCCGATTGGTGTAAGGTTAATTAACAGAATAGCACACAACAACAACGTCACAAACAGAGACTGAACAAATAGAATTAAATCTGCTGACCTGCCCATGTTCAGACCAGTGTAGCCACTCATATCTCCGCCGTACGCTAGGTAGCCGAGATCCACACCGGAAGCGGAGCCGGTCTTAAAAGTAGGGAAGCCGCTGGTGACGTAGTTTGGGTCATGGGCAGACGTACCTGTCCAGTTCTGTAGGTAGGTCTGAAACAAGGCAGTTGAACTAGTCTGGCATAATTATGTCTATTTCCTCGCCAATCATCTATTTCTTACATTGTATTAGTAGCTAGCAAGCTAACGTAATTATGGGCAGAAAGGAAAGAGCAATAAAGTCTTTATTCTAAAGAGCATGATGGGTTTGTGCTGATGGAGGATTTCATTTTTTTCTATAGTGTTGTTTGTAAAATTATTATTTTTACTAAAACTATATAAATTAAACCATGGAACTATACGAATGGAACAACAGCTCCGAGTTTTTTTGAGCGGAGTGCCGTAGCGGATCTTTTTTCGCGCATCGTACCTTTTTGAGAAATCAATGATGATGCCAAAGAAGACATTTACTGCACGAGCCATTTGGATCGACCTGCATTTAGTGTAACACATATATTTGATTAGATTTGTAAAAATTTCTTTAATTTTCTGACTAACTGTTATATATATATATATTTAAGGCCACTTCGTTAGAATAGTTGTTTCCAGTACTTCCTCATTTGGGTATTTTTACATAAAATCTGGAACCTTTTTTTTTATGTACTTGTCATCATTAACATCTGTCCCCGCGTAACTAAATTCTCCACTTTTCCCTGTCAGCAGTTGTTTTTCAAAAACAAGATCTCAAGAGAGAGTCCGGTCCTTTCTTTGTCCAGCCAGTTTTCTTTGGACAACCCTTTTTTCCGTGCTTCCCGAACTGTAGATCTACATCTTGAAGGATAGTTTTTGACAGTGTTACACTTTTGTTTTCCTTTCGTTTCGCTGCCAACTAGAACTTTTGAATATTGCCAGTCAGAGGGCAAAAAAAAAATATCTGAACAACACTTGTGAAAGATATGCCATTCGTGGTTGACGCAGTGGTAGGGGCACACACACTGCAGGCGCTTCAGTCACTATTGCCCCATTTCTCTCAAACCTGTAAAGAGTATGGGCACAACGGAAGCTAACGTGAGGATCAGATGGTGTGACCTGCTACAACATCACTTTGGGTCCATCCTCATTGAACCCGTACATGAATTCTGCTACCTTGGATCCACAATTTGACATGACCTGTCCCTAGAAGAGAAGTTTGACTGAGTTGCTTGACTCACACCAAGAATTTTGGAAAACCGGAAGCTCACTACAATGACCGAAACGGAGGTGTACTGGACATGTGAACTCTCCGTAGTGTGTAGCGTTGAGATACTCACTGGAACAGGTCTTCCTTGCATCTTGTAAATCCTTAGACAACGCCGCATCAGCTGGCCCGGTCATGTCCGTCGAATTGAGGATGACCGTATCACGAAAGTATCCTATCTGGACAACCCGCGAAAAGCTAAAAAAAACAACAACAATAAATCTGTTCGTCCCCACCTACGACATGTGAATGTTATGAAAAGGGACCTCAAAGCAGTGGACATTGATGTTGACTATTGGAACCTAACACTAGATGGACCTCAAAGCAGTTGGCATTGATGTTGACTATTGGAACCTAAATCTAGATGGACCTCAAAGCAGTGGACATTGATGTTGACTTTTGGAACCTAACCCTAGGTGGACCTCAAAGCAGTGGACATTGATGTTGACTTTTGGAACCTAACCCTAGGTGGACCTCAAAGCAGTGGACATTGATGTTGACTTTTGGAACCTAACCCTAGGTGGACCTCAAAGCAGTGGACATTGATGTTGACTTTTGGAACCTAACCCTAGATGGACCTCAAAGCAGTGGACAATGATGTTGACTTTTGGAACCTAACCCTAGATGGACCTCAAAGCATGGACATTGATGTTAACTGCTGGGAAAAGAAATAGCTCTTTGCAGCACTATGAGGAGAGAACGGTGACAAGGAAATCTATTGGCCTCAGCTCTGGAAGAATGGCGTGCCAAACGAAAGATAGCTGGTTATCTACAACCAAAGCGAATCTCATCTTAACCTGCGTTAAGTGGACGGGAGCGTCTCTCGAGGAGGGACACTATGATAGGAGCTGTAGTCGTTCTACGATTTCACTCTTTCTCTCCGTAATTATTTTCCCACGTTTTGGAAGGAATTCTTCATTTTGCTGATTACTATTTCACTACCCTGTTATGATTGGCTTCAATAGCTTTGTTATTTATAATTGAAAATGTTGTATTTGGTATAGAATTAAAGGGAAATGCAAGTTCTTTTTATAAAGTTTAAAGTCAAGTTTAAAATCAAACATTAATTTAATTTAATGAGATCAAAATCAACGATGGTATCGTCGATTAGAAGAGAAAGAGTTAAGGCAGTCAACTTGACCTAGATAGGTGATCTAAGATATTTTCAATAATAAGTATTAATTTGCGTTAATTGTTGATTAGTGGTGTGACAGGTTAGCGAAAGTGACGTGTGTTTGGCGTGTTTAATGTCTAGGGGATGATTATTTTTAAAGCTATCACACACCAACCCGTCAGCATATAAATCGGGAGCAGGCACGCAACGAGACAAGCAATGAAAGAGAGATACAAAAGTTAAAATTGAAGAATATTTATTTAAATAAATATTTACATAAAAGAGTAAAAGGGGGTAGGGTTTGCATCTATCTCTAATTGATGCTATATTTAATCATCACTCTTGCACTTAATAAGAGAGTATGTCACTTTGTCTTCTGAACTTAGCTGGTTGTCCTGCTTGGGTCGCAGCTGGCTGTGTCCTGGCTTGAGGTTCTGCAGCTGGAGGTGGCGCTCTAGCGGGTAGAGGGACGCCGATGATACAGTTCTCGTGGAGTCTCAATCCAAAGTTCTGATATCGGTAGTGGGCAGAGTAGGGCGGGTGGCCGGCTACCGTGGGCACAAGAGTACTGCGGGCAGAGCTGATCTGCCGTGGGCAGCGTAGTTAACAGAATAAGTCCAGTGAGTTGCAGAGGGCTTGGCGTAGCTATGACGTCTCGCACAGACTCTGGGTCTTTAGGGACGTCGTACCTAATAAGTTGACAGGTGGGATGTCGAATAGGCAGGCAAGTAGAGCCGATAGCGCCAAGTAGTAGAGTTGAGTAGATCCACGTAGGCAGTAGGTGATACTCAATAACAAGTAGGCAGTAGGTGATACTCAATAACAAGTAGGCAGTAGTGCAGTGCAGTGCTGAATAGCACTAAGTACAAGGGCAATAGGCAGTTGACTAGGCAGACAATGCCAAATAAATAGGCATGTGATACAAACAAATAGGCAGTCACCTGAGGGAGGCTGCGGATAAATAAAGACGAGTTAGGACATGTCTCACATGCATCTTATGGATGCCCTCGACTGAGGTGCATTCGTCAGATTGGTAAAATTGCTTTTGAGCACAATGGGAGATGATGACAAATGGTATTTGGAAAATAGATGGCTGATAGCAGCAATATAAAATGTACATAAAAGGGGAAATAATAAACTCAAACAACACAAATGGAAAGAGAAAAAGGAGGGGAGCAGACGCTGGTCAGCGACCATGACGTTATTGTTTACACATGGCCGTCGGCCAAGAACAATGGAGCGCGCTTGAATGGGGGAGCGTCCGTTCAAGGGGAGCAACTCTCGTCAAAGTAGAATGACTAAAGGGGAGATAAATAATTTTTTTTTCTAAGCGCAGTATTAGTGCGCTAGCAAAATTATCAAGGCGGTCGGTCAGCCGAGATAAAGGAAATAAAATAAGATGTACAAATATATACATGGATGCATCAATGATCAACTGAGCAACGTAGCATTAATAGATTAACGCTATACATAAATATATATATGCCATGTTTATGTTTTCTACTTACGACAGTGAGAAATACACAATGCACTAATTAAATATAAATGAAATAATAAAATACACATGATAATATCCAGTGAGAAATATGCACAAAGTAATTAAGAAGGAACTTGTGATTAAGTTCGGCTTACCACCAGGTATTCCTCTAAGAGTAAGAATAAATGAAGTAGTCCAGACTCGACTGTTCAGCTAGAAGAAACGAGAGGGTCTGGCTTGATCGATTCTACTTTATAAAGGCCGGGTGATATAGGCGGAAACAGGAAATGGGATAGCCCAAAGAGTATCTCTCACGTGGGTGAATCAGACATGAGTCGCACCTTGGAGTGTCACAAGGCGTGTTGACCCGAGTAATCTCTTTGATCAAAGAGAGACGGGGGAGGGAAAGATTGGTTTGCATTCCACCCAAGGTGCTGTCAACTGCGACCGTCAGACATCCGGCGTGTAAGACCAAAGAGATTGTGTATTTATCTTTCCCCGATCAAGGGCAGATAAGTGAAAGGACGCGGTCTAGCTATCTCCAAGGTGGTAGACTAAGTCTAGCCTGAAGAGTGAAAGGTGGGGCGGGTGATGAAATTGGGGATAGGACGGGGAAATAATTAAAATAAAATAAATAAATAATAATTAATGCTGTAATAAGTTTGAGTGACTCTGACAGAAGGCTTTTGACTTATCACAAGTGGCTCTAATTGTAAACGTTTAGAACATACGTGATGAAACAATATTTTTTTACGATTTGGTAAAAAATGAATATTGCAATGCAACTACCCACATACAGCTATAGACAATTCATCTGGATGTAGAATATAATTTGGAGAAACTATCACCCTGTTGTCGTTAGCAATATATTTTTTTTTTTTTGACTTGTATGTATAATTGGACATGTAAATAAGTAAAAATGTAAATTATTTAAAACAAAAATGCAACTAGTTTTAACATTGAAACAGTTAATATGATCTTTCTAGCCTTACATTTATTCAATTGATTCCCTTCGATATTCTTGTCTGGTTTCTCTGTAGCCAGAAGCTACCTTAGAATGGATGCATTTTAGTATCAATAAAGAAAACTAGTCAGTATTATACAAATACGATGCTAGATATTGCTATGGAAGAGAAATGCTACAGAAGTTGTGTATCGTGGTACCTAACTAGTGACAACCAACGAAACATTCGCTAAACTTGGATACAGTTTGATTCCCTGAAGGCCTTTCACCTCTCGTCAACATTACAAGTCCAATCTTTACGTAATCAGCAGAAATCGATAAACCAAATGACCAGTCAGCAACAGACTTCGATTCCATAAGACCAATCTGTACTCAAAACATATGTTTTTACTCCCTAGTTTCGTGGATTGTAGACATCTAATTAACGATTAGTAATGAAATGACTGCTTTCTCTAATATATATGTATTACTCATCAGTGGTAATCATTGAAATGACTACACATTTCACCTACGATATAAGCTGCTGTAAAACCACAAACCACTTGTGAAACTGCTATTGTAAATCTACTACTTACCTGAGAGAAAATGGCCAGAGGTAGATCGGGAACATTGTAAGTTTTGATGGTAGCCAAAACAGGCTGAGATCCTGCATAGTAGAAGTACTGAATATTCTGCCACTGTCCCACTTTGTCAGTCCCTGAAGTAGCCGAAACATTGGCCATCTGGGTGGAGGGGGGGGAACACATTTAAAATGTTATCGAATCGACATAATACACATTGTATATCACATCATATTGTTATATATGTAACGTTACAAGTTGAATCAAAAATAAATATAGTATTTTGTAGGACTACGTGTCTTAAATGGTATATAGAGTCTGCGACTGACAAACTAAATTATTTATGTGGATTGGGCTAAGACTATATATATAGTTGACTATGAGCATTCTAAATAGCTTCAACAGTTATGGTATACAAAAAAAATACAAAATTATAGAGTTTACATATTGCCATTATTACGTAATGACGGCTTACTAAAGTACAGAGCTCACAATCATTCTACGTAAGACCCTTCATCGATTATCACTCAGTAGTGTCAGTTCTGTTCCAACAGCCCGCCAGATTATCATAATGAGGATTTTATTTCTCTTTTTTTTTGTTTCTGAACTCTTTAAGTTGGGTTGAGGGTAAGGTTGAGGGTGAGGGTAAGGGTTAGGTTGAGGGTGAGGGTAAGGTTGAGGGTGAGGGTAAGGTTGAGGTTGAGGGTGCCTAAAAGAATGCTGTGAGATGAATTTACTGAAAGAGAATTTAAAAAAAATTAAGACCTTTTTTTTGTTAGCACTGACCTTTAAAGAGTCATCAGACATTGAGTACTTCCTCCCCTGACTCATGAAGAAAGTGTCCCCACTAGACAGCCATTTGTTACCATCTACCCACAGTGAGTAAGTACCGTCTGTACTCAGTGCTATTTTGAATCCTTTCTCTCCTGTGACCACTGATAGACATCATTCGTAAGGTAGACGAGTATTATACTGTCATAGAACTATATATTCATTCATTATATAAGGTAAATGACACATTTGTAGGCCTACACTTTGTATAAAGCAAAGTAAAGATATACTAATAAACTAGCCGATACCCGTGCTTTGCTACGTTTGAAATAGTTGGCTTATATTTTTTTCCGGAACCCATCAATAAAACGGCCTGCATTACAACACATCCCCACTCCAAACACACATTCCTAGCCCTCTTTCATACTACAAACAAAGGACCTGCAATATCCTATTATAGAGCGTGCACAAATACTTCTTAGGCCCATTAGTTGTAGCCCTGCTTCCCCAAAATATACACACAATAGTTTCAAATGAAACGCCCCTTCCCGCGGAACAGTTTGAATGAACAAACATCACTATTAGCAACGTAGTCCACACTTTACATATGTATTTTTATTTAGTCAGTTATGGATCTAGATCAAGAGATGCAAATTATTTACAATAACCCATCTTCACAACCACACACACTCATACTTTTAATAGGCCCTTATATTCAATAGGGGAGGGGCGATGGCTGAGAGGTAAAGTGCTTGGCTTCTGAACTCGGGATCCTGGGTTAGACTCCTGGTCAAGACTGGGTTTTTTATTTCGGGATCTTTGGGCGACACTGAGTCCACCTAGCTCTAATGGGTACCTGACATTAGTTGGGGAAAGTATATTCCGCATGACACCCTCGTTTACCGTAGGCCACAGAAACAGATGACCACAAGGTCTGAAAGGGGAACTTTTACTTACTCTATTCATATATACTTTTTTTTTGCTTTAGAATAGATGCCTACTTGTAGATCTATATCTAGTCGTTTGGAAAATTTTTTACACATTCTTCACTTTTGTGCTTTAGACATAAAAATGTCTGCTCTTAAATACATAGTTTTTAGAAACTGCGAATAAGAGATCATTTTTGGTAAATTTAATCTTTGCGGTTTCGATCTAGAAATTGGCATTACCAGTCCTAGGCTTCAATTAAGTAAGAATAGGTTATATAATCGTATTTTAATTGTTCACACAAGTGGGATAATTTGTGATTATGAGCGAGGGTCAGGACCAAAAATCTAATATTGTAGATGACGACAACAAATTAATATGCAATGCATATTGGAAACACCATTCTTGAAGACCGTTCTGTTCTAGTCTTGGTGGACAGAAGTCAGACGCGTCCACTTTGCAACACATAATACATGCAGCCGAAATAGCTCAGCTGGGAGAGCGTTAGACTGAAGATCTGGTTCGATATCGGGCTTCGGCATGACTTTTTAAAAAATTAGCAATGAAAAAACGACAACATTAATTGTTTTATCAAATTATTATTTTTAAGTTCAATGATAAGCTTTCAGATTTATATAAAAACTACCCGGACATTACCCGCGGCCTGCAAACTTAGCTAATGTTCCTTTCGAGTTTTTCTCTTTCGCCACGAAATAAAGTAGTTTTGCGAAAATGGGTTGAAATCTCTATCAAATATAAAATACAATGGAAACGGATTTACCCGATTTGTTAAAAGCGAATAGAGATAAATTTAGCAATTAAATGAACATATATGAATGGGATACAAAGTACAATTAAAACGGCTTTATCCGATTTGTTAATTGAAGGGGATTATAAAGTACGTCAGGATGTCTAAATTCGCAGATATAAGGAACGAATTTTTGACAAATGCTTTTGAAACACAAATTTGAAGGTTAATTTTATTAAATAATGAAATTAGTAGACTATATTTTTTTGTATTTTCATGTGTCAAAGTAAAAAACTATCTGAGCGAAGTGTAGTTCTTAAAATTAGATCTAGATATAGATCCTTTCGATTTTTTCTTTGTAAACATGGCCTAGATCCATGAAATAGTAACACTTTTAAAGAGTCGGGCCACTTTTTTTTTTTTTGAGAGTCTTAAGTTTGTTTTAGGGCTACTATACATACGCTACGGTCTAAGTTTGTACCTAAGGAACATTTTTGCCAAGTTTTATCGAGATTGGTCTAACGGTTTTGATTTCTATGCGGGAAATACATACATACATACGCCTTACTTTCTACTTTATAGTATAGATATTAAATACATATAGAATGTGGCTTAAAACGCGCGGGGGGGGGGGCAAATTTAGTTGTATACTTTTTACTTCTTACTAGCATCCAACTTTGTTTATATTCAAAATCCATCTGGATTTTCAAGATTAATAACTCCCCCTCTATTTAAATTTAAATTTCTTTTCTTGTAGTAATACAATATAGAAAGAGAGAGAAAGAGAAAGAGAAAGATAGCAAAAAAAAAACAAAAAAACAACACAGCACTAAGCAGAGGTGTACGTTTATCTTATAATATTTCAAAACAATTCCACTGGTGAGTTTTGAGCCCGAAAAGCTACTTGATGTAGGATGTTTAGTGCCCTATAGCCCAAATCTCTTTTGTAGATAAGTGAAGGGAGCGGGTATGTGGGAGACTGTTTCCGTCCTGTCCTTAGCGCTCCGCAAACACACATCAGCTCAAGTTCGGGCCTTGTACTCACACAAAACTTAATCGGTTTTACATGGTCCGGAATCATTAGTGATCAACACACACTGATAATCCTACTTTACATTTCAACATGATATATATTGTAATAACTTAAGTGAGGCAACTCAACAAGGCACATATATCTTTATTTACACGACATCACAAGTTCATATTACATCATCTTTCTTAGGCACAGTCTTTTCACTTCGGCTCTCAACTTGGGCGGAAATCGTTCTCTCCTCTCTTCCTAATGTTGACATCCTTCTCAGTCTAGTTTATCACAGTGCGCACCTTCTAGCTTAGATGTCGGTGCGCATGGCGGAGTTATAACAATATATATATGCGAAATTATTTTATTAAAACCTAATTGGACGACTTCCAGAACTTTCTTTCAACAAGAAATGTTTAAGAATTTAGTATAAATGTTTGTTCAAAGAATAAAGTCGACAAAACATTCATATTTTCTTAGTCATTCGAAAGTAAAGAAGAATAATTCGGCATCGATCCCACTGCATTCGCGTTAGTAGCTCTACGCTCTTTTAACTGAGCAATACAGCCGCACTACTATAAGAGAAGTTTTATTTCATTGGACAACTTGTTAGTTATAAGTCATAACTTCATGGAGAACAGAACCTGGGATCTTAAAACGACTCCAAAGAGTATTCTAGACATTTAACAGTTGATGTATATCGCTGCTAAAAATAAATACTAGCTCGTTGGTCACTCGAGAAAAACTATAGTTTGACCGTTATAATTTTTCAAAGTAAAAAATTAAATAGATTTAAATTTGGCTAGAGTTCTAGATCTAGGCCTATATTCAACATCGGTTTTGCAAGGACTATCGCGTTATTGAAATGAAAATTGCTTGCGGTAATTTGCCAATGCAAGTTTTTTTCTGACTGAAGTGTTTAATAAATTAATGTTCAGGAACATTTTGCACATCGTCTTCTAAGTCTAGATCTAAAGGCTTGTCTTTGTAATATTATTAAGTGTACTAGATCTAGACATTCACTTGACCAGGATTCTTTCTCGGGCAAAAGAGGAGGAGGGGTGGGGTAACAAATGTACCATTATTTATTTTTTAATCAAGCTATTTATTAACTTAAAAAGTTGCATAAAGAATGTATTGTCTTTAAAAAAAAGTGTTTTTAATGTTTCTCTTGTATTTTAAAATGTTTACATTTTACTTTTTGTATTATTTATTTATTCATTCAAATTACTCTTAGTCCTATCTGTAGATTTAGGATTCGCTTTTATCTATATGACCTCTACGCACACACACACATACACACATAAATCTACAAATGGAGAAGTAGACTAGCTGGCATGTTTTGATAATGAGTCAGCTTAGAGATCTGTTTAATGAAAGATCATTCTAGAACTTCTCGACAAGTACATTTCTAAAAGACATTAGTTAATGGCACATTCTCTATTAAGGATTTAAAAAAAAACTATAAAACTCCACTGTCAGTTAGGGCATTACCCTCTCTTTTACGAAGGCTACTGTTAGTACATATCAAACTGGCATGACTTAATTCTCTACAAAAAGGCTTACTTCCCCTAAGCTTAATAAAGCTTAGCACATTGTTTAGTTAAACAAAATTGAATTATTATGACAGATTCACTACACTAACGGCGAGATTTTCGTCATTGATTCACATGTTGTCATCGACAATGACTACTTGCACAAAGTTTTAACTTGATCATAGAATGGAAAGAAATAACGTGTACAAAATTCCTCCCAGACAGACAGAGTGAGTTGATATAAGCTTTGTACCAGACAGACAGAGTGAGTTGATAGAAGCTTTGCTATAAAAAATGCTATCACGAAATGCCCAAACTGAAAACACAAAACAATAAATTTTACGTGTAAAAAAAGGTTACCCTTTATGACCTTCCAAACTATAGTGCAGGTGTTGCAAAGGTCATCTGTTTCTGTGGCCCATGGTTAACGAGGGTGTCATGCGGCCAGCACAACGACCAACCGTCTTTAATTTTCCACAACTCATATCAGGTAACCATTAGACCTGGGTGGACTCAGAGGCTCCCTAAAGATCATGAAATTTAAAGTCCCAGTCTTTACCAAGATTCGAACCCAGAACCCCCAGTTTGGAAGCCAAGCACTTTAAAACTCAGCCACCTCGCCTCTTAACGTGTGGGTTGCATCACTCTTCTGCTTTTAAGGAACGTTTGTTTATTATAAGATGATCTTAGTAACTTCATACCCGCCAATTACCATACTGAGAATTCTGATTTTTTTTTTTAATGAATCAGCGAATCACTCAGTATATGCCTACTTACTTTCTAAGTTTGCTTTAACCTTAGAACTTAAGTTTGTTGGAAATAAATCAATGAAATATAATAAGTAGTAAAAGTATAGTTGTCAACTTACCGGTAAGCATAAAGGTACAGATAAGAATACTTAGCTTTAACATTGTAAGCTTTGCACTATTAATTCTAGTCCTACTGCAAAACACTTTCCACTACAACCATAAGGACCAACATCTAAAATACACTGTATTTTATATAGTCTTCATTGGAAACATAAGAAATCTTTTAGAATATTTTTATGTAAATGCGACAGTTCAAGTACACCGAAGAATGTATTGTCCTATCAATGACAATGATTGCAAAGGTTGATATTGTACCTTGCAAAGATTGTTTTATCTTAAGAAGTCTCTGTGTATGTGTTTTTGTGTGCTGATCATAATTAATGTTATAATTTTAAAGAGTTTAGAGGACAGATATAGGGCCTACTTATTAGGCACAAAAAAAAGTTAAAATATTTTTAAAAAGGCAATATCTCCTTTGTACAACATATACGATTTAAAAACAATAGGACAATTTCTTGTCCCCCCCCCCCCCCCACCACTGAGAAAAAATCCTGGCAAATCGAATGTATAGATTTACAGACTTTGTAATATTCCAATGCTATGCTATTATATCTAGTGTTAGAAGACGAACATTAATTTACTAAACTATTGAAGGAATAATGTCTACATACGAAATACCCGAAGAAATAATCTTTTAAAGATAAATAATAGCCAAATATTTTTTTTTCCTTTGAAAACGTATAACGGTCAAACTGGAGTTTTTCCAGTGTGGCCAACGAGCTAGTATTTCTTTTCCCAACGATATATATCAATTGTCAAATTTGTAGGAAAATCGTAAGAGCCGTTTTCGAGATCCGTGTCCAGGTTCCAACCTTTGCCCAGAATATTTCACGAAGGTACGAGTTAAGGTTAGTTAAATATATATTGTATAGAAGGTATCTCTGGTCTGATTTTCATGCTTTCACCTTCTAACCAAACAAAAAAAAAAAAGATTTCACGAGCCAAGATCTTTATTAGCAAATAAACATGTCTTATGCTATTAAGAGATCAAAGACTTTGACAGTACATTATTCTAATTCTTAAACGATACAAGTAACAGACACTAAATCTCTCTATTGACACAATGACTCCAGTATCACTGGTACTAAAACTTGAAAACACAAAAAAACATACTAAACTATGACAGAAAACATTCAAGGTCCTCAGAACAAAAAGTATTTAAATGCCAATCAGACGTAAATTCCTCTGAAAAAAAAGTATTCAAATGCCACAAAGACACAAGGTCATCAGAAAGAAAAGCATTCAAATGCCACTAAGACACAAGGTCATCAGAAAAAAAAGTATTCAAATGCCACAAAGACACAAGGTCATCAGAAAGAAAAGCATTCAAATGCCACTAAGACACAAGGTCCTCTGAAAGAAAAGCATTCAAATGCCACTAAGACACAAAGTCATCAGAAAGAAAAGTATTCAAATGCCACTAAGACACAAAGTCATCAGAAAGAAAAGTATTCAAATGCCACTAAGACACAAAGTCATCAGAAAGAAAAGTATTCAAATGACACTAAGACACAAAGTCATTAGAAAGAAAAGTATTCAGATGACACTAAGACGCCAATTCCACTGAAAGAAAAGTATTCAGATGACACTAAGACACAAGGTCATCAGAAAGAAAAGTATTCAGATGACACTAAGACACAAGATCCTATGACACAACAAAATTTCAATGCCACTAAGAGGCGGATCTATGGTTCGTCTAGTAACTCTATCAAAGTCAAAGAATATCAAGTGACAGATGTACGAAGGAAGTGGCTAAGTAAAACTCTTTCTTTTATTGACATCTACAAGAGGAGAAAACTCTGACGGTAAATTTCTCGTCTGCTACATAGACAAGGGACACTAATCTATTTTAATTGATACTTTTCAAGGTTTGAAGATTCCGTTAATTAATTTTATGCCATAAAATTCTGTAAAGGAGAAAAAGAAGACAAAACAATATGAAGGAATGTGATGATGACTTAATGAAACCTAAAAACAAAAAGTAAGAAAATGAAAATAGGAACATCGAAATAGAGATTTGGAAATAGACAAGTGTACCATTTGAATATTTGTTACAGTTAACTAAAACAAAATTACTTTAAGCTACAAGGAAATGTATATATACACTAATTTTGATTGCTGGAGAAAAGTTGATGCATATTATTGTGGGTGTTGAGCTTGAGGTTGTTGTCCAACATAATGAGGAGAGCAATGAATCAGAATCAGAGGTTATGACAGAACGTTGCGGTACATGTTCTCCGACAAAATGAACTACGCATACCAAGAGTTGCGATGACATGGAGGCCAATACGACGAAAGCGCAAACAGGGACGTCCTCGCATAACTTGGCGCCACACTTTCATGAAGGACCTCAGAACAGTGGACACCAGGTGGGAGGAGGCTTCAGACATTGCCAGTGACAGATCTTTATGGAGATAGCTTGCCACTCAATTCGACGAACGGCGCGGGAGGACCTAAGTCTAAAGTAAGTTGAGATTGAGGGGTATTGGTTGATAGATCTAGTTGACTATAGTGCAGATGTTATATGCGAGCTCAATAGTAACAACCTCCAACAGAACAATAAAACAGTACATACTAAAGAAATCCAGTTATTAACTTAAACAACAGCTTATTACCGAATAAGATAAGATAATTTTATTGATCCAATCAAATGGAAATTCAGTTTGATTACAATTGACAACATCAGCATAACTACTGTACAATAACAGTATAGATGAAAAAATTCGAACAACATTCACACACGAAACACATACACATTCACAACCAGCGCTTTATGAATTAGACTTCTATGTACTTCTCGATGACGACAGCTGATCTTGTAACACTCTGACCGAAAGTGGGATAAAGGAATTTTTAAATCTTTCTGTTTTAGTCCCAGTGGAAAGGAGATGACCACTTCTTTTATGTAACACCTGGGAGACAGAGGCACATGACAGAGCATCATGGCGTCGCGCTGTGAAAACTGGGGCACAGGTTGCTGAGGAAAAAAGAACAACGCTGGCAGAAGAAAAAACGCCAGAAAAGAAAAGCAAGACAAACGACACTAGCTCCAGCTGGAATAACCTGCCCAGTGTGCGGCCGAACATTCCGGGCTCACATAGGTCTCACCAGCCACATGAGGAGGCATAAAACCCCAGTGCAAAGCCCCCAGTCCCCCTGGATGACAAAGAGGTCATCATCGAACCACGATGGACGAACTATATATATAACAGTGGTTTAATGGGTGCAGGTTGTCCTTAAGAATCGTGAGTGTTTTGGAAAGGCATCTTTCCTGAAAAAGCTCTTCAAGAGATGGTAGAATAAGGGTACAGTCAATGTCGTCTCTAAACTACAAGCCGGTCTCCTCGTTCGTCCGTTATTCGTTTCCAATCTATTTCCGTTCTCACTTTTAAATGTACTGTCGCGTGACTAAAGAAACGCTCAATTGAAACCAACTTCTACGCGTCTTTCTATTGTGTCATTACATACTATTTATGTGACTACCTCGTTTATCAATTTTTCTATATTTTGTATACCGGATACACTAAAATGCTTGCTTTTCATAGATTTGCCTAAATGAATAAAAATCTCCTGTGCATCAAAATTATCGCCCAGTTTTAAAAGGTGCACTTAGATTTTTAAAATAATCAATCGCCCAATTTTTAAAGTTACACTTAAGATTTTAAAAATAATCAATCGCTCAATTTTAAAAGTTACACCTCCATTTTTTAAATAATTAATAGCCCAATTTTTAAAAGTTACACTTAGATATTTAAAATAATAAATCGTTCAATTTTAAAAGTTACACTTAGATATTTAAAATAATCAATCGCCCAATTTTAAAAGTGACATTTAGAATTTTAAAATAATCTGGTTCGGTTGGGGCAGCAGGTAATAGAGCTGACAACACATAATTCTATCAACAGTCGACCCCCGATGCTGATAAGCCTGTACAAGCATGAACTTGCGCTAAGTTTTAGTTGGACTTCAAAATAAAGGGAAATTCCAAATGTAAACTTTTGGCAAACTAAAAACTAGAACACGATAGAGTTGCTTTTCCCTGCTTGACCTACATAGAGACAATGTGCTCAGTAGGTGTATTATTGTTTATATATAGAGAGTCTAGATCTAGTTTAATAATTTCTGAGGCCCAGTTTTTACGTGTGATATAACATTTAATACTAAGTTTACCTTCAAGACATCGTAAGTAGTGAGTAGTGATTTAAAATCATGACCAAACTTTTATTTTACAATGAATAGAAAGTCGACAAAAGAAATGCGTTTCAATGATTTATCATTTCTTATAATACTAATATTTTGAGCATGACAGCATGTCATAACACACACACTACTCACACGACACATACACTTTAACTTAAAAAAAAGATGCAATGATGGGGGAGAGATTTTAGGTGGAGACTAAAACAGATGATGTAATATGGTGATTCTTCGCACATTCTGAGTATTTAGCGGATTACTTTGCTTATTTGTTTTAGGGAGATTAAATCACTAGTTGATTATTTCCAGTAGTTCGTGGAACACCTATTCAGGCCTCGCGGAACACTTGGGTTCCGCCGAACACAGTTTGGGAAACACTGGTGTAATAAATGAGCTGAAGAAAAAATACGAGCGTAACCAAAACATTGTGCGCTATAAACGTAGGTTCTCAATCTTAGCCAGACATACTGAGAGAGGGAGAGAGAGAGAAGGGGGGGGGTGAAGAGAGAGAGAGAGAGAGAAGGAGAGAGTGAAAGATAGAGAGATGAGACCAAGGACATTGAGTAAGAGAGAGAGAGAGAGAGAGTTAAACACATGAGATAAACTGTCAACAGACTTAGAAGGTTCAGGAAAGTGAGGAAGGAGAAACTGTAGTTAAAAAATTAGATTGGCTCAAACAAATGGAAATTTAATTTAACTATTATTTACCCACTTCATCATTACTATAAAAATAATGATATAGATCCCAATAAAAACTACAGGACAAGCAACATACCTTAAGAAATAAAAAATTTAAAAAGAAAAATAGTTTATCTAAGGGAAAGAACTCCTCTCTTAATTACCAATAATTACTTGTCTAATTTTTTTTTTACTTGATTGATGAATTGTTAGGTACAATAAATGATTGTTTCGATTTCAACTTCATCCGAGAATGATTACGAGAGAAATTTACGTGTTCAATTATCTAGAGGGACGAAACCCCACATATTTAACCGTATCAGTGAATACTGAATGATTAATGTCCATTGTTGGTATCAAACAAAATAATTAATTACCGGTAATTAATTGACTGATTGGTTATTCTTTGTATTGGTTCGTGTATTGTCTATGCCAATGAATAATTGTGCAAAGTTTTAACTTGACCCGAGAATGGGTATGGGAGAAATAAGGTGTACAAACTTTATACCAGACAAACAGAACAGACAGAGAGAGTTGATATAAGATTTGTAAAAAAACAACAACAACATGAATTTGAAAAAGGAACGATGCAAACACTAAACATATCAATAATTCATACTTAAACCCTACGATGATCAACCTCTTTCAGACCATGGGCCATGTCACTTCCAACTCATGTGTCAAGGGCCGGATCTCATTGCATGATTTGCCGGTAGTGGCCAGCGGGTCGTAGTTTGTGCACCACTACTTTGAAGTTTTTCACCTATCTCTTCCCCTAACTTCTACACACCACATACACGACAAAGACAGTATCCAGATATTTTATTTTTAAAGAAAAATTAAGAGATGAAAAAGATGATCATACAAAATGGTAATCATTTACACAATAGTGCACTGCTTTTGCAAGATGCTGATAGTGCTCACGAAAGCTGGATTCGAACTCTGACTGTTGTCACACAAGATGGTCTGGACAGGGCCGAAATCTACCATGTAGCTGAAAGTCACAACTTCATAGGCGTTGACAAGGAGAGTCAGAACGATGTCATCCACAGTCCTCTGGATGGAGTAAAAACGTTTCACAGACAGTGGTACCCACTTGCTGGTCTCACCAAGAAGGATAACCCTGGTGCTGTTTTTAAACAAAATTAGAATAAAAGTTATATTTCAATAATGTGTCTAAAAGAATACGCACTGGCCATTGGTATATATCTATATATATAATTCTTTCCATGACTCAACAGTTTGGACACCAAGAAGTGAATAATTTTCGCAAGTCGGACTAGAGTTAACCCTTGAAAAAAAAAGGGGGGGGGAGAAAAAGTAGTATTAACCCGTCACTAAATAGCAGGGCCGGACTTAACCATTGTGACCAAGAAGTCATGGAAAGATAACTCTTTTTTTTATTTCTACCCCACAAAACTTTAGCGGCGAAACAAAAAAGAAGGGGGGGGGGGGAGAACAAGTAATCTACTCTGTATTCACTCGTCACTAAATAACAGGGCCGGACTCAACCTTTGTGGGGCCCTATGCGAAACAGTGGTAGACATCCAAAGGAAAACTGGCTGGATAACATAAAAGAATGGACCTCTCTCTCTTGATATCGTGTTAAGAAAATCTACTGACCGGAAAAAGTGGAAGGATTTGTACGCGAACTGTCACAGCGACGAAAGTTAAATGACAAATGATGTCATGAAGATGATGATGATGAATTAATGTCTTGAGAATCTTTTCCCTTTTAACCAAATGATTGAGCTAACTTTTTTGGAGATGAACTGTAGGCTCCTTTGCAGACAAAGCTATTGAAAATTAGCAATCTGTTGCTTTTTTCTGCTGTTGTGTACTGCCACTAAGGGAGTTAGTTTTATTTTTAGCCTTATTTTTTTAACTATAGATGATTCGTTCGTGTATAACACTAATCACAGGGGGAGCAGACATGACCAAAAAAAATTGCTAAAAAATGCGTGAGTCATTTCAGACGCCTTATAAAGCAAACAAATCCATTGAACATCAACTGAAGACTATATCTAGAATATTAAGGATTTCTTCAACTATAACCGATGTAAATGTTATGATTGCATGACTTATGACCTTTAAATTTTTAACAGAACTATTAATTGCTGGTCGATATGTTTTTAAAAATAAGTCTAACGTTTAATCGATAAAAACCTTTTTTATAAGTCAAATCATTTACCGGACTCCAAGTGGAAGAATGGGTGACGTATAATACAAGCAGAATTTCACCGAAGTGCATTCTGGGCCGAGATAGAGCGGGTTGGTGTCAGAGAAAACCACAGGGGTCTTGGTGGAGGAAGTAACAGAGTAGATCACACTTTGAGGTAACTGGAGAAAAATTGTTATTGAAAAGGGCATTACTATTTATTTTTATTGATCTAGTATAAGTACTGGTGATTTAATCCTCCCGATCAACGCTTCATAGGCTCCACATGGCGCCTGGGTTGAAACAGTCGATAGCAGAAACAATTAGGCCAATAGGAAAGCAAAACACGACCCCGGTTGGGGATGCCAAAGAACTTTGTTCATTGCACTGGCGGGGATGTAAAAGAGGCACAAGAGACCCACGCAGGTTCTCAAGAAGCAGTCTTAAGGCGGATACCCACACTGCTGCTGTGGTACAGAGAAGAAAAATGAGTCTTACGATACGTGCCTCTGCAACAACTTCACATCTGCTTGGATTCTTTTCGACAGAACAATTAAAACAGTTCGGCGGAAGGAAGCTTTTCTTTGGCCTTGAGTTTCAACAGTCTTCGACTTAACGTTTGCGGCTATTACAAAAGTGTTCCAATCAAACGAATCAGATTAATTAGTCATCTACAAATGACACTTTTTATATTTAAATTATTATATTAAATTATCCAGGAGTTTCTAAAGTCTCCCGAGACCTAAAATGCCACAGTAACAATAAAGAAATATGTGCTTATTCTTTATAGGAGCGAGTTCATATTATAATCTATATGTTGTTCAAATTTATATTTTGGTCCACACATTTATATGTAGTTGTATACATTTGGATTGATTTATACATTCTAAACGTTCTTTCAGAACTAAAGATTACTATGACCTAACCTAACGGTCCCTAACCCTAACTATGACCTAACCCTAACCTTTTACAGTACCGGAAGGGGGTGGCAGCTGGCAGGGCTAGAGTTTGGAGTGAATATCTCAAGACTAGACAGCCATCCCTTCTTATGTTGTATAAAATTAATATGTAGTTGTTTCTAAGGGGATGGGAACATCAGGGTGTAGTCTACGTCTACTTCAAATAAATAAAAAAATATAACACAAAAGTTATGTGAATTAGTTCATTCACTATAACTGTCTTACTTGACCGGTTGTCCATCCACTGGACGGTGTTAGGGCGTAGCTGTTTTTTAGATCAGCGGCGAGTACGATGCCGAAGGCGTATCCTGAGATATTGGTATAGGTTGTGTAGACCTCTCCATCTGGCCCGGGATATGAAGAGAATGCTCTCTGTTGAGGAGATTCGACCATGTTGGATGTATAGTGATAAAATAGAGCAGTGTCAGAGAAATTTCCGACCAGCATGTCGCGGGCATCACCGAAACGAAACAAATCAGAACAAATGTTTCAACGGTTTTATTAGTCACTTTGAGCTGATGATATCAGGTTGTGGACCCCGTGTTGTGGTTTAGGCGTCACTGATGTTGATAAGTTAAAAGCAGGGTGTTTAGAAGTAGAATAACAATTATGGCGCGAAAAGGTTCATTGCCCATGGGTCAAAATCAATCGGGGCCACAGGTAAAGTTTTGAATCTACAATAATCATGAAAACAGTTGTATTGACTATGAGAATATATGTTTTAAATAAGTTCGTAATCTAACTTTACAGCCTTTGAATGTTTATCGCTATCGAATTATATTTCTAAACTATTTATAACAAATTAGCGAAATGCAAATTGATGTCAGATAAGTTTGGGAGAGAGGGGCACTTTAAAATTATCCATATCAATTTGAATGTAAAATAACAAAAACAATAACAAAATGTTATAGAAAATGTAAAAACCTTATACGTACTCTAGGCCTACTAGATACAGTTATAAATACAAATGTGAGGCTAAGGAATAAAATAATGAATGATAATAACATATTACGTATATAAAGGCAGAACTAAACAGCACACATTCGTGTTCGACAATTGCTAGATTTGCATTCCTCACTGATCTTCGGACTCGTTGACAAGCCTTACTATTATTATAATTATAACGAAACAAGGGACCCTCCGATATGACAACTCTGCCTAGCAGCAAGGTAGTGCCAAGCAAACCATTAGACCATCCAGATCTCCAAAATAAGAAAAACATAAACATTAATTGAAAAAAAAACCCATTAAAGCTTATAAGAAGTTTAATTGTATCAATTCAGTCTTGTAATTAAATTTGTAATAGATCTAGACCAAGAACAATAAATGTGTCCGATTAAAAATATCTTTTTTTCATGCGTGTAGCTTTCTCTCTGCGCTGTGATCCTATCTCTTTACTGGACCTGTTGGGGAAAAGACCAGAGGGGTGGGGAGAAAGAAAGAATGATATCTGGCTGAATTTCTACCGTAGTCGCTTTTTAAAAAAGCATTTATAAAAAAAAAGAAGAAAGGGTGGAACGACCTAAATCATGTTTCAAGCCGACATACTAACCACCCTGCTAGCGAGGTACCTATGAAAAATAGAAGATTGTATAATAATCTATTGTTTGTTACAAACTTACTTTTAAACTTTTCTTTCCCTTGTTTGAGATACCAAACAAAATAATTGATTATCAATAGTTAATTGGTTATTTGTTTTAAAAATTGATGATTGTGTTGTCAGTTAGAAGAAATAATTGTGTTAAATTTCAGCTTGATCCGAGATTGGGTGTCGGAGAAATAACGTTTACAAACTTTTTACCAGACAGACAGACGGACAGAGTGAGTTGACATAAGCTTTGTAAAACATCAGATCTGTGGCATTCGTAAGCATACACTTGCCGTCCAGTGTTTTGTTCAACAAAGTGCAGAGAGCTAGATAAACACTTTGATGACAGCATCAGGGTGGCAAGGGAACTCAAGATGCAGAAAAATTGTAAAAAGAACTTTTTACCAGTCTATCAATGACATTGCTTTTCATGATGTCATGAACATAAAGATGTCTCTTAATATCCAGTGTCATTTTAATGCGAGAGATAAAGAGTTATACCCCGCCCCCTATATAAGGATACCATTGTTCTCGTGTAATCACATACTTATGATGTTACCATTGAATATTATTCTGAAATGCAATATTTCAAAGATACATTGTAAGCACACATTGGGACTGCTGAAAATAAAATGTGACTGTTAACTTTTTCCCGTACAAAATGTATAATAAAGTTTTCAAAACATTCTCTCAAAATGCAGGCTATATAATACTTAACCCCTTACAGTATATGGCTAGATTCAAAGTTGTGATTGATAAAAGTTACTGAATTAAAAAGTTTTATGCCGGTTATCTCTGCTTGCTGTTCTCCTAGTTAAACGAGCAACAGTAAATAGTTCCAAATGTTATGGCACGATTAGAAATGAATTATTTGTTTCAGTAATAGTGGAAGTTTTGACTTAGTGACAATGACGTGACTAGTAAAAAACAAGACTTGGTTTTAGAGATAGAATGAAATATCAGCCGACGTAAACAGACTACTTCCAGGACAACGTAGAGATAGGTAGCATTGTATAAACGTATAGAGAGTTAGCTGACATTCGATGGTTCCCTTCATTGCTATTTAACTTGTTCGACATTCAGTAACAGCGTCGACTAACTTTATAGATTTTATAGATTTCGCCGGTGTTATTAGATTACGTATTACGTTGAGTGTTACCTCCATTTGGTTTATTTGCATTAGACACTGCGGAAGCGCCTAACACAACAACAGATGTACTTGTTATGGACACTGTTACTTGGAATGTCAGAACACACAGACTTAGTAAATGTGATATCCACAGATAAACTAGCAGGCTGACGTCTATTAATAAATAATTGATGAATGAGACAGCTGGCGTTTGGTTTACGGTACGCAACTAAGTGTCGCCATTCTTGCAACAATGCATATTTAAATTGAATGCCAAAATAAGTTGTACCTTTTTTATTTGGTCATCAATAGCAGTAGCTGGTTTACTGGGCTGAAGTATTTGGCCACTAGAGTCACAGCATCTGGCAAGCACAATAAAATTATTGTGAGTCTTATTCCTTTTTTTAAAGCAATATTTTGACTTTGTATATAGAGTTTAGAAGATGTATTTTTAATTCTGATTTATTGAATAAATGTGCATAAAAGTTTATAAATGTTACTTTGTATTCGAAGGACATGGAAGTGTTTATACAATTCTATAGCTCATGAAAGAGTTGATTGCTGCCACATGGAAACTCTACCCAAAAAACAAATCTTTCACTCTCAAGAGAGATACAAGCAGCTGTTTCAAACTAGACAAAAAAACGTCCAGGGATATCGACTTCTTCATAGAGAGACAAGAGCGAGGCCAACTCAACGGAGTCTCCAAAAGACATACCGAGTTACTACATCCTAGCTTGAGAAAAAACCATTACTAGGGTTACTAGTGCCGATCATCCCATTATCTGTATTACTAATTGTGGTTTATGCTTTCTGTAGGCCGAATCGTTTTATTTTAACTTTTTTTATCCAAATATTTATAGCATGCTAAACTTATCACTACTGACCTCATCAGTACCGTAAGGTTAATGAATCCAATGCCATCCCCTGGTCCTACTGGACCTGTGCTCAAAGTTGCCAGGACACTGTGTAACTCGGGCTGAGGCTCAGTCATAGCTTAGGGAAGAAGCAACAAGAAATATCTATCAAAAGAAGACTAAAAAAATACAAATACTTGATTAACACTGAGATTAAAAGAACGTCTGCTGAGATTAGGAGAACGTCTGCTGAGATTAGGAGAACGTCTGCTGAGATTAGGAGAACGTCTGCTGAGATTAGGAGAACGTCTGCTGAGATTAGGAGAACGTCTGCTGAGATTAGGAGAACGTCTGCTGAGATTAGGAGAACGTCTGCTGAGATTAGGAGAACGTCTGCTGAGATTAGGAGAACGTCTGCTGAGATTAGGAGAACGTCTGCTGAGATTAGGAGAACGTCTGCTGAGATTAGGAGAACGTCTGCTGAGATTAGGAGAACGTCTGCTGAGATTAGGAGAACGTCTGCTGAGATTAGGAGAACGTCTGCTGAGATTAGGAGAACGTCTGCTGAGATTAGAACTTCTGGTATGTTTTAGTCAAGAGGAAATAAGAGAACATTAACAGGGGAAAATGTTTGGATCCTATGTATCTTATTAGCTGATATTTTTTTAAAATAAGAGAGTCAGACAACATACATGTACCTATTCTGTCCCCCCCCCCCCCTTTACCCAAGTTATTGTTTTCTAGCCTATACAATCTTTTTAGATTCGGAACCTTTTAAAAGAATTGTCTCCAGTGGCGTAGCTAGACTGAGGAGAGGGGCCCCAAATGGGTGTTTTTTATATTAAATATTAAATTTACAAAAATTGCAGGGGCCCCCAGAGAGGTTAAGTCCCCCAGGCTCCCAAAATGATGGAAAATTCCTAGATACGCCCCTGGTTGCCTTGTTATAAAGCTAGTAACAACGGAGGTGTGGTATTTTCGAATCGTAGACTACAGCTGCAATGCACAAACTATGACCAGTGGGCTATTTCTAACCCGTGTCGCCGTGCTATCCAACTACTTGAAATTTATGTCCTTCGTGCATAAAAAGTCACGATTTCAGCTCTTTTGGACTCAAGTAGCCCACGGCACACGAAAGTTTCAGAGGTGCTTAGGCCGAAAAAGTTGGAGTAACAGTGATTGATCTATAGCTATCTAGCAATGGGGTAGGGTAGGCAAAAAATTAACGCAACACTCCTTCAAACAAATTTTACAAACAATGTTTGTTTTACCTTTTCTGTATTTTCCTTTATGTTCGATTTACTTAAAGAAAAAAAAATAGATTCTTGAACACCGGCTTTCACGACTAAAGAAACAATGTTTATAACAAAAGATTTTTTAGAACTGACCTAAAAGTCTTTAAATGTGCGTTAAGATCTAAAGAGGTAAAATTGAACTAAAAAATTTTATTTCGACTTTGATTGTAATGTTAGTATCGTTTTATTGAGGTTTTTTGAGATTTCTTCTAGGACATACAAATCACAGCGCTCTATGCAGATACAGAAAATATTTTCTCATGGTCACTAGGAAATTTTTATTTTAAACTTTACTTCATTTCCCTCATCTTGAAATTGTTAAGTTCCTCCATTGTTATGAAATATTTGGGGATTTAATTTTAAGACTAAACCCTATTGCCTTACCCCCAACATCTTGTGACGCCACTGATTATTCCATCTTTTCTCTTCATGTGCCGCCCATGTCACGGATAGTGCTGACATTTGATCTACTTACTTTTATACGGACTTCCGGGTTGTTTCTGAGTTGTCCAGAAAGTGTCTTTGTATGGAGCCAAGCCTACGGCGTCAACAAACATGGAGGTGACGCCTATGTCCCATTGACGAAGACCTGGGTTGTAGTCATGGCTAACTCGAGTCTGGAACAAAACATTTCAGAAACCAAAGTTGTTTTTTTAAAGTCCTAAAGCTGTTTTGTAATAAAGTATCAAACTACACATTTCTTGTTTTTTAAATGAATCATTAAGCAGTGTCCGTTTTCTTTGCTTCCGCTACATTTCTAA
This sequence comes from Biomphalaria sudanica, assembly GCA_036873155.1. Taxonomy (NCBI): domain Eukaryota; kingdom Metazoa; phylum Mollusca; class Gastropoda; family Planorbidae; genus Biomphalaria; species Biomphalaria sudanica. The sequence goes on from JAZGLO010000985.1 coordinate 1,719,068, forward strand.
GTATAACAACCATTATTTTAATGTAATTCTATATATCTGAGACAACATAGAGGGAGGTTTGTTAGGTAAATATAATGCACATTGATAAACATGTCAGTATATGTTCAATACTCAAATAGTACTTGCTTTCATTACTGTTATAGACAAACCATTGCTTTCACACCAAGACTATCCGAGACTATATGTGTCCAAGCATTTGACAACATATTTACTAACTCTGTATGCGTTTGAATTCTACTAAGAAATATGCTGGTTTCATAGTAGACGTTTCGTTTGTATTGGCATAATGATGAAGCAACCAAGAAGGAAATCATTGAGAAGTAATGAAGTAGCTCTAATGGTCTCAGAACCCCCCCCCCCCCCCCCCCCCCGTCGTGAAACAAAACCAAATGTTTGTAAGGATGTATTTTAAGTTGCGAAGCGGGGGTGTGGGGGTGGCCTACATTAATGAAAACGTCCTAGAAAAATCAGGAATCCTTAATGGTGTCTCAAAACTTGTACATTTAATCTTACTAACTTCAGTAAGACTGTAACTTACCTAAGTGACTATTGGTAACTAACCTGAGTGACTGTCGGTATCTCCAGAGACTGTAAGATGTGTTTGCTGTATGCTGAACAATATTGAATGGAAATTTCTCCAAAAGTCTCCGCTCCTCTGCCCATACCCACCAACCACTTCCGCCCGATATCCAGGTCAGTGAGGACGATTTTGTTATCGTCCGTTTCTTTTTGCAGCCAGTCCTGGAAAGTTCATGTTTTAAATGTTTCAATTCTATGCTTGACTTGAACTGATTTAATAATTCTAAAACGAGAGTAATAATTGGGTCACTTACCTGTTCATACATTATAAAAGGACCCCAACGTTGTGTCATATTAAACAGATCAATCCAGAATTGCTGAAATAGAAAACAGTAAGACAAAAAATAACATGATGAGTGGACGTGAACAATAACGTAGACCTAACATAGATAAGATAAGATAATTTTATTGGTCCAAACAAATGAAAACTCAGTTTGACTACAACTGTAATGTACAGGACTTTGTCTTTTTTGATAAACAGCGGTGAATAATAGGCCTTTATTTGGGAACGCAACGTTTCGGCGCAGCCGTTTTGTAACATGCTTACACTGTTAGAAACAATCAAAATGATAGACCTTAGGAGAATCACTGATAAACAGATGTAATAAAACCGCGGATTAATGTTCAATGTTGAAATGTTATCTAAATGTTTTCGTTGAAGCTCATTCCACGTAGATTTTGAATCGGCTGTATACCACACAAATATCTACCCACTGGGTCACGTGGTATACCCACACAAATATATCTACCCACTGGGTCACGTGGTTCTCTGTGTCTACTTACGTCATCATCAGGTACAGCCAGTCCACTGCTCTGGTCAGATAGAAACAAATACTTTCCACCATTGTATTGGGCATACGATGTTTGGTTGTCCCTGGATTTGAACATAGAAGAGAGGATTATAACGTCTTTTAACACAGACCAACACTCCAAACAAAATGTATCCAGCTGAAAAACACTAGCACGTTAAGCATATTAAGACCAAAAAAACAACAACTTAATAATAATTGATGCTATTATGTGTTTGGCTCATTTCCAATGTTCACCATCAGATTTGTAAGGCATTAGTTGTAAAGGCGCAGGCGTTAAATAGTTTTAACTATGAAGTCGTACTTCAAACTATAAGATTGAAATTTGCGCTACAAAACAATCAATAAAACTGTTTCCAATCGCTCAAATTTATTTTTGAGAGTCGAGATGTATTACAAATTAATTACACAATTTTATTCAAAATAATTGATGCAGTTTCACTCCATAAAAGCTTTGATTTTTTTCTAATTGTTCATATTTTATTTGTAAAATAAACAGTTGACTTGTATGGATTGTTAATTTTTGTTCCATTGTGACATACATTGTCTTCAAGATTTTAATTCAACAAAAAGCTTTAAAAATGTTCACTTCAGATACCTATATATTATACTTTATATATACAAAAGTCTATGCTGGCCAGAGATCGTTTCGCTCTAAGTGTGATACTTACTTCTTAATGGAAGAATTTGAACAAGCAATATTTTTTTTAAAAAAAAAGCTTATTTAAAGGGGAATAGCTCCGTCCTTAAAAATATCTCTATCAGTAATGTACAAGTTATTTCCTTTATTCAATATTAAACAAAATAATTAATTACCACTAATTAATCGACTAAATAGTTATTTTGTTTTTATAGATTCATGTTTTGTTACATACAAGAAATAATTTTTTTAAAGTATCAACTTGATCGGAGAATGAGGGAGAAATAGCGTTAACAATTATTTAAGGGGAATAAACCCAACACATTAAGCCCTATCTGTGAATACTGACGGAGTATTTTCTCTTTTTAGTATAAAATAAAAAAATTAATTACCAGTAATTGATTGGCTAATTGGTGTTTTTTTTATTTTATTGATTAATATCTTGTCTATGCCAATGAATAATTGTGCGAAGTTTCAGCTTGATCTGAGAATAATTTTTTTTTTGGGGGGGGGGGGGGGAAACGTGTACACACTTTTGACCAGGCAGACGGAATGAATTGATATAAGCTTTGTAAACAAAATATTACATTTTTGTTTTAGAGAAACTACTCACCAAAAACGGTTATGGCAGGAAAACGGTACCCTGGTCTTGTTAGCTAAGTAACTGCAAGAAGAAATGTGTGTTTACATAAAGTGAGCAAAAATTGTCTGTGAACATATCAATAACATAATAACAATTATAAAAACAAAATAAAAATTTAAAAATAAAAATTAAAAAAAAAAGAAAAAAGAAACAAAATAGAAGTGATATTGCAACATCCGTTCCAATGATACTTTTCAAAGATATATTTCAAATAACTCTCAGTATAACAGAAATGTGTCGTTTACAAGAAATGTTTTTAATTGTTCTTGTCAACTCATGCTAGCTGATGCATTTTGTACCAACCCGAATCCGTCAGGTATGGCGTCTGCTGTAGGAGTCCAGGTCAACGCGCCACCTACGTGACCTTTGTCATACCACCAGGAGTCGTACTGAGTATATCTGATAAATACAAAAAAAAAAAACAGGGATTCCTTATAAAGTTATATAAACACAACGGCAGACAAAGACAGGCACATAAACAGACACAAAACATAAAGACATAAATATAAACACATAGACACATCCACTGAATGATGTTATATACAGTTTTTACTTTATTACTTATTATTTTAGTTATTGGTATTGTGTCGACATACTTTTCTTTGGTCTTATAGCCATTGTAACCTTTTTATATTTTAAAAATTAAAGTTTCTTCACCTAGTGTTACTTTAATTGGATTTTTACTTATTTTGTTATTGTATTCGACTTATAACAATAATAATGAAAATAATCTTTATTATCGAGAAGGAAATTATTTTTAAATGTGTCCATTACACCATATGTGCATCTCCCCTCCCTAAATAGACAAATTTTAGACAATATTTTGCACCTTAAAATCAATGAACTTCTTGAAAGTAGCAACTTAACCAGCAATGCGTTCACTTAAGTACAGTTGCAAGGATAAGCTCTTATTGTAATAGACTAAATAAACTAAACAGTAGTTGATGTTCGACCATGTCTGTGGCATTTAGTTCTCGAGAGATTTTTTGCCCTTTGAAACTTGAGAAGGAGTGATCTCTCCATTGCTGGGGAAAGCTTGGGGGATAAATTTGCGAATGCTAGGTTTCCCATACGTCAACAATCGTCACTCTTCCATACTGACCAGATCCAAAGGGATGGAGAGCCATCGCAATTGGCAGTCAGGTGGATGGAGAGCTTGCCTGCGGGGCTCCAGAACCGGATTTTTGTTGGGTTCCTAAAACGTGAAGAAGACTCTCATCACTTTGCACGATTAGCGTTCATCGCCAGCTTTAATTTATCGTGAAAATCTCCACTATTGAATCCATTATGCACTTGAAAAGATCAAAACGAACTAGAAGATGAAACAGTAAACAATCGATAATTTAAAGAAAGAAACAAACGATCAATTCTTATTACAAAGATGAAAGCTAATTGTAAAGATGTGAACCTACTGAAAAGGAATATTCTCACTGTTGACATAATTCATAACATCCAGTATTGTAGTCTCGTAGTTCTTGCCTTTTTCCGGGTTATAATAATAATAGGCACCTACAATCACAGACAAGATAAAAGGTTTACACGTTTTTAGTAACTAATAATTTCTATAAGAAGTAGATTTTCTATAGGGCAGATGATGTAAAAGCCATTTAATTCTGTGGCTCACATTCTGCCTCAACATTATCGCATTCGAGGCCTGCCTTTGGATCACCTGCTTTTTTGTTTTTTGCCTGTATACAATTTTCGCTCCTCTGTTATCTGACTTTATTTCAAAGTGACCTGCCCAACGTAGTCTGTTCTTTTTTATTTCAGTCACTATTGGTGGGTCTTCAATTGATATATCTCATAGTTAGGTACCCATTAAAGCTGGGTTAACTCAAAGCCCTAAAGATCCCGTAATTAAAAGTCCAGCCTTTACCAGGATTTGAACTCGGTTCGAAAACAAACGCCTTAACCCTCAGCCACCGCGCATTCGAAGAAACTCTTATAAGAAAATGTAACAACCCTTCAAAAGCGTGATTAATACCTACATCTTGTTTTTGTTTCATTTTAATTATTTGAAACTATCTTTAGAAGTTAATCAATAATTTCTTATAAAATATATATATATATATAAGAACTCACCATTATCAGTCCAATAGCCCATGTAGTTTAAAGTTGTATCAAACTGTCTACGAAATGAATTCTTCTGATACAATGAAAGTAAAAATTTGCCCCAGTTTGCCATTACCTGAGGATTGTTAAACTTTTTGTTTATATATAAAAGCCTAAAGGGTAAAAAAAAAGGAAAGTATCACAGTGATTCCAAATCCCTAAACATAAACATGAACCTTTCCTCACATTGAGACTAATTATTTCAATATTGCATATATAAAAAAAAATATATATATATATATATACAAATTACCTGGTTGATGCCCCTATTGCTGTAGTACACAATGAAATCAACGCTGTAATTGGCTGGCACGCTGTCAACAAGGCCCATAATTCCGTAATTTAATTCTTGACGAACTAAAGAAAGCTGGTTGGAGGCGGCCATAAACTGGGACATAGGGGAAATAACCAAAGTGTTACTGGAATTGTCGAAAATAACGAGTGGCCCTCCTTGTTTTCCTGTAGCAAACGATGAAGTAGACTGCCATCTTTAAATTTAACAAAAAAAAAATGTCTAATATAGAAACCAAAGTTATAAAAGAAATCAAGCAAAATATCAAAATAATAAACAGTTTTAATCCGCAATATAAGGAAGTTAAACCCTTTTCGTGTGCAGCCTTTTAAGACAAAGACTAAGACTGCTTTATTGATCCTTACAAGGACTCTTTTTCTCATATAAAGACAACACAATAGAAACTTTCACATAAATACAACAGACACAACTTAAAGAGTTCATTCAGCGACTACACACAACTCAAGAAAACATTAAGAAACTGGAACAAACACAAAATAGAGCAGTGAGAGTCATAACAAAGGAATATTCACATTTGACTAGGGTAACACCATTAGTAAAATCACTAAATTTAGAAAGCCTTCAGGACAGAAGACTCAAAAGTAAAGTAGCAATTATACATAAAACACTGAACCATAATCTTCAAATACAAAAACAAAATTTAATAAAATACTCTGAAAGACACAAAAATAAAGGCACATTCCTCGCCCCATATGCTAGGACAAATTTGTACAAATACTCCTTCTTCCCTAGTGCTATTAGAGCATGGAATGGGTTGCCTGAGCTAGCCAGAAAAACCAGTGACTTGGCAGAATTTACGTCATTGGTTAATATGCATGACTAAATGCATGACGCGTAGGACGTAATCATCTTCTTTTTTGAAGTAACGTCTGTATTATATAAGATAAGAAGATAAGGTATCTCAGTACATTTCATGTTCCCTGATCAATGAGTGGCGGTGATAAGAGTCTGATCGAGTGAGGTGCGAACGAGTTTTTGTATCGCTCCGTTCTTGTTTTGATTGGCAGCAGTCGCCCACTTCGCGACGACCTGACGTAGTTCTGATGGAGCGGGTGGCCGTTGTCTTTCAAGATTTTTTCGATTTTTCTTAGGCACTTTTGTTCAAAAAGCTCCTTTAAATGTGGTAATGTTGTGAGTATAATTTTTAATGCTTTTTTTAATGATGTTTTCTAGACGTCGCAACAGTTTAGATGAGGGGTTGCCTTGCCAACAAAATATTCCGTATGTTAGCAGATTTTATAAGGATTCGATCCCGTTTCATCTGATACACATACTTTTTAAGGCTTTCTAAGGCTAGAAGAGAGAGATTTAAAATGTCTTTAGTCCGCTTTAATCAGGATGTCATAGAATACACGGGAGCCCAGGTCATCAAGCACTTGGTTGTGCGTGCGTGTGTTTCTTTTTTTCTCTGTGTGTATGTTGTTTATATCTTCATCCATATTGTTCTCGTTATAAAAGTAATGACACATTATATAGGAACTGTGTTCAAGTTCCAATATTAAGGACAAGTGCAGTAGGGCTATTTCACGTGTATATGCAGACCCAGCTGCGACCTTTATACTTTGTCACAGTCATGCATACAGAGCTGTTGTCCGCAGTGGTCTACATAATAGCTCTTCTCGACGTCTGCGCCTGTCTTTGGCAAGGGCTTGATGGGATGGGGGAAGGGCGCTCAAATGTAGGAGTTTTCTCTTTGCTGCTAACTTTTTCCCTCTAGAAACTATTGCCAATGAGAACAATTATAAGTTACAAAAAACATACACATCAATGTTCACGTTTTTATCTGGCCTTATTTCTACTAAGAGCAGAATAGAACTTTACGAATAGGTGATACATCACAACATACATCGCCGCATACATCACCACATAAATCATCACATACATCGCCACATACATCATCACATACATCACCACCACATACATTACCACATACATCGCCACATACATCACCACCACATACAACGCCACATACATCACCACCACATACATCACCACATACATCGCCACATACATCACCACCACATACATCACCACATACATCACCTCATACATCACCACATACATCACCACATACACCACCACATACATCACCACCACATACATCACCACCACATACATCACCACATACATCGCCACATACATCACCACCACATACATCACCACATACATCACCACCACATACATCACCACATACATCACCACATACATCACCACCACATACATCGTCACATACATCACCACCACATACATCACCACCACATACATCGCCACATACATCACCACCACATACATCACCTCATACATCACCACATACATCACCACATACATCACCTCATACATCACCACATACATCATCACATACATCACCACCACATACATTACCACATACATCGCCACATACATCACCACCACATACATCGCCACATACATCACCACCACATACATCACCACATACATCGCCACATACATCACCACCACATACATCGCCACATACATCACCACCACATACATCACCACATACATCGCCACATACATCACCACCACATACATCACCACATACATCACCTCATACATCACCACATACATCACCACATACATCGCCACATACATCACCACCACATACATCACCACATACATCACCACATACATCACCACATACACCACCACATACATCGCCACATACATCATCACCACATACATCGCCACATACATCACCACCACATACATCGTCACATACATCACCACCACATACATCACCACCACATACATCGCCACATACATCACCACCACATACATCACCTCATACATCACCACATACATCACCACATACATCACCTCATACATCACCACATACACCACCACATGCATCGCCACATACATCACCACATACATCACCACATACATCACCACATACATCACCACATACATCACCTCATACATCACCACATACATCACCACATACATCACCTCAGTCAACATAGCAAGCTTTCTCTTTAAGCTTGGATATTTTGGATATTACAAGAAAATAAATAATGTATGAAGAATATCGCAAAGAAAAAAAAACAACAACTAAAACTGAAACTAAGATTTCTCGACCTCTACAGTTATCCACGAATGTATTAACTTGCCTTCCCATGCTTAATCCACTGTATCCAGAGTGATAGCCTCCGTAGGCTAAATATCCAAGATCAGTTGGACTTCCTGGAAATGTTTTGAAGCTGGGAAAACTGCTGATCACGTGGTCACTGTCACTGTCTGCTGCTCGATTGGCTGAGCCAGTGTATGTCTGGATAAAAATTTAGAAAGTCAAGTCAGCACTATAAGCTGGAGCCTGACGGGATTTAAATGGAAATGTCTTTTTTTGTCTTTTGTATGTTACATCCACCAACAAAATTTTTTTCTAGTCTTTTATAAAGATGTGCACCTCAAACTAAGTGTAAGAGATACAGTGTTAACATACTGCCAATTTTATAAAGATTCAAATAGGACATGTAACAGTTTTGTAATATAAGAATACTTGCCGGTTATGACACGCGGCTTGCTGGACTTAGTTTTGGGTATTACTAATCTACTGGATTGAATTTAGATCTATTTCAAATATGGAGAATGTTCCCCTCACATGCTTTTTTTTAAATTTTGCTACAAAAATAAAAGTTATTTAAAGTGGGTTTACCCGTTCAGCCGATATATTCACATGAAATATAAAATACTTTGAAAACGGGTTTACCCGATTTGTTAAAATGTTTCGTTCTTTAATAGAGGTATAATTAGGTACTTTTTTTTTCTATTTTTAGGGCATTCCTGTTGCGGGATGGACATTAAACACACACAACGGTTTCCACCATGATATAAGGAACATCTATGCGGAGTTTTATCAAGATTGGTCAAACGGTTATTATTTGTAATCGGGACATACATACATACATGAATACCCCTTACTTTGTGATTTATATTATAGATTGTTATGTTAAACTTTGTTGTTATGTTACCTAAGATTAATGTTACGTGAGTTTACCTGAGAAAAGATCACCAGAGGCAAGTCTGGCATATTGTACGTCTTGATAGACGCTGAGACCGGAAGTGATCCGGCTTGGTAGTTGAAGCTCGTGCTCTGCCACTGGCCGATGCCGTCCCTGCCAGACGTGGCTGTACAGCTGAGAAGCTGTGGAGATGGCCGAGAAATGACTGTGAGGTAACCGTGAAATACTGTTGCATGTTATTTATTTAACACACAAAAATGTCATTTTTTTAGAAGCATCAAACATTGATTTGATCTATCTCTCCGAGTGAAGGACCAACAAATTGTGGAATATCATTTCGGTCGAAGAGCGTAAAAGTTTTGACCCGAAGACGTCAACCGTCCAACCAGTAAACTAAATTACAGAATTTAACAATTTTGGAAAGATAATTGGGACTATTATTAGTTCTATTTTCTTCCTTGTTTAAGGGGAAAAAAAAGTTTTTTTAAAAATATGTACTAGGTGACTTTGACTAGCAGTGATCCTCTAAGTCACTTTGAAATGTAATTTTCAGTATGTGACTTTGACTTCACATACACACACAGACACGTATACACAGGCACACTCACACAATCGCATACAAACACACACATTTACGCACACTCCTACATATTTAAAATAAAAAGAACTTCCAGAAAGGCACTAATCGAGTCGAAGAGTCTGTAGGTTTTAAGGCTATTTGATTACAGGAAGACAATATACAGTGGAGTCCCGAGTGTCCGAAAGGACTGGGACCGAAACCATTTTGGATTAACGAATATTTAAGATTAAGGATAATAATGACTCAAATAAACATAGTTATGAAATACACCGTGTAATTACATCAACTGATACAGGATAGAGTGATAAATACAGTTTATTTGTATTTCCTCTCTTTGAAGCTAACGAAGTTTGAGTACATCAACTGATACAGGAAACTAACGAAGTCTTGAGTATAAATTGCGTGACAAGAAAGCCAAATGTTTCTTATACAGCAGTCAAAGTACTGTTCTAGATTACTGGATCAAGTTTTAAAAATGCATGAACCATTATCTTACGTCTGCAGACATACATTCTAACAAACATCACTGAATAAAATTAACATACCATTCCTGGACTATGTTCCACGAATTTCCGAGCATTTATTATTTTATAATTTATTACAACAGTAATTTTTCTGACCGATGTACGCGAAGAATTAAAAAGTTATGTACTGTGTATAAAAATATGGTAGCCTATATTACAGTATATGTACGATTATTATTACATAATACGTTTATTCACTGTTATTTATTGTTTTTTTTTATTCCTAAAAATTAAGTAGACTTTTAGTTTACCGAGGTTTGGCTTTTCGAGACTATACTGTAATACTAGTCATTACCATGCAACTTAACTGTATATTCTACTTAGAATCTTTCTCGGAAATGCATGTTGCCCTTAGTAACAAAAGAAAACAAGACAATATAATGAGATTGAAACGTTTTGTCATAATTTTGTTTTGTGACATTTTGAGAGTATACTTTTTATTGACGATGTTCACACGAAAAGTTCATCACAAAGTCACGTGATCCCTACCGAGAGACTTTTGTCTGCCGTGGAGTACTGCCGACCTCCATTGTTGAAGAACGTGTTGCCGCTGGTCAGCCAGGTGTCTCCATTGACGGACAGACTGTAAGAGCCGTTGGTGATAATGTTTACACTAAGTCCACGCTGACCTGTGACTGGGCCTGTAGATGACGAGAACAAATGCTTTGTTTGCCTTCGTTTATAAGAAACAAGAACTTATTGAATTGTCTTTTTTTTGTTCATATAACACCAGTCTAAAACAACAGTATTTTATACTTTTACAAAGCTTATATCAAATCACTCTGTCTGGTAAAAGTGTGTACACATTATTTCTCCCACGCATATTCTCCAATCAAGCTGGAACTTCGCACAATTCTTCATTCACATAGACAAGACACGAATCAGTACAAAAAAAAAAAAGAGCAACCAATTAGACAATTGATTACTGGTAATAAACTATTTAATTTAAAGCAACAAGGGAAACTAATACTTCAGTATTTAGAAATATGGCTAAATTGGTTGGATCTAGTTCGCTTAAATAATTGTTAACGCTATTTCTCCCTTTTAACAATTATTTATTGTACCTTACAAAACATGAATCAATAAACAAACAAAAAAAAAAAAATCAATTAGTCAAATAATTATTGGTGATTACTTTTTTTTTTTACATCGAATAAGGGAAATAACATGTACATTATTGGAATAGTTTTAAGGACGGAGTTTTTCCCCTTTAAGTATTTAAAGGTTGTTGTCTTTTGTAATGAAGCATTGTAGCTGAAACAAAACGAATCGTTCTCTCATCAGCCTGTTAATTATTAATGTGAAGAAACTAGAAGCATCCAAAACCTGCCTGGACACAATTCACGATTTTCCTAGAAATGTGTAAGTTTATGTATATAGTTAGGAAAAGAATTAAGGGAAAGTGGGGTACTATGAGATTCTTAACTTTAAAGCGTTATAAAACCTATAATTGCCTATAATTGATATATTTCTACCAACTGCTAATAGAAAATGGATTCAGTATATATGAAATAAACTTTCCACTAACGATCAGATGGATTCAAGCGTTACTTTTTGAATTATAAAAATAAAATAAAATCATTTTAATATTCCTATTACCCTACATTAGTGGGTAATGTGTGGTACCTAAACCAATTTCCAAAAACTATAGAAATACAAACACAATATAATTCTGCATATCAAGTCCACAAAACAAACATCAGAAAAGTTGTATTCTTTTAAAAACATTCTCTGTTAAGTCAACAATAAAACAAGTGACTGTAAAGTGAAACCTGGTGCGTGCACCGGAGCTGATGAGAAGAAATAATTGTCTTCCTTTTAATTAATATTGTTGGCTAGTTTAGCTTTTATACGAGGTGATTATTTGGGGTTTTTCTTCTGCTTCAACATTCACTACCAATTAAGATCAGGATGTAATATGTGAGCAAATAAAAATAAAAAATCATCGGACCCTAATTTAGCCCCAACTTGGTATCCCATAGTACTAAATGTAATGTAAAGAGAACCACCAATTTTCTAAAAAAAATAATTATTACACTAATATTGCAATCCACAACGTGAATTTAAATTGCATATGTTGTTTCTTAGCGCCTCTTTTCCACTTCGCCAAATTTTATAGAATACCGACCTATGAAAAAACAAACTACAAATGCTCATATTGCCCATCATTTCATCTCATATATATTAAATTTTCTTGATACAAACAAAACAAAACAAAAAGGTATTCCCAAAAGTCATCCTGTTCTTTCATGTTTGGAGCATATCTCTGTACGTTACAGTGTAGATATTAAATATCAAGTCTGCAGGCAATCTATTTTAATCTACAGCAACGACTTCTATAATGACGTGACAACCACACGCCTACACGTGACATCAACACGCCAAGACGTGACAGCCACACGTGGAGAAGTTGCTGGGATTAAACTTGATTTAACCATTTAAGATGATAAGCCAATTTATAGCTATATCTGACATACATTTTAACGCGGAACAAAATTTTGACTACTTACCAAAATAGCACAAACTAAACCAGAACAAAATTGAAATTAAAAGCATTTTTTGTTTTGGTTAGTTTCAAAATATAAATGTATACAATTCTCATCTAGCAGTCATGGCAAAAGCTCAAGGTACTTAACACATCTTCGTCGTTTGACTAGAGATAACCTTTAATTAATTCAGACTTTAAGTGACCAGAGAGTTAAAAAATGGAGCTCAGTTATCTGTGAACTAAAGTTTATGATAATGTCCTCGTTGTTTGGTATAATTTTTTTTAAGCAACTTGTCATTGGTGTCAAATGACGTCTAGAATGACTTATTTCACACCACGCAGACCCCTACCCATAGACACTGTTAATGAACCATGTGGGACGTACTGTATTCGTCTACTTAGAAACAAAAGGATAGAGCTGTATACTAAACAATGACTAACAATTTATTATGTAAACCTTGCCTTACCTACTAGATGGTGTGCATTTGTAAGGATACACTACACAAGAACTATACACTGCACCTGAACACTTACAAAGTAACAAACAGTACTTTTTTATTTAACTCAATACAGGAATGATACTAATATTGATACATACAAAGAACAACAAAACAGTTATAAAAATGTGTATCCATAACAATTACTTTTAGTAACTACAAAACAAAAGAGTTCCTGTTTTACTAGGTTCAGACCAGCGTGAAGCTATTTGGGATAGAATAATCCCTTTTCTAAATCCACTGAATGGCAATCTTCACGAAGTTATGCTTAGAACAAATTCCGATTCAGTGGAACCACGTCACATGTCACTACAGGCGAGGACCATAACACCATGGAACTTAACCTGGCAAGTCCAGGTACATTCTTTTTGTTTTGTTGTTTGTAATTTGCTATATAGCTTATATCAACTCACTGTGTCTGTCTGTATGTCTACTTTTCAGTCTGATAAAAGGTGTCTACACGTTAGTTCTCCTACACCCCTTTAGGCTCAAGCCGAAACTTTAAATAATTATTTATTGCAACTAGCTAAATATAAATCAATTTTAAAAAGTAACCAATTACTCAATTAATTAGTGGTAATTAATTATTTTGTTGGATATCGAATAGAGGAAATAACTTTTACATTATTAAGAGATGTAGTTGCTAGTGTGGAGTACTTTCCCTTAGCTAAGCTTTGGGGTTTTTTTAAAATAAAAAGGATTTTTTTTTCAACTTAGAACTTAACCTGGCAGGTCCTGGTACAATCTTTATTTAGTCCCTTTTTAGTGTGCTGTGTAGAAATGTAAAAGTCTATTTTAACGACTTTCTAAAACTTGATAGAAATGGTTAGATTATTTTGGTAATAATAAAGCTTGTCTTCGAGTCCGAAGATTAACGAGGAATGCAGTATTTCCCGTGGTTACGCAGCCCCAACTGTGACTTGTGACCTACATATTTTGCCACATCATTTAGCGTATAAAGTAGTGATTTATAACCAGTTTAAAATATAAACAGTGACTTCTTTTAGACTATAATTCATTTATACATCTGCTATCCCAAAAATATTATTCTTTCCTTTAAAACAAATCAATCTATATAAACAGGTACGTAGGTAAGTGAGATTAGGTGGGTTTTTTTTGGGTTAAAAATAAAGATAATTGGTCTACTTAGACTTAAATAATGAAGTCAAGGTTATCAGCAAGTGTCCTTGACCTTGTCGGTAATTACATAGTAGGTAAAAAGAGATAAGATAAATAAAAAAAAATAACGACTGGGACAAAACTGAGCAACATTGATTGACCTCCATTTTGACACGAATATTTTACAAATCAGGCGACTTTTTTCATTGAAACATGCAGGCGACTTTCTTCATTGAAACATGCAGGCGACTTTCTTCATTGAAACATGCAGGCGACTTTCTTCATTGAAACAAGCAGATAGCTTTACTTCATTGAAACCAACAGACGGCTTTACTTCATTGAAAGAAGCAGACGGCTTTTTTCATTGAAACAATCAGACGGCTTTACTTCATTGAAAGAAGACGGCTTTACTTCATTGAAACAAGCAGACGGCTTTACTTCATTGAAACAATCAGACGGCTTTACTTCATTGAAAGAAGACGGCTTTACTTCATTGAACGAAGCAGACGATTTTTTTCATTGAAACCGACGGCTTTACTTCATTGAAACAATCAGACGGCTTTACTTCATTGAAAGAAGACGGCTTTACTTCATTGAAACAATCAGACGGCTTTACTTCATTGAAAGAAGACGGCTTTACTTCATTGAAACAGGCAGACGGCTTTACTTCATTGAAACAGGCAGACGGCTTTACTTCATTGAAACAGACTTAAACTCACACTTGAGCAAGAATAGTGTTGAATATACAAAAGTGCTAATGAAGGCTTTCTAGTTGCTTGAGAAAACATTTTATGGAGAATGAAGCTGGTCAAACAGGACCTCCTTCGTTGGCGATTCGAATGAACTCAATGGAGCCATTTGTAACAAGAAGCCTAGCGGCAGTGGTCTCTAATTAAAGCTATTTTTTTATTAGTTATCTGAGATAATTATTTATTTGTATTACTTAGCTGTTATCAACAGAATTCTTAGAACATTGGATGGTTTTATGAGCGGTATGCGTGCTGGACTGTCGATTAGTCTAGATGGTCCGAAGTTCATACCCTGCCCGCTCCCATCCCCCGTCTTCCTGCGGAAGGTTTGGACTAGGAAATAAATTCTCTTCAACTCGATCCGAAACATGTCAAAGAGACAGAGTAAATAATATTCTTTGACATCTGCCCCCCCTGGTTTATTTCTTACATTCAGTTCCGTGCAACACTTGAAGCCGAATCTATCTGAATATTTATCATTGTCATACTTGTTCCGCTTAAAAACAACAGCCGAAATAGCTCAGTTGGGAGAGCGTTAGACTGAAGATCTAAAGGTCCCTGGTTCGATCCCGGGTTTCGGCATTTTTTAAAATACATTTTTATGGCTTATTTATAATTATAATATATTTTTTTTTATTAAGTAACATAAGTACTAGGTAACAAAAAAACAAACCCATAAGTACTAGGTAACAAAAAAAAACACCATAAGTACTAAGACTAAGACTGCTTTATTGATCCTTACGGAAATTTGTTGTGATTACAAGAATTAGGTAACAAAAAAAAACCCGTGAACCGTGAAGTAAAGCCGTATGTATAAAATACATCATCTATATTCTAGGCTGTATTTTCGTGCTTAACCATAGAAAGGGGACCTTCTGTGCTTTAACTTGTGAAACAAAGTATAGATATCAAAAATAAGAAAACAGAGTTCAATAAATTTTAAAGTACTTTTATTTTAATTATTTTATATAAATGATATGCATTCAGATTAATGTTAATTTCATCTTCTTTTTTGAAGTAACGTCTGTATTATATAAGATAAGATATACGATGTATATTATTAAGCTCACACAGGTTGTCAGGACTGAGTTCTGGTCAGCCTGGGTCTCCTGTTTACTGTAGGGGAGAAGGGGGGCAATTCAGGTTGTTGACTTCAAAATTTTGGGTTGTTTTCACTTGGTGAGATGTTTTTGTTGAATATAATGTAACTCATAATAAGGCAGTGTGGTTTTGTTCCTAGTCCAGGACAGTTGGACTTTTGGATATAGATATAGTCTAAGTGTAGACTCCAATCATTTTTCTGTGTTGTCACTATTCAGTCTATGCAATATGTATATATATTTTTAATCGATACTGGATATTTCAAATGTCTGAACTGATTCTGTATTATAGTGCAGATAATGTAATAAACATGTTATATGTCGGTGAATTGGCATTCTGAATCTTATTTTGTCGTTGTATGTGTCGTTATGGTATTGCCCAGGACTTGGGTACGTTTAGTATTAAACATACGTATATTAGAGAGAAAATGAGTCTTGACACATGTCTCACCAGCCACATGAGGGGGCCTTCAGCCCCCTGGATGACAAGGATGGTTATCATCAAGCCGCGACGGGATAACTACAATAATATATTAATAATTGAATGAGTTTATATTATGGCTTATATTTTATAACATTTGCGTAATTTTGAACAATTAAAAAAAATAATTTTATAGAAATAAATTAGAGTTTTAAAAAAGGTGAAGATTATAGAATCATTTACACAATAGTGCACTGCTTTTGTAAAATGCTGATAGTACTAACGAAAGCTGGAAGCGAACCCTGGCTGTTGTCACACAGGATGGTCTGGACAGGGCCGAAATCTACCATATAGCTGAAAATCACTATTTCATGGGCGCTGACTTGGAGGGTCAGAACGATGTCCCCCATAGTCCTTCGGATGTAGCTGAAACGTTTCACAGACAGTGGTACCCACTTACCGGTCTCACCAAGAAGGATAACTTTGTTTCTGTTTCAAAAGTCAGAATAAAGAGCTGCTTTAAATTGATATTTAAATTAGCTGCATAGTGGTCAGTGTATGATTATTTAACTATTTATTTCTATGTAAATCAAATATTAGCCTATGTATTTTTGGTAAAGAACACATCTCTTGAGAAGAGTTTCCCTATGCAGAAAGAAGGAATCCTTGCGACATTGAACTTGTTCGAAATGCTGTTTAAAAAACGTATGAAAAATCCCTTTTCCTCTGAAGGTATGCACTACTCAAGCACAAGATAACATTAAATAAAGACTTGATCCTAGAATCTTTAGAATTCCTTCAACTAGGGTGAGAGTACAGGGGCGTATCTAGGAGTTTTCCATCGTATGGGGGCACCGGGGGGGCTTGACCTCTTTGGGGTCCCCTGCATTTTTAGTAATATTTAATTTTTAATGTACAAAACACTCATTTAGGGCCCCCCTCAAGTGGGGGCCTGGGGGATTTTCCAAATCTCCCCCCGCCTCCCCCACCCTAGCTACGCCACTGTGAGAGTAGATGTTGTACATTTACGATTACATAAGCTAAGAGTTTTAGAATTTTAGGTCAAAACACTTTAATGATAGATTATATGCTTTTTAAATTGGATTCAACGTTTGATCAATAAAAGGGCAAAACTTTAAGCTGTGAAAAAAAAAAAAAGAAATATTTTACCGGTCCCCAAGTTGTAGAATGGGTGACGTATAATACAAGCAGAAGTTCACCGAAGTGCATTCTGGGCCGAGATAGAGCGGGTCGGTGTCAGAGAAAACCACAGGGGTCTTGGTGGTGGAGGCAGCGGAGTAAATCACGCTGGGAGGTAACTAATACAAAAAAAATAAAAAAATAAAGTAAGATACAATATATATATATATATAAGAAACCTCAGAAATATTGCATCAATTATGTTAAATCAATCATGTCATTAATGTTTAATACAGCTAGACTAACAATTACACATTTGTGCGATAGGAAAACATTTAGTAATTCTTTTTGTTTAGCCCTACGTTCCTGTGTATGTTCCAATCACTTTGATGAACCATCCCAGGAAAGAGGAGGAGGGGGAGGGGGTGAGGGTTAGTGAGAAGGTTTTTATTTCTCTTATTCGATAGAAGTTTTGTTAACAAAAAGTTATTTCACTCTGAGTACGTACTTAAGCCTCCACGATGGGAGGCCGGCGTGTTTAGTCACTGATCTGTTTTAACGCACGAACTAATTCTTGATATTCGTCTTGACAAGAGTCCATATAGCTTATAATTCATTGACTAAGTGGTTTTTTTTTTTTTTTTTTAAATTGTTTCATGCGTTGACATCGTCGAGGAAATAATTGTACAAAGTTTGAATTTGATCTGGAAAATGGAAAGAAGAAGAAATAACGTGAATACATTTCTGACCAACAAACAGACTGAAAGACAGACAGACAGCCGGGTCGAGTGGATAAAAGCTAGGAGAAAGCTTTTTTAAGCCAGCAATTGTATATTTTCTCTTCATGTTATGAGTACTAGTGGGTGTATTAGCCTGAGACAAATCAAAAAGCTATATTTAAAAAAATAAATAATGAACTCATTCATGAGTAGGCCTTTAAATGTATATGTAGTTCTAAAACGTGTGTGTAATTATATAGATGTATTAGTCGCTGTTTAAATTTATAATAGGATTAGGTGATTGGAGCATTGAGCGTAGTCTATTTCTATTTCAAATTCAATTCAATTTTTTTTTCATGTTTCTTTGTTTAAACCAAAAGTTATGTGAATGGGTAATTAACCATAAATGTCTTACTTGACCGGATGTCCATCCACTTGACGGTGTAAGGGCGTAGACGTTTTGTAGCTCTGCAGCGAGTACGATGCCGAAGGCGTATCCTGAGATGTTGGTATAGGTTGTGTAGACCTCGCCATCTGGTCCGGGATAGGAAGAGAATGCTCTCTGTCGACGAAATTATCTATCTTGACTATGTGTTGGCTGAATGTCTATATGTTGGTCTTATATATAGATAATATGTGTATATAGCAATAAATGGCGAAGTTTAATGCAAGGTTCTATAATAATATGTTGAAGATAGAGTATTCATCACATATTTGGGATAACAGTCGTTTAGATGACGTATTGTGACGTATCTTGGCAGCTGCTAATAGTAGAGATGTGCTGATAATTAGTTATCGTAAAAGTAAAAGAGTAAAGTAGTTTAACGAGTGTGTCATGTGGCTAACACAACAAACAACCGCCTTTACTTTTCCCCAACTAATGTCAGGTACCTATTAGAGCTAGGTGCACTCAAAGGCGCCCAAGAATCCCGAAATTAAAAATCCCAGCTTTCACCAGGATTTGAACCCGGGACCCAGGTTCAGAAGCCAAGCTCTTTACCGCTCAGTCACCGCGCCTCCTTATCCTTAACGGTTTAAGACAATTTTGTGCGCTTTTTTGGCACTGCTATGTCACATTTCCAAGGTATTTAGCTTGTAGCAAAATCTGATTTATGTTTCTTAGTTGGCAAACAGCTTTCACTATGTCGTCGTTGACATTGTTTGGTTTGTCTATTTCAGAATATATATTCTTATCTCACTCTTTTTATTTTCTTATGTTTTTCTTGAGCTGGTCAGTTGTTAAGACGTAGCATCACATTGCTAGCACAACTAAATCGATGTAAGCGTATTACATTTTTAAAGTTTTTAACTGTAGAGCTTGAAAAAATCTGAATAACTTTAAAAAAAAACAACAACTAAATATAACTTTTAATGCAATATAGACAAGTCAAGTTAAGATAAAATGCAACAAACCAGAAGTAAGCATATAAAATCGTATTTTAAACCACATTGGACATAATAATAAAATCACGTCTTTACTGTTTCAAATCTTTGGGTAGTCTGCCGTTCTCAACGTCTGCATTACAACAAACCAGCCTCATATTTCATCATTCTCACTGCATAGCCACCAACCAATCGCTTACTTCTCACCGTGACCTTAAACACACACACACACTCAATAACACTTACCCCAATATTTTGCGCTAATACCATTTATCAAAATAACTACCGTACATTTCTAAATTTACCTATAGGCAACACAAGCTACAGTTCAGGGCTCCTACGAACCCCGAAAAAGATTACAGTGATATTTACACAAGAAAATAAGAAGTGTGTAGCCAATGGTGGATTTAGAAGGGGCTCCACAGCTCAAATAGCTTAGGGTCCTTCTCCTTTACATGTTTTAGCGTGGTAAACTCATGATATGTAAAACACACAATCTTCTTATCTTCTTATCTTATATAATACAGACGTTACTTCAAAAAAGATGATGATTACGTCCTACGCGTCATGCATTTAGTCATGCATATTAACCAATGACTTAAATTCTGCTAAGTCACTGGTTTTCCTGGCTAGCTCAGGCAACCCATTCCATGCTCTAATAGCACTAGGGAAGAAGGAGTATTTGTACAAATTTGTCATAGCATATGGGATGAGGAATGTGCCTTTATCTTTGTGTCTTTCAGAGTATTTTATTAAATTTTGTTTTTGTATTTAAAGATTATGGTTC
Source organism: Biomphalaria sudanica (assembly GCA_036873155.1). Lineage (NCBI taxonomy): Eukaryota > Metazoa > Mollusca > Gastropoda > Planorbidae > Biomphalaria > Biomphalaria sudanica. The sequence goes on from JAZGLO010000985.1 coordinate 1,739,651, forward strand.
GGTGTTTTATGTATAATTGCTACTTTACTTTTGAGTCTTCTGTACCGAAGGCTTTCTAAATTTAGTGATTTTACTATAGGTGTTACTCTAGTCAAATGTGAATATTCATTTGTTATGAATCTCACTGCTCTATTTTGTGTTTGTTCCAGTTTCTTAATGTTTTCTTGAGTTGAGGGGTCCCATATGGAGGATGCATATTCTATTATGGCCTACCCAAGGTTAAATAACATTTTAGTTTTATGTTCTTATTTGATTTATAGAAATCCTAATGCTTTTTTTGATTTTTTAATAGTTTCATCAATATGTGGATTCCACGACAGTTTTTCATTTATTATAACACCTAGGTATTTTGCGTTTTTAGTTTGTGTTACTGGTTTGCCATGAATAAGATAAGTGGAATTAATTTGTTTTATTTTTTTTTGTTACTCTTAACAACTGACATTTCTCTGGGTGGAAAGACATGCTCCAATTTGATTCCCATTTCTGTAATTCATCTAATTCTCTTTGTAAAATATCTGTGTCTTGTGTTGTTTTTATTGTTCTATATATTATGCAATCGTCTGCAAATAATCTGACTTTTGTTCCTGAAGTAATGCAATTTGGTAAATCATTTATGTAAATTAGAAATAGTAGTGGACCCAAGACTGTTCCTTGAGGTACACCTGAGTTTACTGTTATCGGCGTTGATTTAGAGCCATTTATTATTACAGTTTGTTCTCTCCCTATCAGAAAATCTTTAATCCACTGATGCAGTGGACCATTAATGCCAAAATATTTTAATTTTTTAACCAAACTATGGTGAATGTGAATATTCGTTTGTTATGAATCTCACTGCTCTATTTTGTGTCTGTTCCAGTTTCTTAATGTTTTCTTGAGTTGAGGGGTCCCAAACAGAGGATACATATTCTGTTATTTGCCTAACCAAGGTTAAATAACATTTTTAGTTTTATGTTCTTATTTGATTTATAGAAATTTCTTTTAATAAACCCTAATGCTTTGTTTGATTTTTTTATAGCTTCATCAATATGGGGATACCATGACAGTTTTTCATTTATTATAACACCTAGGTATTTTGCGTTTTTAGTCTGGGGTCAAGGGTTGACCCCCTACTAAATACATCGAGGATAAATTCTTAACTTCTTATTTTTTGGCAATATGCTTTTGTTGCCTTTTGCCACTCTACATAACAATTAACATCCACAGATAGCTCCGCTAAATAAGACAGCGTAAGGCAAAGAGCACGCATTCAACTATCGATATTTTTTTTTTAAACTGAGAACCTAAAGAAATTATACCTTTTTGATTTGGTCATCGATAGCAGTGGCTGGTTTACTGGGCTGAAGTATCTGACCACCAGCGTCACAACATCTGACAATACAATAAAATTGTTACTAATTTGAAAATATATCATTGTAATTGGGACATTTAATACATATCGATTGTACTATTCATATACTTACATCTCTTATCTATTGAATTTAAATAAATTTGTATTAAGTATCAAGTCATATGAATGTTACTTATTGATGTTTTCTAAAAATGTTAGTGATATTGCCAATGTTCATTAGTCAAACCCTAATAGAGATTAATGCAACAGTTTGCAAATAGACAACTATAATTCTCAAATATTAGCATCCTCGAATGCCTTTCACATTTTCCTAGCGATGGAGTCCAGAAACTCCTGTGAACTCTCACGCTCTACGAAATACGCTGCATCAGTGGAAGAATTTTCAGGTGATGTAGTCTCTCTCTGGCAACGGACTGTAAATATAGACTTTTGGTGTTCTGACCATATCTTCCTATTAATTAATATTAATTTTGTTTTTTCTTTGCATATCTTCCATGCTAATATAGCCTACTCAGTGCACTCTGGTGTCGTATAGCCTGCTCAGTGCACTTTGTCATATAGCCTGCTCAGTGCACTCTGTCATATAGCCTACTTAACAAAGTCTGCTTGAGTCAGATCTCAAATTGTTCAAGTCCTCATCAAGACTCAAACTTAAGTACGATTAATTAGTATGTTACTCAGCCATTTTTCCCATATCAATGTAGTATCCACTTTGAACACCGATACGCGACGTTTTAGGCTTTTTTGTGACGGTGGTTATGACGTTTTGGCGATGGCCGATTTGGTGTAAGGAGTTCTTGTCGATGTTTCAGAAAACAGCTTATTGAGGATTTTTATGATAAACTAAAAAATGTCAAGGACACGAAAATAAACTTTAATGCTGCTAAAAAGAAAAAAACAACAACTTACGAATGAGCTTAGCAAATTTGATTTAGCAAAGCTAACAAAATAGTCATTTAACTTTAAAAAACATAGCTTATCAATGATTCCTTTATTTTTATACCAAATACACAAAAAGATTGCATATTTAGGGATGAATTCAACTGAATGAATAAGGGCCTACATATGCCCGAGGACGTTGTCTGTTGAAGATAAATATTTCCTAGCCATCTAGACCAATTTTAAATATTTTTTTATTCTTTGAAAAATTATAACGGTCAAACTAGAGATTTTCCAGTGTGATCAAATAGCTAGTAATTCTTTCCAAAAGTTATACATCATCTGTCAAATTTCTAGTAAAATCTATAGAGCCGTTTTTGACAACCAAGTCTGCCCTCCCACCCCTGAATTTCTAAGCTGAATAGAGGAATTGTAAAAACTACAATCCAAAATCTTAGGAGAAACAAGCTATTTACGTACAAAATAGATTCATAGATCAGAAATATTCAAAACAAAAACATGAATCAATCTTTAGAAAGACTTATTTAATTAAATCTAATATATAACTGAGTTAATACTCAGAAACAAAGAAAGGCATTTATTCTTATTCTATATGCTAGGACAAATTTGTACGAGTGCTTCTTTTTCCCTAGTGCTAATAGAACATGAAATGGGTTGCCTGAATCAGCCATAAAAACGAACGACTTAAATCACCAATTAACATGCATGACTAGATTGGTGTTTGAATACGCGTATGACGTAATTATCTTCTCTTTTGAAGCAATATATGTAATTTATCAAATAACAAGATTACAAAGAGAGTGTGCTGCCACACAAACTCAGAGGCGGTCCCCGTGGGAGATTAAACTACTAATTTAGCACTCTCAATATCTATATCTACTAGATCTAGATCTAAAATATATATTTGGGATAATGTAAATGTAATTTAGATAAGATTTATATTAAAAAAACACTAGATAATTAATAGACTAATTGCAATATGAAATATTAAAATAGTAGATTAGTTTTAGTATTTTATAACATTGCAATATTGACATATTGACAATCTAGACGTTAGAAATAAAAATCTACACTGCCTAGAAATTACAATTATAGATCTTGATCTAATCTAAATCATGGCTGTCTGGTAGTGCGGTTTGAGCGCTGGACTGTCGTTTGGATTCATCGATGGTCCCAGGTTCAAACCCTGCCCGCTCCCATCCCCCGTCGTCCTACAGGAGGTTTAGACTACAACTCTGAAGGAACATCCGAAACATGTAAGACAACAAACATTCTAAACTAGACCAAGAAATTCTAGATCTAGATTCTATAATGATTTTAATTAGAACTTAAATCTAAATCTAGTTTTAAAAATCTAGCTCTAGTGTAAGAAAAAAAATCTAGATCTAGTGTAAAAAATCTAGCTCTAGTGTAAAAAAAAATCTAGATCTAGTGTAAAAAATCTAGATTATATCTAAATCTAGCTATTATCTCTTTTTAAAATGCGAGTCACATTACGAGGTTTAATAAACATTACTATACCGAGTTGTTTTAGCTTTTAAAGAATTTATTCCATATGACGTCAAAGGAAAAAAATCCACTACGTCACACGGCCTAGTTAGACTAAAAAATGTCATCTATACGAGCAGCTGGTCGAGTATTCATAGACATTGGTGCACCGAGTGAGATCTTTTAGCATTTCATTTAAAGAATTAACTCCATATGACGTCAAAGGAAACAAAATTCCATTACGTCACACGGCCTAGTAAAAATGTCTTCTATACGATCAGCTTCTCGAGGGATCATAGACATTGGTGCACCGAGTTTGTTCTTTTAGCATTTCATTTCATGGGCTAGTTAGACATATATATATATATAAATTTTAAAGATGCTTTTTTTTTGTTTTGTCTGTCAGTCTGTCTGTCCATCATGTTAATAGCGAGGAAAAAAAAAGACTAAAAGCTATTGAAAATCTGATTAAAATTTAATTTCCCTTCCGAAACATCGCATTAGTTTTAAGTTTCTATAATAGATTGTTCCGGATGTTTATATATTTATATTGAGAGAAAAAAAGAATTCCAGATTAATCAAATGCCGTTAATTAAATTTGTGGCATGGTCTGTTATGAAAATTAGATGTACCATAGCCTTATGGAGATTTTTTCAAACCATACTTTGGTGTTAGGAAGTTGTTTTCCTTAAAAATCAGAGCATAATATTAACGATAATTAGATTTTGTAACGTTTTAGATAGAAAGTTAAATGTAGTGTAAGAGAGAAGTGCGATTTTACATAAAAACTATTTTTCATTAAAAATCCGGAACAACCAATTTTCGTAAATGAGAAAATTTTGTGTTTTATTAATTAGAAGCGGGATTTCAAACATTTATTAGCGTTATTAGATTTTTCATATAAACTTCGGATCATATTTGGCGACGATTTGTAAGAAAATTAAGGTAATGTAGGTCGATTTCTTTTTCGAAACAAAATCCGGAACATTCTTTACCGATTAAACAACTTTTATTATGTTTTGGCAAGAAAATTAACTGTAAAATAAGTCTAAAAAGTTATTTTCAATAATCGTTTCTAGTAAATTACTTTCTTATTTTAAAATCCTGAATAACCTATTGTCGATAATTTTGAAAAAAATAAAATTATTTGACATAAATTTGTTTTAAGTTAAAAATTCGGAACAATTGATATTGATAAATAAACTATAGTGACATAGTGTCAAAGAATATAAGTGTAATATTAGTCAATTATGCGATTTCAAACAATCGTTTGACATATTTTTTTTTTTTTATAAAACAATATCCGGAAAAACTTTATAGTTAATGAAATAAAAATCAGTATAGATATTTTTATTTAGCATTTATATGCTATTTACATAGAAAAACCGGAACAATATATTAAAGATCATGTGTTTCTTGCAATGTTTAAGCATGGAAATAAAATCTAATATAAGTTAGAAGAGCATCTAGTGTTATTTGTTAATCTAATCGTGACGGACAGACCGACCAACAGACAAAACGCACAAAAATAATCTTTTTTTATTCGGATGGGGGCACTAAACAAAAAATAAACGGCGTCGCCAACACTCCTACACCATTACTATGGCCGTTTGCTACATGTCTTTCTGTAGTCTTACCTTACCTGCATTACAATTAGTAGTTTTTATATTCTGATACGTAATTCATTTTAGTCTTTAATTTGGCTTTATTTTAAACAAGACATTTCTAGTTTGTATTACTGACCTCATCAGTACCGTTAGATTGATGAATCCAATTCCGTCCCCTGGTCCTACAGGCCCTGTGCTTAAAGTTGCCAGGACACTGTGTAACTCTGGCTGAGGCTCAGTCATATCTAAGGGAAGAAACAACCACAACAATGTCAAAAAAACAAAAAACAAAAAAAAACAACTTAAAAACAACAACTCAAACTATTACAACGCGATATTACAATGAGAGAGACTTCGGGGATCAACCCTGAGAACAAATCAGAAGCCGATAACCCTTAGGGACCTTGCTGCACACTAATAAATCCTGGCAGACGCCAACGATCCAAAACTGTATCGAGTTTTCGCCGTCCCTATGGAAGTACAGCGAATATTTTCAGAAGGCTCAGAATCTGACGCTAGGTTCCCTCAGGTAAATTGAGTGTGACTGAACCCAAATAGAGTAATACTGTATCCAATTACATCCATATCTTATATACATCACAAAGGAAACAATACAAAGCGATAAAGACTTCTGAGGGCGCATTTGTTCTAACTGAATGTTCTACAACATCTGCATCACCGGAGGAGGCAAACATTTTGATTTCTAGTGTTGAAGGAAGACTGGGAAGTCCAACTCCCATGATAACTGGTTACATTAAGTCATTAACATCGTTATACTCAACATTGAGGTTAACCAACAGTGCTGCAATGACTTCCGAGGTCGCTGTCGTTCTGAGTGAATGCCCATCATCTCTGCTTCACTGGGGACAAAGGTCACTTAGTCACAAATGTCGTCAATTCGTTGCCTATTTTTTAATTTATAGTTATTGATCATTTGCACTATTCATTATAATATACCCGCCATAGCTCATCGGTTATAAATTTATCATCGCAACTATAGGAGTATAAGCAAGAAGCTAAAATGAGATTTATTTGTAATGTTTATCACCAGGAACCAAGATCTTGATTACATAACATCATGATATATTTATATCAACGATGTGTATTCCATTGCCACCTATAAAGTCCTTGATAACTGGTGTCCAACATTCTTGATAAAAGAACTGCAAATTTGTATGTCGCTTTTCACCCGTAAGTTTTGTGTTCAATTCACCACTTAGTTTGTACATCGTAGTGTCATTCTAGTAACCAACTAGTCAACAAAGCGGATTCATTCACATCCTTTCAAAGCATTAGGACTATGTTTTATTATGTGGCAAATGTTGCAGGACTCATCTTCAAACATCCAGAAACTGATTTAACTATGTACTTGTAATATTATTTCATGTATTTTAACTAGTAGATAAGCCGTGTGATATTGGACATATAAGTAACTGATATGAATAAAAGTGATTTATTTTGATTAAATACTCTCACATTGTTTACAAATTATTATTATAATAATTATTATTATTATTATATTGTATAAATGATTTAATTTTCATTATATTGCATTTGCCAGAGTCGAGCTTTTTTAAAGGGAAATAAAATGTTATTTTAAAAAGTAACACTTTAAAATATAATGTAAATCTGTACTGACAATGTAAGAGCTGCCTCACATTATTAGAGTTTATACTACAGTATTAAACTGTTCATCGCTTTGTTTTATTTTGTTCGGACACTATAAATATAATGTTAAGAACACATATATACTATGATTTAAAAACAAAAATGGAATAATTCCCCACCTTTCTATTCTTACAGTTAACACATTATTCTCCTACAAGAGCGCTTGGGCCCCTAGTGAATGTGGGACCGTGCCCAATGACCCCCCATCTCGCCATGGTGTCTACGCCACAGCATCTGTGATGTGTTAAGCTCCACCATGTTTATGAAATATTTTTGAAAAATTTTCCTTAAGAAAGAAAGAGTCACTCTCAGTTTACCCATTCCTCTCCTACCACCTTCTTGTGACGCCACTGAGTATTCATCTTTTGTCCTCATGTGCCGCCCATGTCACTGATAGTGCTGACATTACTTACTTTTATACGGACTTCCGGGTTGCTTCTGAGTTGTCCAGAAAGTGTCTTTGTAAGGAGCCAAACCCACGGCGTCAACAAACATGGAGGTGACGCCTATGTCCCACTGACGAAGACCTGGGTTGTAGTCATGGCTCACTCGAGTCTGGAGTAGAAAATTACAATTCAGATACTCTAAGCAATGCATATGCATTTAATAACGTCTCAAACTATAGAGTTTATGAGTTAACACTTAAGTTTAAGCAATCGCGTTTTTTTTTCGCTGCTAGATAATATAGAATAAAAAGATGTAGACTAAAAACTATTTTTACAATATCTCTATTCAAGTCACAACTTCATGGAGGGTTGAACTTGGACATGAGTCGAAAAAATGCTAATAACGATTTTCCTAGAAATTTAACAGTTGATGTAGATGTCTGAGAGAAGAATTACTAGCTCGTTGGCCACATGGGGAAAATCTAGTTTAACCGCTATAATTTTCAAAGTAAAAAAAAATACATTTAAATTTGGCTAGAAAACGTGCTCTAGATATAGATCCAACATCGGTTTAGAAAGGACTATCGCGTTCCGCAATTTTATGTACATATGTGTTGTGCTGATTCAGGAGGATAGTAAATTAATATTTAAGAACAATATGCTTCTCGTCTTCTAGGTCTAGATCTAAATGAATATCATTGGGATATAATAATAAAGTCTAGTACAGCGGTTCTCAACCTTTTTGTTACCGCGACCCCTAAAACGATTCCATACTAGACAGCGACCCCCAACCGTATTTTTTTCGTTTTCGTTCCTAGGCCTAGGTACATGAAAATTTGCTAATATAATAAAACCGTTATCGTTATGTCTATATCTGATTTGTGAAGTAGTTTCAGTGGTAGAAATGGAACACGGGAAAAGCTTTATGTAATTTAATGAGTTTAAAATAAATGTCTTTTATAATTAAATTGCTATCAAAAAAGTGTATTTTATGACACCATCTTCATGTGCACAGACTTGTGTGACAATTTCAAAAGTATGGCGAAACATGGAGGGGGGGGGGATGATATTAAATAAGGTTAACTACATTGCCACACATTTGTAAATACGCCAACGTTGGTTGGATTCTTGTGGGAGTCTTTGTAAGAGCTCAATGAATGTCATCTTCAGCATCAAGTCATTTTCTTTATTTAGACTTGATACCTTACAGACTGGAAAACCCTGCTTCTCAAAAATATATGCCTACTGTTAGAAATGGATAAAGAGGACGCAACACAATCTCAAAATGGGATACGACTGCAAAAATGTGATCCAGAATTGTGTTACTGACATTGAAAAACAATCATTTAAGTTGCGTCGATTTTGATGAAAAATTTCACGCGCACGCTAGTGGTAATGTTCTATGACAGAAATGACAATTGTAGTCTTTCAGATTAAATGTCCCTTCTTCCTCACAGACAGCAGATAAAGTTGGCAAGATATAAGTTTTATTTTCATCCAGTTTTGTTTGCCAAAGTTAAAGTTGCATTTGGACGAACGGATCTTTTCAGACAAATCAAGGCATAATGTATTTGATCCTTCTATTGAAAAATTTAATTATTCAATGTGACAAAAGATGTCTACCAGGCAGTACCAGGTCGGCTATTTTAGAACCTTGCCTCTTCACATCCACGTCACGTCAGTGGGAAATAACAGAGCACGTTGAAGCCATCAAGCTCAGTATACAATATTGTCTATCAAAGAAAAAAGACATGTCTACCCTCAAACAGTGATGTTACACTCACTAACTTTAATAGCCATCTTTATCCTCTAGAATATATCCTTCTTAAATATGTCCCCCTCATTTTTTATTAAATTTTTGTTTGACGATGGTTTCATTTGCATAGTTGGAAACAATCCGGGTAATGTCCCTTTGTTTTGTTATATCTATTAAAAATGTATACCACCTATGGTACCAACTATGCTTGTTACAAAAAAAATTCAGATGATCAATAAATAACATGTTTTTAAAACCCAAATTTCCGATGGTCTTAGGCGACCCCTGACAAATGGTCATTCGACCCCCAAAGGGGTCGCGACCCACAGGTTGAGAGCCCCTGGTCTCGCAGATTTATTACTTTGTTCCATCAGGATTCTTTCTTGTTGATATTTATAAGTATTATGAAATGATTGTTATGGGCCTAGACTTGATGTTGTTGACTAATCTTCTCATTTCTGATTGACATACAGGCCATAGGGGGTGGTGGGAGGGGGTTTGATGACTGGCCGATCTTTCTTTTTCAAGTTCTCTGGAAGAAGTCCTTCAATTAGGACAATATTTAATTCTGTGTCTGATGGTAAGTTTAGCTTTAAATGGCATTAGATGTTGCTTATTAAATTTTGTTGAAAAATCTAAGCGGGACGGACGGACGGACTACACACAACTAATTGCGGCTATTCCCTTCTCGGAGAGGTGCTAAAAAATCTCCTTTAAATGAAAGTTAAAAAACAAAACAAAATGGTTGACTTTCAGACCATAAAAAGTAACAGTTACCCCTAAATTTTGCAAGCATCAAATTATCATAAAATCTTTAAATATCATTAAATTGCATTTTCAATATCTTTTCAGTGACTAACCTGAGTGACTGACTAACCTGAGTGACTGCCGCTATCTCAAGAGACTGTAAGATGTGCTTGCTGTACGCTGAACAATATTGAATGGAAACAAGTCCAAAAGTTGCTGCCGCTTTTCCCATTCCCACCAGCCACTTCCGCCCGATATCCAGGTCAGTGAGGACGATTTGGTTCTCGTCCGTTTCTTTGTGCAGCCAGTCCTGGAAAGTGTTCAATTGTTTCGATTCTATGCTTGGCTTGAACAAATATGAATAGATCCACTCATTCGAAAGCAAAATTCATATCTGGGTCACTTACCTGTTCATACATTATAAAAGGACCCCAACGTTGTGTCATATTAAACAGATCAATCCAGAATTGCTGAAATAGAAAACAGTAAGACAATAATTAACATGGTCGTGAGCAAAGATAGTCATATTGTCTGTTACATTAGTTCTGTTACATTAGTTCTGTCACATTAGTTCTGTCACATTTGGTCTTTGGCATTAGATCTGCTACATTAGTTTTGTTACATTAGTTCTGTCAAATTAGTTCAGTCATATTAGATCTGTTACATTAGTGCTGTTACATTAGTTCTGTCACATTAGTTCTGTCACATTCGGTCTTTGACATTAGTTCTGCTACATTAGTTTTGTTACATTAGTTCTGCCACATTAGTTCTGTCATATTAGATCTGTTACATTAGTGCTGTTACATTAGTTCTGTCACATTAACTCTGTCCATTGGCGCAGCCAGGATTTTTTTTTCGGGGGGGGGGACTTTTTTCTCTCCCCCTGTCATATATCAGTTTTAGAACCCCTGTAATATTTGGTTAGCACGACATTTTTCCTGGTCGGGGACTGACCACGAGGTGGACACCTCAGTGGATCCTAGACTCTTGTAGAGAGAGGAGCGTTGTCATCTCCTCAGGTATATTATATGTGCACTGAGTAATTATTATGAAGTTTTCAACGGATTACATTTTGTGATGGCTGAAGTCGTCAATATCTTTTGTGAATTATTTTACATGTAATAAAATCCATGTCTGCTACCAGAGTGTTTATTAATAATTCTAAATGTTGTCGTAGAAGAGTTTAGTATATTAGTGTTCTTACGCACTTGCAAATCTAGTGCGTGTAAGAAAGTATTTAGTTAAGAACATTATAGTAGTACCAGAAGAGGTAGCTACAACACACAAAGGCAGACCAGCTCAAGACCGTCCAGACCTGTAACGATAACCAGGCTGTGACCCCCCCCCCCCCGCGCTATATATATATATATATATATATATATATATATATATATATATATATATATATGTTTGTGTGTGTGTGTGTGAATAAATAATTAATCTTTATTACATTCTGACTCTTCATTCTTTCGGAAGAAGTTTATTATACCCTAGAATAAGTTTTTCTTGGAGTTAGTGGAAAATGTGTAAACTTCCCGCCCTTATCAGTAATGGGGTCTGGGGGAGCGCTTAGAGCTGCCCCAGCGCGGGGCGAAGCCCCGCCACCAAACACTTTTTCCGGTATTGAAAGCTTAAAAAATGCATATTCTGAGGTATCTACAGTGCATTATTCAAAACCTGTGCTTTTCTTACTGACTTAGATCCTCCCGCGCCGTTCGGCTCATTGGGTGGCTAGCTGTTTCCACAAAAATCTGTCTCTGGCAATGTCTGAAGTCTCTTCCCACCTGCTCTGAGGACCATTATGAAAGTGGCGTGAGGTTGTACTAGGATGTTCATGTTTGCCGTTTCCTCGTAATGGCCTCCATGTCATTGCAACTCTTATTATGAGTAATTCATTTTGTCGGAATACAATATCCCTCAAACCTCATGCGACGCTCTGTCACAACCTTACCTAGGGGTCGACTCCCATTTCGGCATAGGATTTCCTTGATTGAGACCCGATCTCTAGAACTGACTCCTAAAGACTCTCTCAGACATCTTTGTTGATCCACATTTAGTGTTTTTCAATTTAAGCAGATTGCTATCTACTGCACTTTATTAATGGAGCCCAGCTACTGGTAAAAATTTTGTAACCTCTCTTGGCTACGCTCGTGGAATTAGGTGACTGTAGTTTGCTTTAGATTTTATATCGAAAAGGGAAGTTTTATCGTCAAAATCTGTTGTGGAGTTTTGAACGAAAAAATCTGTGGAGTTTTTTTGTTTTTTTTAATTCGAAACCCAATTAAGCTGCTCTCATAGAATTAGGTGACTTTAGAATAATATTGAAGAGGGGGTTTTCAACCTCAAAACTCTCTGTATGGGGATTTTAAACTCAAATAAATCTGGAATGGTGTTAAACTAAAAAAAAAAGCCATCTGGAGGAGGGGGGGTAAACTCAAAACTCCCCTTTGGCTTGGGTAAGCTCAAAGAATTTTAGTGTGTAATTTACTTTTTTTAAAATTATTTTTAGCATCAAGCCCCGATGAAGGGAGGTTTAAACTCAAAACCCTTTTAGACTACGCTCATAGCATTTTGAGTGTGTAATTTGCTTTTTTTTTATATAAGAGGTAATTTTTCGCTTCAAACCCGCTGAAGAAAGGTTTAAACTTAAAACCCCTTTAGTTACTGTGAAAGATGTTTTAGTGTGTAATTTGCTTTTTTTATATTGATGAGGTATTTTTTTAGCTTTGAACCCCACTTGAGGGGGGTTTACACTCAAAACTCAAAACCCCCTTTGGCTACCTCATAGAATTTGGAGTGTGTAATTTGCTTTTTTTTATATTGAAGAGGTATTTTTTAGCTTTAAACCCCGCTGAAGGGGGGTTTAAACTCAAAACTCCTTTGACTACGCTCATAGCATTTTCAGTGTGTAATTTGCTTTTTTATATTGAGTTTTATATTAAATTTCGGAGGGGGTTTTAAAATCAAAATATTCCTTAGCTATGCTCTTGGAATTCGGGGATTGTCGTTTGCATAATTTTTTGTTTGTTTTGTTTTATAGAAGAGGAATTTAATTGCAAAACCCCCTGGTAGGGGTTTTAAACTCAAAACCCCCTTGGCTTCGCTGGGGCAAGTGATGGTTTAGTAGTGAAATCTAACCTAAAATAAACAAAATCATTTCTCCGGGGGGTGTAAACTGTACATAGGTATATATATGTCCATATACGCCCATGTTACATACTAAATAAAATATTTATAAAATAATTTCAAACAAGATTGTACTCTACTAAACTACGACATTTGAATCAATGATAAAAATAAATCCCAAGGAAAGACAATCTCAAATATTTGAAATTATATTGTGCTACTTCTGTAAATGAAAGAAATGTCTTAATCTTAACCTTAAACTTTTTTTTTGAAAGCTATATTTTTATTTCATTCCTTACGAGTATACCTTTTTTAGATCTATAAACTGTGTACGACAAATATCGAACACTTGGTTGTTGTTTTTGTAGCACTTACATTATCATCAGGTATAGCCAGTCCACTGTCCTGGTCAGATATAAACAAATACTTTCCACCATTGTATTGGGCATACGATGTTTGGTTGTCCCTGGATTTGAACATAGAAAGGAGTCATTGGAGTCTTCAGACACAGACATACATCAAACATTTCACTTATTAATCAATTTCTACTAAGTAATGTTGTAATTGGTTAATTTCTGTTTGATTCCTGTGTTGTCATCGACAATGAATAAATGTTCAAAGTTTCAACAAAAAAAAAAGTGTAAAATAGTTCACTCTGATAGACAGACGGAGTGAGTTAAGAGAAGCTACTTACCAAAAACGGTTGTGACAACAAAACGGCAGCTGCGTCTTGTTAGCTAAATAACTGCAAGAAAAAAGAAAAAAAGAATCTTTTAATGACACTAGGGATGGGCTGGTTGACTATTACCGACTATAGTGAAACGTTCCATTGAAATGTTTATAAAGAAAGCCAATAAACTATGTGGAGGTAGAGATGTATACGAATAAAAAAGACAAAAACAATTCCATAAAGGAGGATGATAGCAAAGACTCGACACATTTTATTATCTGGTGATTGTACATAATACATTAGCATTACTAGACGTGGAGGCGCGGTGGCTTAGCGGTAAAGCGCTTGGCATCTGAACCGGGGGTCCCGGGTTCGAATCCTGGTGAAGACTGGGATTTTTATTTCGGGATCCTTGGGCGCCTCTAAGTCTACCCAGCCCTAATGGGTACCTGATAATAGTAGGGGAAAAGTAAAGGCGGTTGGTCGTTGTACTGGCCTGACACCCCGTTAACCGTAAGCCACGGAATCAGATGACCATTACATCATTTGCCCTATAGACCACAAGGTCTGAAAGGGGAACTTTACTTTTTACTTATTACTAGGCGTAACTGTGCCGGTACGACCATCCAACAGGAGACGGGGATCCGTGCAAAGTGCATCTACATCGGACATAGTAATTATAAAAATAGACTACTATTATATCAAAACTTAAATTCGGAATCAATAACTGGGTAATATCATCATACAAGAGTACAATAGAAATGAATAGAAATAATAACCCCAGATAAAATGTATTAAAATATTAAATACTATTAACCTATGACCTTGACATTTCTCTCCCCTCCCCCCCCCCCCACTTTATGCTCCTCAATCTAGGAATGCATCTAGGATCCTACTAATTACGAAGTCTAAGTTTCTAAATTTAGCTCCCCTGGGCTTTCATAAGTTATTTTTAGCTCTACCCCATCTATCTTTCATTCGAGACGCACTGTGTAACAAAAACATTGGTTGGTATTGGCAGCAATTAACACGCGCAAGAGATACAGATCGTCTGCATGTGGTTGTAAATTTATTTAGTTTCAACTCATGCCTCGTGAAGCCTTGTGTACCTACCCAAATCCGTCAGGTATGGCGTCTGCCGTGGGAGTCCAGGTCAATGTGCCATTGATGTGACCTTTGTCATACCACCAGGAGTCATACTGAATATATCTGGTTGATTAGAAACGGAAAGAAGATGACCGCTAAAAGCTAGGTAGATAGAAGCAGCGATAGACACAAAGTCATACGTAGGCCTATTTATCAAACACCAACATTTTTTCTTTTGTAATTTTTGACTTCATCATACACTGGAAAGGTAAAAAATAATAAGCAAAAGAAAAATATAAACACTTTTTTTTAAAAAGCTTTTCCAAGGGAAAGAACCGACAATTACTGCCATTTCTTATCTTATCTTATATAATACAGACGTTACTTCAAAAAAGAAGATGATTACGTCCTACGCGTCATGCATTTAGTCATGCATATTAACCAATGACTTAAATTCTGCCAAGTCACTGGTTTTTCTGGCTAGCTCAGGCAACCCATTCCATGCTCTAATAGCACTAGGGAAGAAGGAGTATTTGTACAAATTTGTCCTAGCATATGGGACGAGGAATGTGCCTTTATTTTTGTGTCTTTCAGAGTATTTTATTAAATTTTGTTTTTGTATTTGAAGATTATGGTTCAGTGTTTTATGTATAATTGCTACTTTACTTTTGAGTCTTCTGTCCTGAAGGCTTTCTAAATTTAGTGATTTTACTAATGGTGTTACCCTAGTCAAATGTGAATATTCGTTTGTTATGAATCTCACTGCTCTATTTTGTGTTTGTTCCAGTTTCTTAATGTTTTCTTGAGTTGAGGGGTCCCACACGGTGGATGCATATTCTATTATTGGCCTAACCAAGGTTAAATAACATTTTAGTTTTATGTTCTTATTTGATTTATAGAAATTTCTTTTAATAAACCCTAATGCTTTGTTGGATTTTTTTATAGTTTCATCAATATGTGGATTCCATGACAGTTTTTCATTTATTATAACACCTAGGTATTTTGAGTTTTTAGTCTGTGTTACTGGTTTGCCATGAATAAGATAAGTGGAATTAATTTGTTTAATTTTTTTTGTTACTCTTAACAACTGACATTTTTCTGGGTGGAAAGACATGCTCCAATTTGATTCCCATTTCTGTAATTCATCTAATTCTCTTTGTAAAATATATGTGTCTTGTTTTGTTTTTATTGTTCTATATATTATGCAATCGTCTGCAAATAATCTGACTTTTGTTCCTGAACTAATGCAATTTGGTAAATCATTTATGTAAATTAAAAATAGTAGTGGACCCAAGACTGTTCCTTGATGTACACCTGAGTTTACTGTTATTGGTGTTGATTTAGAGCCATTTATTATTACAGTTTGTTCTCTCCCTATCAGAAAATCTTTAATCCACTGATGCAGTGGACCGTTAATGCCGAAATATTTTAATTTTTTAAGCAAACTATGGTGGTGAACTTTGTCAAAAGCCTTGGAAAAATCTAGTAAGATAGCATCTATTTGTTCACTATTATCTAAACCTTTTGAGAAATCATCAATTAGTCCTATTAGTTGTGTTTCACATGATCTATATTTCCTAAAGCCATGTTGGTATGGGGTGAGGACATTATGTTTGTCTAAGTGGTTTATGATGTTGCTACATATTATGTGTTCTAGTATTTTACATGTGATGCTGGTAAGTGATACTGGTCTGTAGTTTCCTGGATCAGATTTTTCTCCTTTTTTAAATAGGGGGGTGACATTAGCTTCTTTCCAGTCCTTTGGTACTCTGCCCTGGTTAAGCGATGCCTGAAAGAGTATTTTGAACACTGGGGCTAGCTCATTGCTTAGTTCTTTGAGTAATCTAGCTGGAATACCATCAGGTCCAGACGCTTTATTTGGTTTGGTGTTGGCTAATAGTTTTTTAATTCCATTTTCTTGTACTACTAAATCTTCTATGTTGTCTACTTGGTTCAAATTAAGAAATATGTCTTTGTCTCCTGGGGCTGAGAATGCTGATGCAAAGTATTTGTTTAGGATGTTTGCTTTAGTTTCATTATCATTATGTATTATGTTATGTTCATCTTTTAATGGCGCTATGCCTGTTGTTTCCATTTTCTTAGACTTAATGTATGACCATAGGTTTTTGTTGTTATCTTTAGATATTACATTGTTTATGTATTCACTCTGCAGCTGTCTGCTTACTTTTTGGGTTAGGTGTTTAATTTTTATATACTTTTTGTAAACTCTTTCTGCCTTGGTTTCTTTAAATTTTCTATATAGGTTTTCCTTCTGTTTACAAAGCTTCTTTAGTCTATTATTAAACCAGCATTTATTTATTTTGTTTGATGTGTATTTAGTTGGTATATGATTTTCTATAATGCTTTTAAGATTAACATTTATCTCAATATGGCAGGGCTTAGCTTTCTTTCTACTAATTAATTAATTACTATTAATTGATTAACTCACTGGTTTATGTTTTGATGGATTCTTTTTTTTTGTCAGGTAAAACGAATAGTTGTGCCAAGTTTGAAGTTGATCCAATGAATGCAAAACTTTATGAACTTATTAAGAAACTTAAAAAAAAAATGATATGGAGATGTAAAGATGAAAATTCATTGCAGCAGTTGTACATGAGTAGGGGAGAATACTGAAAGGACGCAAAATTTAATCAAAAAGTTGAAAACGTACTGAAAGGAGATATTCTCACTGTTGATATAACTCATAACATCCAGTATTGTAGTCTCATAGTTCTTGCCTTTCTCCGGGTTATAATAATAATAGGCACCTACAGATACAAACATTCTAAAACCTTTAAATCTGTAAATTCATCTAGTTTTTTTTTATTACAATATATGAATTTATTATTAAAAATACATTATAAATATATAAAAAACAAAATTTTATGCGTTCTGTATTGCAAATTGAACATTAATTCATATTTTTATAAGCAAAACCTATGTTACTGATACTTAGTAGTAAGAGAAACGACTTTTTAATTATTAGTGTTATTGCAATACCAAATACAATTTACAATTAGTCAATGAAGTGATTTTTCTGAAATTTTAACAAAACATGTTGTTGTTGTTATGCAGCACGAGTTAATTTGCGAAATTTCATCGATAATGAAAAGTTGTCAAATAAAATTTTATACCTTTTTTTTTTTACTAGAAAAGTAATTTATGACAAAATGACAATTGACAAAAAGAAGAGTAATGAAACACTACTTAATAACACTAAAGTGTATTTTATATCAAAACTCACCATTATCAGTCCAATAGCCCATGTAGCTTAATGTTGTATCAAACTGTCTACGGAATAAATTCTTCTGATACAGTGACAGTAAAAATTTGCCCCAATTTGTCATTGCCTGGAGATAGTGGATAAAAAAGTTATTGTTTATTACAGCTTAATCTGTTCAAATGGTAAAAAAACAAAGCAAATGTCCAATGATTCTATAGCCCCAGACATATATAGGATCTGTTCGTAAAATTTCCACTCAGAATTACTTCATCTTAATTTTTTTAAAGTACCTGGTTGATGCCCCTGTTGCTGTAGTACACAATGAAATCAACGCTGTAATTGGCTGGCACGCTGTCAACAAGGCCCATAATTCCGTAGTTTAACTCCTGACGAACAAGTGAAAGTTGGTTGGAGGCGGCCATAAACTGGGACATAGGGGAAATAACCAAAGCGTTGCTGGAATTGTCAAAAATGACGAGTGGTCCCCCTTGTTTACCAGTGGCGAAGGATGCATTAGACAGCCATCTTTATATAAATATACACATATAAAGTCTTTGTATTATAGAAAAATCATTCTAAAAAATATCGAAATAATAATAAAATCATAACCATGTTGTTTAGTATGATCATGTGGTGATGTTTCCATGCCACCTAAGCTAAAGACTCCTATTCGTATTGTTCTGTCATGTGATGAACGCGTCAAGGTTGCCAAAGCAATATAGACACATTGGTTTCTAGTAGCTTCTAGTCTCTACAGCAGGCATGTCAAACTCATTATGGTGTAT
This sequence comes from Biomphalaria sudanica, assembly GCA_036873155.1. Classification (NCBI taxonomy): domain Eukaryota; kingdom Metazoa; phylum Mollusca; class Gastropoda; family Planorbidae; genus Biomphalaria; species Biomphalaria sudanica. Next base: position 1,758,441 of record JAZGLO010000985.1, read on the forward strand.
AGGCCGCATAAATACTAACTACGACCTGAAGGGCCGCAGCCAAAAATCAGTTGTAAAACATCCTACTAGTTTTATGTAAATTAGAAACAATATAATAGAATACAATAATTAATGGCATACCTGTCCCTTAGCTAAATTTGTAGTAAAAAAACAAAAAAAAAAAAAAAAAATTTATAAAAAAAATGTTTTACATATTTTGGATGTTCCTTCAGAGTTGAAGATAGTTTACTTCCTAGTCCAAACCTCCCGCAGGACGACGGGGGATGGGAGCGGGCATGATGTGAACCCTTGACCATAGATAAATCTGAACGACAGTCCAGCGCGCAAACCGCACGACCAGGCAGCCATCCATAGTACAGTTTGGTCATTAAAAGTTACTATGATTACGCCTTTTTGTCTTTGTCCTGATGCTTGACATCTTTTCTGGGATACAAGTTTATTAATGTCATGTTCAAGTTTGTTTGCCACTGACACTATCATCACTGATGACAAATTTTGATCAGATAATCTAGCTTTCATTATAGAAAAGAACTGATCACAATCACAGATATCAGTGCTTGCAAACATAGCTAGAATTCTGGCTGCGAATTTCCACAATTCAACATAACGTTCAGGTAAATAATTGTAAAACTTAGGTACAGCCACATCTCTAGACTTCACATTCAACAAAGAATCTGACTGCAATTCTATCAGCTCTAATTGCACATTACCAGCAGCATTTTCAGGAGCAAATGAAAATAGAGATAAAAACAACGAAAATTCTTGCTCGTATCAAACGAAGTCACGAAAACGGTCATTGAAAGCATGTACTAACATTTCCAGGTGTAGGACATTTTTACCAAATGTTGCAATCGTATTTAGTTCCTGACACGTTGAGAAGTGAACAAGGTTTTCTCGTCATATTTCATTTATCCACAGTCGTAACTTTGCTTGAAAGCATTTCACATGATCACACGCAGTGGTGACAATTTTGTCTATACTTTGAAGTTTCAAGTTAAAGTCTTGCAGGTGACCATTGAGATCAACTGCAAATGCCAAATCCTGAACCCATTCGTCAGTTTGGATTTAAGCCACGGGCACGAATAAAATTGATAGTGACTGAAACCAGTCTTATGGCATGTAAGAATTGTAATTGCTTTGTGCGTGATGCACTGGTGAATGATGCACTGAAAATGAGCAAATTTAAAATTAGCATTAGTCTCTCTTATTTTTGCAAGTAGCCTTGCATCAAAACCATTTCATAATGGTTGGTGCGCCATCCGTTGCTAGACTAGCTAGCTTTACCAAAGGTAAATTGTACTGGAATATCCCCTCCTGTTATTTCTCAAAAACATCCTCGCTACACCCGTTACATCAGTGGACTTATCTAGAGCCAACGAAAAGAATTCAAAATCAACTATTTTGTTCTTTAATTGTTCACGCAAGCTGACTGACATGTCATTTATTCAATCTGCCACATTGTTCCCGCCAGCTGACTGACATGCCATTTATTCAATATGCCACAGCGTTCCAAGTTTACGCTATTTCTTTGAATGCTTTCACCTTTTCTGGACAAATTAATTCGGCAAACTCCTTCATAAAATCCCTTTCACTAAATGATTTGCTATGGCTTGCAATTAAGTTTCACAAAATTTAGCTGGCTTTCACTGCAGACTCAATCTCGGTGTAACAAAAACTATTTTTCAATTCAAGTAGCTAGTCATCTCTTATTTTCCAGCGTAATAGTTTAACATTATTTTGATAATTTTTGAGCTGGCCAAGCGGGCCGCATGCAAAGTGGTTGCGGGCCGCATGCGGCCCCCGAACGCTGTGTTTGACATGCCTGCTCTACAGTAATCTACACAGATGGGTATATAATGAAGGGGAGATAATTAGAAATAAAAACTATTTATTATTCCGTTATCGCTATTAAAGGTTTCTAACCTGGGCGTAGCCAGGATTTTTTTCGGATTCCCCCCCCCCCGGCCAATACACATATATATTGTTACGATTCTCTCTCTCCTGATTAGGCCTTCTGTAAACACTGCTAAACGCAACACATCCACACACCAAGAACTTGACAACAAGGCTCCAAATAATCTGGTACTTTAATAAGGGTCAACTAAAACAGCCAATACGACACAATTGGCAACACAATCAACTACTACAACGTTAGACTGTATATCACTGTACTCAACTCATCAACTCTACTGTCTCTTCCTGGACTCGTACGTTTCACTGGAGGACTGCACCAGGACCGACTTCATGGCTGACTAACAGTCCCGGTCTCAACGCTCTCCGGTCTTGAACTGCCGCTTTCCTACACACTGTGTCTCTGGTCTGCCAGGCCTATGATCAGATGACCATAACACGGGCGCTATTCACGTGTGAAGTTCATGCCAGTACTGTCCCTTGCCTTTCAATATAGCACGCTAAACTGTTTTCTGGCCTGTGTCACCTATGTCAGCTAATCACACACAGTTAACCCTTTTGCGTCGCGATAGGCTATAACAATATATATATATATATATATATATATATATATATATATATATATATATATATATATATATATATGTGTGTGTGTGTGTGTGTGTGTGTGTGTGTGTGTGTGTGTGTGCGCGTGCGTGCGTGCGTGCGTGCGTGCGTGTGTGTGTGTGTGTGTGCAGGTGTTGTGCATAATTAATCTTTATTACATTCTGACTCTTTATTCTTTCGGAGTTAGTGGAAAAATTTTAGACTCTCCGCCCTTGCCAGCAGTATAGTGTTGGTTCTCTTGTTTTATGATTTCCACTAATAATAGAAGAGTAGTACTTTTGGTTCTATATTATAATCCCAGGCATACAATTAGCTAGTGACATATGGTGTTGTTATTAGTATACCAAGACGTAATAACCACACAAAACCATTATATCAGTCCTATTCCAATTTTGAGATTGATTAAGATACTAACATTGTGTACATTAGTGTATGACTGTATGTTGTTACTAGTTAAAATTATTCCCCTTGGCAAGGGAGTTAATTTAATATTTTTGTGTAATACGTCATTCCTTTGTGTGTCTGTGTGTGTGTGTGTGAGCAGAAGAGAGCTGAATATTTCGTTTATAGTGTTGGCTTTGTTTGTTTTATTCAGTTGAGCATTATTATTATTATAACAAGTGGTAGCGAGCTAGGTTCTGGATTATGGGTGACAATGATTCGCTTTCTGAAAGAAACTGCAACCTGTTGTTGATGATAGATGCAGACAATGAATAGAATAGTATTCACATGCATATAAATGTCGCAATTAAGATGTATAATATTGATTAGCTGCCATTTGAAAAATATTGAATTTAGATCTATAAGATTTTTAAAATAAAAAAATTCCACAAGCGTTTATTTAAACTAATTGAGATATAGATTATATGTTTTATACGATTCATAGAACTCTAGATCTAGTATGCTAATTCACCTAGGTAGGGATAAATCAAGTTGACTAGAAGATACACATGCTTGAAGAAAACGCAGACAAGCAATACCGAAGTCTTTCATAAACCTCTACAGTTATCCACGAATGTATTAACTTGCCTTCCCATGCTTAATCCACTGTATCCAGAGTGATAGCCTCCGTAGGCTAAATATCCAAGATCTGTTGGAGTTCCTGGAAATGTTTTGAAGCTGGGAAAACTGCTGATCACGTGGTCACTGTCACTGTCTGCTGCTCGATTGGCTGAGCCTGTGTATGTCTGGATAGAAATTTAGAAATTCAAGTCCGCACTAAAAGCTGGAGTCTGACAATTCAATAAAGAAATCGAGAATGAAATGGAAATGTGTTTTAGTCTTTTTTTTTCTTGTCCATAGTTTTGAGTGAGATACAGTAGAACGTCGTTTATCCGACTCAATTGGGACCGGACACCGTTCGGATACGCGATTGTTCGGATAACCGAAAACCGAAGCGATCCATGCAGTATATGCAACCGGACACTATACGAATATTGAAAATCATCACATGCGGGACACGTGCGTGAAGAACGTACAAAATAGGTGACAAATGTCGCAATTTTACCTTTATTGTGGAAAATAATCACTTATTTTTCGTATTCATACAGTATATGTGCATCACAGTACATGTGGTTGATAAAAAAAAAAAAAAAAAAAACTGGTCCGGATATTTGACGCTCCGGATAATAAACGTTCGGATAAACGACGTTCTACTGTAAAGTTTTCGAATATTCTCAGTGGTATTAAGATTAAAACACAAGAGCGTGTTACATTGAAGTATGGCATATATATTTTAGTTTAAACTAGGCTGTTTGAAACTGACAGTTAAATTATGTTAGACTGTGACAGTTGAACTATGATAAAGAAGATAAGATAAACTGTGACTTGTTAAATTATGTTATATTAGACTGTGGTAATTAAATCACGTTAAACTGAGACATTTAAACTATGCTATGTAAACGTTGACACTTAAACTTTGTTTTGTTGAACTGCCAAAGTTGAACTATGTTATGTTAAACTAGACAGTTAAACTATGTTATGTTAAGCCATGTCAAGTAAAATTATGTCACGCTAAACTACGTTATGCTTCTTAAGACTAATGTTAACCTGAGAAAAGATCACCAGAGGCAAGTCTGGCATGTTGTATTTCTTGATAGACGCTGTGACCGGAAGTGATCCGGCTTGGAAGTTGAAGCTCGTGCTCTGCCACTGACCGACGTCATCGCTCCCAGATGTGGTCGTAGAGTTAAGAAGCTGTGATGACCATGAGGTGATTACGTTATTTCACTTAACACACACACAATATTACAAATGGCCAATACAACATCAAGTCAGCAATCATTAATTTGATCTAATCACTTCGGGTGAAGAATCAGCAATGGCAAGACACAAGAGATGAGCAAGAAGACTCGAAGACGTCAGCTGACAATCAGTAAACTAAACTGCAGATTTTAAAAGTTCTAGTTAATATTTGGAACAATGGAACTGACATCGGTCGGTGGATACTGAAATGCATTTTTTCCTGGTCTTCTTTAAGAATGAAGAGTTTGTTATTATCGAATAAGTGACTGTGATTAGTGACTGTCTTTTACGTGATTTGGATTTAGCACTAAATAACTTGGACTTGTAATATCCAGTATAAGACTTTGAATTGATACATTTCACATCAACACACTAATACACACCCACACTAAATAGGATAGAAGACTTAAAAGTAAAGTAGCAATTATTCATAACACTGAACCATAATCTTCAAATACAAAAACAAAATTTTATAAAATACTCAGAAAGTCACAATGACACATTCCTCATTCCTTATGCTAGACAAATTTGTACAAATACTCCTTCTTCCCTAGTGCTATTGGAGCATGGAATGGGTTGCCTGAGTCAGCCAGGAAAACCAATGACTTGGCAGAATTTAAGCCATTGATTAAGATGTATGACTAGATTGACATATAATAACATCTTCTTTTTGAAGTAAAGTCTGTATTTTATAAGGTATGATATTTCAAAGAAAAAAGCGTTTCCATATTGGCACTAACATGTTATGTATTCGATCCCAAGAGTCTGTACATCAGTGGTTTCCAAAGTGGTCCATATAGACCCCCAGGGGTCTACAAAGACGCCCAAAGGGTCTACGAAAGTGAAAGAATAAATTGTTGGTCAATGAGATGTCTACGGGGGTCTACGATAATAGATTTCATTTAAACATGTCGTGGCTTAAAATAATTTTTACAGCCCATTAATGTAATTCTTTCATACACTAATAAATGATTTATATCTTAGTTAATCTCTTAAATATTAATCCTGCTATTCAAAAGAGCAAAAATTGTATTTAATTTCAATACTTATTTTAATAGGTTAATTTTGTCTACATGTAACTGATGTTTAACAAAAAGAAATGTAGACTGTACAGCGTCGATTATATAAAATTGTTCATTCCTTCCTGGTCAAACAATCATTTGCCTTTTTTATGACGATATGAAACTAATTACGCTGGTGGATCATCTGAGACAATGCCACCCTGACAAAAATAGATAAAGATTTGAAAAACTTTCGAATACTCAAAAATAAAGTTCAGAATAGACCCACAAAATCTCTCTTTGACATCATACAGAGAAGTTGATGGTTTGTGAGCGTCTTACAATATCTCTTTCATCAACATTATCTCGTTACTTAGAGCAAAATATGGAAAACACTATCGATAAAACATTGATATTACCAGTTGCTGTAGTTTTAAACATTGTTTTACACAAACCTACGTCTGATATTAATAAAAGAATTTGTTTAAGCAACAATACTGTTCAAGTGCACTTCGGTGGCATGAGTTATAAAATTAAAAGCTTCTTATGTATTTCTTTGCATATGACAAATATACAGTTTGGGATCAACGGCGTCACAGGTTCTGACAGGGTGTAGTGCTGTGTGCTGCAAACTGCCTAATGGTCGTTGCCTTTTTAATTTTTCTCAGGGTCAACCCACAAAACCTTTCCCATGTTTGGGTATAGTTGCAAGGCAGCAGAGTTTTGAATTCAGTTTTCCTTCTGCAAATCAAGGCTAATGAGCCCTACCTGTTCCAAGCTTACAGTTACTCGCCTTCGCCTCTTCTCATGTTAGTGACAACAGCTCCGCGGACTCAATATTTGAGCCAGACGTGAAAGATCAAGAACTAGACGAGAAACTGTTCTTTGCCAAACTTATATGGAATATGTAGCTTTAAATGACTTTTTCCACTCTTCAACTCACTACAGTTAGAAAATAGTTTTTTACAAAATATTGAAGAATTTGCCAAAAAGTTAAGAAGGGAGTCTACCGAAAACCAGAAAACATGGCATGAGACGAAAAAGTTTGGGAACCACTGCTGTAGATTTAATGTTTTCTGGAGGTTACAATATAAAGATGTTCTTTATCGTTTATCATGTCGCTGATTGTAACTCTATACTCGAATATGACTGATAGTTGTGTTGACATGTAACAAAGGGAAAACACGAAAATAAAGGAATGAGTTTAAAACTTTGGTAATTATTTTGTATTGTGACATGTTGAGAGCATAATTCTTCATTGGCTTGTAATTACCATGTGCATCCTTTCAATGTTTCCAAGCTACGTTGCTACTTTGAAACGATATTTATACATCAGGTTTCTTACTATTTATACTTTCTTTGGCCCATCGGAACCTACGAATGTTACTCTAATGAATATTACTGCACTGAGTGAAATATATCTTTTTATTATGAATAATATAAATGGTTATGTCATTGATTCCGAAATTTAAAAATGAGTGCAGTCTTTCATTGTTTTACAGGTAATGGAAACCCAGTTGCACCTGCATAGGAATACAAACTCAATTTAGAACACTTTCCTGGACAATGAGCTGCTCAAATATTGAACGAAATGAAAATTTTTTAAAAAGATTAAATTGCTTAGAAAGTACACTTATTAACTCTATTTTGACATTGTTACAAAGCTTATATCAACTCACACTGTTTGCTACAAATCGTGTAGGCCTACACGCTATCCCAGTATTGAAAGATACAACAGTTGCTAGGCGGATCTTTCCCTTTTTAAAAAAAGTGTTTTATATATTTTTCTAGTTTTTATTTTCCTTTATTGTGGTGGAAATGTGTTAGGAACCAAATATGATATTGTTTTGTTTTTAAATAGAAAAAACATCCTATTTTTACAATTGCTCAGTTCTGCAACGGTTCTATAGAGAGTCACGTGATTCCTACCGAGAGACTTTTGTCTGCCGTGGAGTACTGCCGACCTCCATTGTTGAAGAAAGTGTTGCCGCTGGTCAGCCAGGTGTCTCCATTGACGGACAGACTGTAAGAGCCGTTGGTGATGTTTACACTAAGTCCACGCTGACCTGTGACTGGGCCTGTAAACAATGATTACACTTTTTAGTAAAGAGTGCAACTGAAACAACTCTCTACTTTCTATTGCAGTATGAATGTGTATATTGGATTTTGTTTGTTCCGTGAATATTCATTACTCCATAAATCCTCATTGTTCTATAAATATTCTTTGATCCATAAATCTTCTAAATATTAATATGCACATTTTTGACACCAATAGACATTTCTCAAACGTTTGGCAAGATCTAAGTTTTAACTATTAAAAATATGTTCTACGACTGTAGACTTTAGATTCGAATCCATGCTTCAAAAAATAGTGTTTTGACCTGACTTATTTTTAGAACCCAGGCCTTCATGTTCTATTTACTGGAACAATGCCCCACTGATGGCTTCCTGGTCGGGCGGTATGCGTGGATTGTCTCGATGGTCCGTGGTTCATACCCTGCCCGCCGCCATCCCCCGTCGTCCTGTGGGAGGTTTGGACCAGGAAACATGTGAAACATTTTACAACCAATGTTAAAGTAATCTTCTTGATCTTAACTTGTTTAGTTTACTTCTTTACAAGCCCATATCGTAATGTTGACTTATGCATGGACAATACCTCTCTATGTCAGTGTTTCCCAAACTGTGTTCTGTGGAACCCTAGTGTTACGCGAGGCTTGAATAGGTGTTCCACAACTACTGGAATAATTAGCTATTAGGCCAGCACGTGAATTAATTTCTCTAAAAATAATCAAAGTGTTCCGCTCACATTGAGTATTTACTCAATGTGAGAAGTGTATGGTAAGGAAACAGTTTGGGAAACACTGGTCTACATATTTAACATCTCGTTTGAAGTGTATGGTAAGGAAACAGTTTGGGAAACACTGGTCTACATATTTAACATCTCGTTTGAAGTGTATGGTAAGGAAACAGTTTGGGAAACACTGGTCTACATATTTAACATCTCGTTTGAAGTGTATGGTAAGGAAACAGTTTGGGAAACACTGGTCTACATATTTAACATCTCGTTTGAAGTGTATGGTAAGGAAACAGTTTGGGAAACACTGGTCTACATATTTAACATCTCGTTTGAAGTGTATGGTAAGGAAACAGTTTGGGAAACACTGGTCTACATATTTAACATCTCGTTTGAAGTCTATTTCACGGCAGCAACTTTTATCCTGAACTTGTCAGTCTACCCCACAACAAGAATTCGCTTAGACTTGATTTGTTTTTCAAGTTTTGATAAGAAAATAAACAAAAATGACCACTACATCTGATATCAATATTTACTCTGAACAAAATATTGAATTTACATATTGACTACTTACCAAAACAGCACAAACTAAATGTGAGTAATATTGAAATGATAATCATTTTCTTATTTTCTTTTTTAACATAATTGCACATAGTTCTCATCCAGAAGTAATAACAAAAGTTCAAGGTTTTTAGTCACCACCTCATTGTAGTCTGACCAGAGATAACCTTTTATTGGTTCGTAGTTTACGTAATCAGTATAGCGATGTTAACCAATGGAGCTAAGCTATCTTTGGCTCAGGGCTTAATGCACTGGTTGATATACAGCGACGTTTTATTGGCGTAGTTTATTGAGGTCACATTAGATCAGTCTCACAAGACGCTAAAACCTTATAACACTAACAAAGATTTATTTTACGACCCGCAGACCTAACCCGATGAAATTATTGATGAATCGTTACAATGATAATCGTTACAATGATGTGAACTTATTTGGCGGTTGAAACCAAATTTAAACTAAAAGCAGCATCAGGGACCAAGTTGGTATTTTTTTAATTAGTAAAAATAGTGAATCAAATGCTGCTGTTTGCCAATTTGATGTTTCATTTGGAAGGTTTGGATTTTTTTTTCAGACGCGTGGTAAATTGCAATTGATCATTGCACAGACGCTTTTCATTGATTTTGTTATTTTAGTTAACATTGTCTTCGATATTAGTATTCGACGAAAAATCACATACTGAGTACCGAAAACATCTGGTGACTCATTCTGTACCAAATATTGAAATCCAGATCAACATACTACCATATTTGGAGCACCATCTGTGCAGATACCACTGATATTTTTCAAAGATATTTCAGAATTTTCCCAAAAAGTGTGGTGGAGGGGGGGTACTCAGTAAATGAACCAACTTTCTCTTATACATTCACGCACTGTCAAGTCGTTTTATGTGGATTGCAAAAGAAAAAACTCATCTTTCAATCTCCAACATTTTTATGCAAAACCATTCCTCTAAACTACTGAGTATCCATGACGACAAGGTTCGGTTGCTAGCTATCAAAATGACATCACAGTTTTTTCGGCTTCATACATTCGACTTAAAGAACTTCGCTACAAATGACGTACTGGAGTTTTTCTATTCCTGCTTAAACTAATGGGACAGGCAGTGGAAACAGTGGTGCATGTCTTACGAGAGTGTCCAAGAGCTGCGGGGAGATAACTGAAGGGTCACTTGAACTGCATGGAAGCTATGAGGCACTGCGTTCAACAACAGAGTCTCTTACCAGATTACTACGGGAGGCCCATGCTTTCCTGCCATGCTACCATTTTTCAATACGTTATGCATTTCAATACAAAGTTTACGTATTAAAATTTAAATGTATGGATGCCTTGTTCAACCTTTTATAAAACGTATATGTTTTGGTTTTATATATTACAAATTTCATTCTTTAATACTTGATATTTCTGCATCTAGCGTAATTACGTAATTTAATTAAATTGTATGTTGGCCGCTATACAAACATTGGAGACCTAAACCGACAATGGTTGACTGGTCGTGCGAGGACTGTCGTTTGGATTTATCGATGGTCCCGGGTTCAAACACTCCCCGCACCCATCCCTCAACGTTTTGGACCAGGAAGTAAACTACTTCAACTCTGAAGGATCCTCCGAAACATGTCAAACATTTTACAAATAAACCAAACAAACACGAAGACAGGTAAAAACAAAACTTATTTAAATAGACCCGGGCAGACAATTTGTCTGTGTTGGATGTGGCAATATATGTGGGTCGCTACTGGTTCTGCTTATCCGCGTGAATCACTGTACTCGTCCACATTCTTCAGACTCGAAGGCAAACGTTATATAAATACATTAAATATGTGTGACAGTATTAGTAATATTTATCGTTAATAAGATCATATCTAGATCTATATTGAAACCAGTTACAAATTACACCTTGAAATTTCAACCAGTTTGAATTTTTAAAAAAGTGTTTAATATAACACAAGAACTAAAACACGACACATGTCCTTTGGGAAATGCTGATGGTGCTATAAATGGCAGGGCCGACACCTCGACTGTTGTCGCAAACGATCGTCTGGATGGGCCCCAGGTCTAGAAGGAACCGGAAGGTCACGATTTCATAGGCGTTGACTATTAGGTTGATGATGACGTCACTAGACGTTTGCATAATAGAGTTCAACCGTTTCTGTGATATCGGGACCCATTTGTTTGGTTCGCCAAGTAACATCACCCTGGTTCTAAAAAAAAATAAAAAAATGTATGATTCATTTATTTATTGGCGATCCGCATGAGGAAGCTCTGTACACAAAGCATAGTGAAGTATACAAGTAGAAACAGTTCACGTTTTCATATTTACTTTTGTTTGAACAAACAACAAATAGATTGGAACATGATAAACAAAGAGGGAATCCATTTCATGTGCACTTTTCATGATGGAAATTAAAAAAAAAGAAACACTGATCAAATACATCCAATAGAGAAACATGATCGGCCTTTTAACTGCATTGATCTAAGTAGCAAAATCAGTAAAACTCTCTGTTTAAACAATATTTTTTCTGTTCAGACATTCTAGTGGACGTTGTTTGTTTTTTCTCTTCTAAAATGCGAAATAATTTGTAACTGAATGTTTTGTTATTTTACTGCGTCCTTACTTATCGGCTGCTTTTTTCAAACTTGATGAACATAAATAAAACATAACAAGTACATTTTTATTTAAAGGACAAAACCTCCTTGATTCAACTTCTATAGTCATTATTTTGCTCTTAATAGCTAAATATTGGATTAAAAAATATGGAACATTTTTTACCAAGGCCTATGCCCCCCCCCCCCCCCCCCCCCAATAAAAAAAGTTCCTGTTTAGGCAAATGTATAGATCGACTAGATTTTATAAATTTCTATTCCTGTAGATCTAGACTTAGAAGAAACTGCGCAAAATTCTCCTGAAAATGTATTTATTCAACTCTTGAATCCATAGGGCTCATGTTTGGAGATACACGCAGACGTATAATCTGTTGAAACTACAAATAGTTTAGTCCTTTAGCCGACAATAATTTCTGATATATTTAGAAACAAATATAACGGTCAAGCTAGAATTTTTCCAGGGTGACCAACGAGCTAGTAATTCTTTTCCTAACGATATACTTTATTATACATCCACTGTCTAATTTCTATAAGAATCGTTTGAGTCGTTTTCGAGAACGACTACCCAAGGTTTTGCCCTGAAGGTTTCGCTCACCTGTTTGGGATGTGGGGTTGAAGGTATTGTAAAATAAAAAAGTCCTCCTCTAGTTGGGTTTATTGCATTTTGTAAAATAAATGTCTGTGTGGAACAGAATAGGCTTTACAGACTTCACTTGTAACGTTCTGACCCTAAGTCTGAACATATATTCCAAAGATCGGCATTTACTGTGACCAAAGATCAAACTCTAAAGCAGTGTGTAGAATAGAATTATCAAAACGCTCAGCCAAAAATTTAATTTTATTCTGTATCTATAATTAAATGCCAATGCGATAAAGAGAAAAAAAAAGTTCTATTTGTAAACTCAAAACCTCTCCGTTTTGAAGTAAAAATAAAATACGAAAAAAAAAAAAACTTCGTTCTTCAGTTTTAAAAAAATACAAACTCTTAAGCCATGAAACAAAAATGCATTTTCAGGATTAAAATTTGGCACCTTTTTATTTCCTAAATTTTAATGACAATTTAAAAACAATTAGTTTTTAAAATGTTCTGTTTGAATATCTGTAATGAACATAAACCTGCTACTCTTAGTAGTGAGTTTAATCAAAAAAATAAAAGAAAGCTAACAGTCATTAAACACAAATTCAGTAAACTAAAATCTGTTGCAAATGTCAACTACAAAATGTTTTGTTCAAACTTTTCGTATTTTTAGAAACATTTTTTTAAAATAATTATCTTCAACATTTTTTGTTTCGTATCTTTCTCCTATTTCAAAACACGGAACACTTTCTATTTACAACGCTTAGAACTGCTGGACCTGAAGCGTAACCATGGCAGTAGATGGTCTGGATAGAGATTGGTTGGTCGTCTACGAAGAAATAAACCGCCACAGTCTCGTTAGTGTTAAGATAAATGTATAGTAGAACGTCATCTGTCGTCTGCTGAATATTGGTAAACCTCGTGGGTGACATTGAAACCCATTTGTCCAGTTCTCCTAAAATGGCGACTTTGGATCTGTAAGTCATCAAACAACGAAGTATTAACTGTCTGAAGAGTTCTCTTTTCCAATGTCAATGTTTCTTTATCATAAACTTTGTCCAAACAAATCAAACAAGGAGTGAATGACGATCATTTTAAAGAAATAGGTTGAGTTGTACACACACACACACACACAAATGGAGTTACAACAATGAATATGTAGAATAAAAAATGACATATAATAAAATGAGAAAGCTTTGTTAAAAGACAAACATTTGGTGACCAACTTAAGCTACCACATTCGTAGTCAACCATTTTATTATTATTATTATCGTTAAAAAATACAATGTTGTAAAATTGTTATGTTATTAAAACATCTTAGCCTAAGTGTTTAAATTTTTTTTACATGATTTATCATTTCATACGTTCATATTTTCATCAAGTTTCTTGGATCTGCTTTTAAAAGCGTCATTTAGTTTCTATAAGGACGTTATAACGAATGCATCTTGATGCGTAGAATGAGCCTGGTACACCCAGGTTTCAATATTTTAGATAAATCTCTATGCGAAAACCTAAAGGGAACATCTTACCGAACTCCCAATTGTAGTATCGGTGTTGTGTAGTACAAACAGAAGTTCACTGGCGTACATTCAGGGCCCAGGCGTAGGGGGCTGGCCTCGGAGAATGGTCGCGGTAAGTCGGTGAGATGAACTCCTGAATAAATTACACTCTCTGGCATCTGTTGGAAAAAGTTTAAGATCTTCTAAATGGTTGTTCATTTTATTTTAATGAAACATAATTCTTCTTCGTTCTCATTACATGGAAAACTCTGGTTTGACTTTGGTTTGACCGTTATACTTTTAAAAAATATCCTCTTCTAAAATTAAATTTGGTCTGGAGATAATTATTATCTTGAACACACATATGTAAGCGGGTAATCCCGCATGTATTCCTTAAAATAAACAGACGGCCAGGAACATTTTGTGCGCTGTCTTCTAAGTCTGGATCTATAGACCTAGCACCCAAGTAGAATCTTTTATAGAATACCATATATCTAGATCCAATAGTCGAGCTTAAACTTCTATCTTCTAATGTCGCTATGTCTGGATCTATGTCAACAAACTAGATACTACTATAATCTAGATCCAATAGTCGAGCTTAAACTTCTATCTTCTAATGTCGCTATGTCTGGATCTATGTCAACAAACTAGATACTACTATAATCTAGATCCAGTAGTCGAGCTTAAACTTCTATCTTCTAATGTCGCTATGTCTGGATCTATGTCAACAAACTAGATACTACTATAATCTAGATCCAGTAGTCGAGCTTAAACTTCTATCTTCTAATGTCGCTATGTCTGGATCTATGTCAACAAACTATATACTACTATAATCTAGATCCAGTAGTCGAGCTTAAACTTCTATCTTCTAATGTCGCTATGTCTGGATCTATGTCAACAAACTAGATACTACTATAATCTAGATCCAATAGTCGAGCTTAAACTTCTATCTTCTAATGTCGCTATGTCTGGATCTATGTCAACAAACTAGATACTACTATAATCTAGATCCAGTAGTCGAGCTTAAACTTCTATCTTCTAATGTCGCTATGTCTGGATCTATGTCAACAAACTAGATACTACTATAATCTAGATCCAGTAGTCGAGCTTAAACTTCTATGTTCTAATCTCGCTATGTCTGGATCTATATCACCAAACTAGATTCTTCTATATCTAGATCCAGTAGTATTTTCTCCACTACGGTTTTAATGTTGCCATGTCGGGATCTGGGGGGGGGGGAGGGTGTAAATGTCTATTTATTTTAAAATCTTTCATTAATTAGTTTTTACAAGTTACCTAATTGCTTTTACAGAATGTTATTTGTTTTATGAAGGAGGAATTGTCCTCTTTTAACAAGTTTTTTTTTTGTGCCACTAGTTTAAGGATTTAGACAAGACCATAGCTCTGAGATGAACTGTTTAGCACTCATATTCCGATACAGTTTGTCTAATCTAAGGAAGGATAACTCTCCTATCTTTCTATTTCGGAGAGGGATAATTGAGAAACATAATGTATGCTACGCTTTAAACTTGTTTGTTTGTGTGTATAGATCCTACCTGACCAAATGTCCAGCCACTGGATGGAGTCAAGTTGTAACTATTCTTCAAGTCAGCACCAACGACGATACCAAAGATGTAACCTGAGATGTTACTGTAGGTAGTGTAGACCTCCCCGTCTGGTCCCGCGTAGGTGGGGAACGCGCTCTGTAACAAGCAGGTTGTAGCTTACAAATTATAATAGTAGTGAAAGAAACATTTAAGAAACCTTCATGACGAAATGTTTCATGCCATTGGACATATAAGTGTTGTTAGGAACCAAGCCAAAGTCATCTAGTTATCTAACGCAAGGACACGAACTTGTCAACAAAAAAGTATATATTATTGCTCTGTTAGCTTTATTTCCTATGATAGGACACATGGGAAGTGTTAGGTATTTTCAGGTTTGTAATTTTAAAAACAGTATGTTCAGATATTTCTGTATGTATACGCCTATGATTAATACCTATATCTAGTGGTTTCAGATTATCTCTAACTTTCAAACCTACCCTTTTAATCTGATCGTCAATGGCTTTGGCTGGTTTACTAGGCTGAAGTATCCTGCCTTCCGAGTCACAACACCTGCACACATAAAGAAGTGAAGGTAAAGAGTGAAGATCTAGAATATAGACAAAGTATGTTTCTCTAAACAGAATGTACCTCTACAGAAAATAAAGAAACTTGGTGACAAAAATTTATTTTATTTTTCGAAACTCAGTCAGATCCTTAAAACATGCACTTCCTTCTAAGCTGGAAAAACAAAATTTGTATACGGTCATTCCCTATATGAAATAATCACCCAACCAATTGCAGCTGTCAAAGGAAACAAAAAAAAAACAAGAACAGTTAAGTACCCTCCCCCCACCCCCTTTTTCCGACCTAGCATTTAATAGGGCAGGTGGTGTAAAGCTAATCTGTTTTCTGTTTCTTTTTCCGACCTAGCATTTAATAGGGCAGGTGGTGTAAAGCTAATATGTTTTCTATTTCTTTTCCCGACCAAACATTTATTAGGGCAGACGATGTAAAGCTAATCTGTTTTCTGTTTCTTTTTCCGACCAAACATTTATTAGGGCAGACGATGTAAAGCTAATCTGTTTTCTGTTTCTTTTTCCGACCAAAAACAAGTAAGCATTAATTATTTTAATATTATGAAATACTTTCACCGAATTATATATAAGAAAAGTCAAATCTCTTCAAGTGAGACATAGGTAGGAGTGTCTACATTTCCAAGTAGAACCCGTTGTAACCAGTTATAGTCTGACGCAGACGAAGTCTTTGCTTTGGGGCGGAAAAACAAAGGGGGGGGGGTGATTTAATTCTCTCTGCGATTTTCTTCGACAGGAGTTCTTCTCTATATTTCAAACGTATTTACGGAAGTTGTTTTAAGGAACTAGCTACGGACAAACTGACCTCATCAGCACAGTGGTGTTAATGAAACCAATCCCGTCCCCAGGGCCAACTGGGCCAGTGCTTAACGTCGCTATCAGACTGTTTAACCTGGTCTGTGGCTCTGTTTTATCTACCGAAGAAACACACACACATTTCAATAAGACTTTATACTAATTTTGTTGACAGATAAAACAACACAGTTATCTAGCAATACTTGATGATAAGGAAACATGAGGTAAACAGTCTAGGATTTAGTAACTTATTTAAATGTTGTGACGAGAATGTTTCATATTGCTGAATATTTTCATCAAAGTTCAATTTGAACTAGAATGCATATTTTTTCACATAAATTATGGCTTTTGTATAGCGCTACTTTCATGCTTATAGCATGCTCAGAGCGCTTTGGTCCAATCTAGTTCTGGACCAGCGGGGGGAGGGTGTCTAGGAGACGGTTTTCCATGCTGCCTTTAGGCGCTCAGTAAACACAACTCTGCCCGAGTCTGGTGTCGAAACTCGAGCCCCCCTCAAGTCAAGCCAAGTTCAAGAGCACTTAGCCTCTCGACCACGCTTCCCATACAATTTCATAAACAGAAATACAGACACACAGACAAAGCAAACATTGATTAGTGTCAAGTTACTCTGTATCAGTTTCACTTACTTCCGTAAGGACTCCCAGGCTGAACCTCTGTTGTCCAGAACGTATCTTTAAATGGCGCCACGCCAAGAGCGTCAACAAACATGGAGGTGACGCCGATGTTCCATTGTTTGCCACCAGGGGAGTAGTCGCCACTGACACGTGCCTGAAGTCACATAAAAGACATTGTAAAACTGACCGCAAAGACATTTTGACGTGTTGAGAATGAAAAGATTTGATAAACCGATCCTTGTAAGTGAAGCTTTCAAACACTGGTAGAATAGAGTCAAAAACAAACAAACTAGTTTTTTAAAATATATACATTATTATTCTGTTACAACAGAGACATATCACTTTATTGTAGACCATTAAACATAATAATTTATAAACAGAGACTTTATGCTGATAGAAGCAGTCGAGTTATTAAAGTTTCAAGTAGATGTCAATCTTAAGAATTTTGAAAGGAAGGGTGTTCTAAGGTATATGTTGCGTCATTATCTGTTGAAAATGTTTTTGTAAAAGTAGTTGAAAGGATGTGACGTAATACAATGATGGCTTTCAACGTCTAGTCCTGTCAGCATGAAGTCTTAGGATAATTAATTCGTATGTTTAATTGTCAACAATAATTTATATTCACTGAAGTAACAGAACAACACTCCCCTGATTTTGTTGCTCAGCGCATGAGACAATATCGTCATCACATTGAAAGAAGTTTTCCTTATAAAACTTTAAAACATAAAAAAAAAATCAACAACAGCTTAAAAAGAAAATTAAATAACTGAGACGTAATTTGTTTCGCTAAAGACAGCGCGAGGTGTTGACTGTGACATTGAAATTAGTACCTGTGAGACAGAGGGTGTTTCTAAAGACTTCAGGATGTGACGACTGTAAGACATACAGTACCTGTGAGACAGAGGGTGTTTCTAAAGACTGCAGGATGTGACGACTGTAAGACATACAGTACCTGTGAGGCAGAGGGTGTTTCTAAAGACTGCAGGATGTGACGACTGTAAGACATACAGTACCTGTGAGGCAGAGGGTGTTTCTAAAGACTGCAGGATGTGACGACTGTAAGACATACAGTACCTGTGAGGCAGAGGGTGTTTCTAAAGACTGCAGGATGTGACGACTGTAAGACATACAGTACCTGTGAGACAGAGGGTGTTTCTAAAGACTTCAGGATGTGACGACTGTAAGACATACAGTACCTGTGAGACAGAGGGTGTTTCTAAAGACTGCAGGATGTGACGACTGTAAGACATACAGTACATGTGAGACAGAGGGTGTTTCTAAAGACTTCAGGATGTGACGACTGTAAGACATACAGTACCTGTGAGACAGAGGGTGTTTCTAAAGACTGCAGGATGTGACGACTGTAAGACATACAGTACCTGTGAGACAGAGGGTGTTTCTAAAGACTGCAGGATGTGACGACTGTAAGACATACAGTACCTGTGAGACAGAGGGTGTTTCTAAAGACTGCAGGATGTGACGACTGTAAGACATACAGTACCTGTGAGGCAGAGGGTGTTTCTAAAGACTGCAGGATGTGACGACTGTAAGACATACAGTACCTGTGAGACAGAGGGTGTTTCTAAAGACTGCAGGATGTGACGACTGTAAGACATACAGTACCTGTGAGACAGAGGGTGTTTCTAAAGACTGCAGGATGTGACGACTGTAAGACATACAGTACCTGTGAGACAGTTGGTATCTCTAATGACTGCAGGATGTGCCGTCTGTAAGACATACAGTACCTGTGAGACAGTTGGTATCTCTAATGACTGCAGGATGTGACGACTGTAAGACATACAGTACTGGATTCCAATGTCAAACTGTTCTGCAGCTTTTCCCATTCCAACCAACCAGCGTCGACCTATGAAGAGATCTGATTGCAGAACACGGTTTTTGTCTGTCTCAACATCCAACCAATCCTTTTGGAATGACATTGTGATAGAAAAGGATTTAGAATTTAAAAGTTGCTGTGATGGGTTCACCCTCTCTTACATCAATTAAATCTCTCTCTCTCTCTCTCTCTCACACACACACACACTCTCATTTGTTAAGACAAGTTTGTACTAATTCTCCTTCTTCCCTAGTGCTTTTGGAGCCTGAAACGGGTTGCTTGGTAATGCAGCTCATTAGATCTCACATGTAGGCTTACGTTTATTTACACTCAAATGACACAAATGAATGGAATCTCTAAATGCGTTTTTAAACCCAGCTTTTATCCACAAATAACCACAGAACTTAATTTAGTAGTGCCATGTTCAGAATACAATTTAAACACAAGAGACTAAATGATTATAGATTCTACTTTCACCTTCACTCTCACCTATCCCTTAGGGACTTAGTCTGTTGGACCGTTGGAGTACCACACAAGATCCATTGACCATTCTTCTCTGTCTTTTGCTTTGGATGAAATCTCTTTCAATGGCCCGTCCAATTACGTTGTGTTCACATCGCTGTCTGCTCTGTTCTTTTTTTTTCCTGGTACTTTTCCCTGAAGGAAGGTCTTTGCGAGCCATAAGGACCTTGTCAAATATGGCCATAGAGTTTTAGTTCGCGTTTTTTGACTGTAGTTAGCAGGTCACCGTAGGGTCCAGTCACTGTATTTAATCTTGTCTCTAATCTCTTCGTTTATGATGCGGTCTTTGAATGTGATCCCTTGGACCTTTCTGTAGCATCTAACTTCAACTTTCCCCCACTCAGATCTACTTATAGTCTCCATAAATAAATAAATAAATTATAGCTTTTATATAGCACTACTTTCATGCTTATATCATGCTCAGAACTATCTCATTTAAAGGACCTGTGGGGGGAGGGGGTATCTGCTCGAGTCGGGTGTCTAACCTCGAGCTCCTTTCGTAGGTAGCCAAGCCATGCCAAATTCAAGCGTTTTAGCCTCTTGATCACGCATCCATATGTGTCTCCTGTTTTATCAGTTTTCATTTCCTGCCCGGACAGACATGTAAGGATTAAATATAAACTAGCTCCTCATTATTAACAATATAATCCCAGTACATACTATTACATCAATCTCCACACGCACACACACACTTCATAACACTTCCATCTTCTATGAAATATTAGTTCTCCCTCATTTTAATCCTCACCCTGATAATACAACCAAAGCTGACACAAAAATAAACTTTAACTAGATTAAACCCTCATACTAGTAGTTAATAAAACCCGGCCAAACTATAATGTGTGCTGGTGTGGTCATTACCTGTTCATACATAATGAAAGGTCCCCATTGTTGAGTCATGTTGAAAAGATCAACCCAGAATTGCTAAAAAAAAAAGGAAAGTTATTAAAACATTCCCCACCTTCATTGTAATGTCATGTATTAAATACAAAGCATTGACTTATGGACTAGATCTAGTCTTACATCTTTAAACCTTTTCTCAAGATGTCGATATTAACAATTCAACATGATTGAAATTAAAAATAGCTAGCTTTTTGGCGTATCCGGTGTAGAAAATAAAGGAAGTGTTTATAGCTATGTTTTTTAAAAGGTTTCTGATAATTATTGTGCGATGTTATTCACTGCACAACATAATTTTCTAACCTCTTCCATTTGTAGAACAAAAGTGATGTCCAAACAAATAGTCAACTAACGAGTGGTAGTAAGGAAGATTGGATACAAAAAATCAACTCAATTTATTTTTATTTAATTGGCAACAGTGACGTTTAAATGGGTGTCCTTGACATTGTTTAGTTTATCGTGAAAATCTCGAATCTTTTTTTTAATAGAAATTCTTTTTTATTGTCTAGACTTCCATTATTGTCCAAGTATTCCATTTCAGCGTTTATTTAGTTTAAGATGGAAAAGAATGGGGCTGGGCATGGTCCACAAGACGAAAGTCTTTAAATTCAGTGCTGGACTGGAGAAGTCACTCTGCTTGATGTTAGGCAGACTACAACCTCGGAGGCTGAAAAGTTAGCGGAAGAAGCAGAGTGGAACAAAGATCATCGCTAGGAAAGCTGATTTCTAGGGGGGAAGGGCCTCGGGAATAAAACAATGCACCTCATTCAGCAATCGTAAGCAAACTGCCCTCAAGTCACGTGCTTCCCCATCTTGCCTATACAACTTAAGACATAATTCGAATCAACTGGTTCATGGCTACCGTCTACTTACATCATCATCAGGCACTGCCAGTCCAGAGTTCAAATCTTCAATAAAGTTATACCGCCCACCGTTGTATTTGGCATACGGAGTAGCACCATCCCTGTTCAGGTAAAAAAAAAAACAGCAGATAGATTGCACGTGAAATATAAACACCACAACAGCGTTACAGTTGTGTTGAACTATGTTAAAAATAGAATTGAAAAAGAAATTACTCAGATAGCGATTTAAAACTGTTTAGACAAATTAGACCAGGAGGGTCTTATGTCTTAAAGTAATTTTTTTTTCTATGGCCGACTTAAATGTCAAGTCGCCTGCAAAACGACTAACCGCCTTTACTTTCCACAATAAACGATGGCCTTTTAAGGACCTAAATAGGTCTATAAGCCTACTATTAGCGCATGTCAATTAGTATAATTAGAGAAAGAGGCGTGGAGGTGGTGAAATTGTAAAATCTGCCCAACTGTCAAACTGTAGGTCTCGTCTTCTTGTAACTGAAGGGTGTTACTAGACTAGGACTAGACGTTTTAGTTATGGACTTGATAAAGTCCAGCCAGATCTATGTCTGTAAGCAATACAAAGCTGGAATATATGTTAAGTGACAAAGATGATATGTTAGAAAAACCAAAGTCTATTAATCGCTCAAACTTACCAGAATCGGTTATGACACGAGAAGGGAAGCTTGGTTTGATCAGATAAATATCTGAGGATGTATTAAAGAAGTAGAGCATCAACAGGTCTACGGATACAAACAAAAACAGTCTCTAGTTGGTTTTTTTTTGTTTTTTTGTTAAAAGCCAATAAATCTTTCAAAGCGAGAGAAAAGGAGGAGATATAGTGAAAGAGAGAACGTTAGAGAGAAAGTTAGTGAGAGGAAGAGATTGATAAAACAAAAAAGAGAGATCGTGAGAGAGGGAGGGAGAGAGAGATGTAGAAAGAAACAGACAGACAGACATAGAAAGAAAGAAATATAGATAGATAGATAGATAGATAGATAGATAGATAGATAGATAGATAGATAGATAGATAGATAGTTATAGATAGATAGATAGATAGATAGTAAGATAGATAGATAGATAGATAGATAGATAGATAGATAGATAGATAGATAGATAAATAGATAGATAGATAGATAGATAGATAGATAGATAGATAGATAGATAAATAGATAGATAGATAGATAGATAGTTAGATAGATAGATAGATTGATAGATAGATAGTTAGATAGATAGATAGATAGATAGATAGATAGATAGATAGATAGATAGATAGATAGATAGATAGATAAAGTACACATTTTGTTTACTTGAAGCCATGGGGAAATACTTCAGGCATCGGCGTCCATGTTAAGACACCAGATTTATGTCCCTTTTCATACCACCAGGAGTCATACTGAGTGTACCTGTCACGCATCAATAGTGATAAGACTTAGGATTGCCATGAAGACTATAAAACAACAGGAACACGTCAAAGTAACAGTTACACTTACAATGTTTACATTCGTCATACTGACAAAACTACTTACTTACTTGAATGGTATAGTTTGACTTTTGATGTAGCTAACAGCGTCCAGTATAGTTGTTTCGTAATTCTTACCACTCTCAGTGTTGTAGTAGTAGTAGGCACCTTGGGATAAACACAGATAAAAGTCTGGGTTCTAATAGAAGTGGAGGTTTGCACGAAATCAATAGGTATATATACAACTCACGACAACCAGATTTAAAAAAAAATATTTAAATTAAAAGGATAGGAATGAAGATAAAAACACATGCACGTGCATACCATTATCAGTCCAATAGCCCATAAAGTTCAAGGTCGTGCCATAGTTCCTCCTGTTTTGGTTCCGCCTGTACACCCGTTTAAGAAGTTTGCCCCATTCAATCATGGCCTGGGTTTAAAATAAAACACGAAAACAGTGTTGTTCTTTTTGTCTTTACAATTCGATGAGAACACTAGATGTCTATATCCACACAGAAATCAAGATTTCTTTTCTAAACATAGTGCAAAGCAGAAAGTAGGCTAGAGCTGCACTTCTGAAGATAATCTCAAACGTCTGGGTTTTATTTTTTTGTTTTAAAGCTGTAAAGGTTTGCAGAAAATGTTTGGGTCACTTAGTTTGGAGAGACTAACAAGCGAAATAGAACATCAAAATGCTGCTACCATGGTCTTAGCCAATATTTTTTAGGAGCAGGGGGATTTGAAACCCAACCCTACCCACCTCCTCTGGATACGCCCATGACTGCTACATTCATTGCGTTGAGCTTAGCTTCATTGAATTTTCACTGCTAGTGAAACGGGCACATTTCTTATTCCATAGGCTAGGACAAATTGTTACAAGGGCTTCTCCTTCCCCTAGTGCTGTAAGAGCATGGAATGGCTTGGCCAGGAAAACCAATGACTTAGCAGAGCGCAAGTCTCTAATAAACATACATGACTAGATCAAAATGTACACGTGTTTGTTTCAAATTAAACTGTTATCCTTCTGATTGCTCGGCCGTGTAGTTTGCGCTTTAGTCTGTCATGATGATAGTCCCGAGTTTGAGCCCCCACCTGCTGCCATTCTGGTGGCGTTTTTTGCTAGGACGTAATAATCTTAGTGGACAAAATTAAAAACAAACAAAAAAAATGTCCAAAAATGTCTACTTCAATTACCTTGTCGGTAGCGCTTTTTAAAAAAAAATAGCTTTAAAAAGTTCCTAGCAGGACGGAATATCCCCACCTTATGTTTTGGTACAGTCGTTTAGTCATAAGTTTCCTGGACATAGAGAAGGGATGACAAGGATAGGATGCTCAGTTTGGCTGTCAGTTTAACAACCACGCATGACACATACTTGATTAGACATTAAAAAAAAAAGAATATCCTCTAATTGTTACCTGGTTTATGCCCTTGTCGCTATAGTAAACAATAAAATCGATGCTGTAATTCTGTGGTACGGTATCAACTAATCCCATAATTCCGTAACTCAGCTGCTGGTATTGCTGTGAGAACTGGTTAGAGGCGGCCATGAACTGACTGAGAGGGGAGATTATCATCGCATTACTAGCGCTGTCAAAGATGACCAATGGTCCTCCACTTATGCCCGTTGAAAATGAAGCACCATACTGCCACCTGGAAATTAAAAAAGGAATATTACTCTTTCCAAGTGCAAAATAAATTCTTGACTTGTTCTTTGATCCAATGAATGGGTTTTTCTGAATTCTGATACTTGGTGTGTAGGCTAACCCTAACCCTAACCCTATACAACTGTACCTACCTAAATAAATCGTAAACAGAAATCAAATATTTTATTTATTGTAGGATATATAGGTCTGTGGTTTTAAATAAATAACTTTCGTAACTTATTTAGTAGAGAAATAAATTTTGTAATTTCTTTTACTCAAAGTTTGGGCTATTCGCGTCTGACACATACAATTTTTACATGCAGCAAGATAGATCATTAATTTTTTAAAAAATCATCCATGGGCATTATAAATTGAGAAATCCTAAAATTGTGTGTTAAATGTGCGATTCTTACCATCCAAATTTCAGATCACTGTAACCTGCCATATCTCCGCCATAAGCAAGAAAACCCATGCCGCCATTGGACAGTGCCTGGAAGGAGGGGAAACTACTAATGACTTGAGTTGTGTCATTGGCAGACGTTCTGTTGGCCTGTACATAGTACTTCTGAAATAAGTGAATTTAAATAGCATAGTGTAGTGACATAAGGAGAGTGGCAGAGGATAGTAGCAGGGGATAGTAGCACAGGATAGTAGCAGAGGATAGTAGCAACCAATGGCTAGGCAGAATTTTAGTCATTGATTAACATGCATGACAAGATTGACCTACGGACGTAGGACGTAATCATCTTCTTTTTGAAGTAACGTCTATATATTTCCTAAGATAAGATAAGATAAGATAAGATAAAATGTAAAAATAAAGATGAAAAGAGGAAGATTGGGAGAAATGTTTGAAATAAATAAATAAAATAAACGGGGTCAAGGCCGCCCTATAGAAAGACCATTGTTACCAACCAACCCAATAAAACATTTCTTTGTGCTCTGAGCGAAAAATCTGGGAAGTGTGCTTTACATTGTTGTAATGCGCACACAAATTATTGTATGCATAATTATTAGCATTACTTCTTTATTATGTACACCAAATACACCAAAAAATTGTGTTTTTTTATGGATTCGCCTTCATGCATGAAAATCTTTAAGATGAATTGTAAATAAGTAAAGAAGTATTTTTTTTTTTGGATGTGACTCAATAATTATATCAATACTCTTTATTATCCATGAGGACATTTTTTTTGACAATTTTACATTACAAAAAAAAAAAAAATCAACCAAAAACAACACATAACTAGAGGTAACAATTTGTAAGATAGCACAAAATATACGTTCATACCCCAGTTTCTCTAAAACATTAAATGCCAAATTCATAACAGTAAGCTACATTTTTCTAACCATTTAACTGCCAAAAAAAAAATAGTTCATAACTTTTTGTGTGATTAGTGTCTTCAATGGCTGTGATGCTAAAATGTCACAATCATGAAGAAGAGGGTGATTTTGTTTGTGCTTTACATCTTTATAGCTTTGTTCGCAGTGTTTTTCTCAAATAGGTGTCCAAGTGCAGTTTGTTTCTCGCCTATGTTCTTACTAGCAGCATTAAAAATTTTATAAAGTTTTTATTTTTATTTTTTATTTTGTTCATAGCAGGCAGTGATGTTAAAACTTATAATACTGCAAATGAGTGCACTAAAGTTCTTGTAACATTATTCTAAACTATCAAAAACACAACAATCCGTGTATGAATCCTATTCGTTCGTCCATTTATTTATCAGTCCCTTTATATTTGTTTACAAACATACCTGAGTGAAGATGGCAATGGGTAGGTCTGGATCAGTGTAGGTTTTAATGGTCGTGGTGACAGGTAGCGAAGCAGCCAGATAATCAAAGTTGGTGCTCTGCCATTGTCCGATGATATCTCT
Organism: Biomphalaria sudanica; assembly: GCA_036873155.1. NCBI lineage: Eukaryota > Metazoa > Mollusca > Gastropoda > Planorbidae > Biomphalaria > Biomphalaria sudanica. The sequence goes on from JAZGLO010000985.1 coordinate 1,784,895, forward strand.
ACCTGATGTAGACCAACTGCGAGATAACTGTAGGACATAAAGGACATACTTTTTTTAAATGTATGCTACCAAACATGGATTAAGTTTTGTTTTACAAAAAAATTTCATTGTGATTTAAGAAAAAATAATAATTTAGCATTTTTCATGATTCCGAAGAGTGAAAGAAAAGTAGTTTATTTTCACGTGACTACACAAAGACTCAGCAAAGTCAGACATATTCTCTACCCAGAAGAAATGATGAAAATAATAGAGTGTAAAATAAATGAGAATTGGAACAGCTCACATTCCAATTACAAGAAACAGGATGTCTGTTATAAGCTATTTCGACATGACCAACGCATAATTGTTCGACTCAGAACCGGACACAACAGAATGAGACAACATATGTTCCGGAAGCTTAAAGTCGGGACTAGTGAAACTTGCCCTTGCGGAGCATCACCAGAGAATGCTGACCATGTCCTTCAAAGCTGCCTAGTATATCAAGAGGCTGACTTGGCAGAGCTTAAGTCATTGATTAACATGCATAACTAGATTGACACATTAAATGCGTAGGACGTAATTATCTTCTCTTTTGAAGTAGCGTCTGTAATCATGGGCGCCCGCAGGGGGGGTGCAAGGGGGTGCACTTGCACCCCCCTGTATTCTGAGTAGCCAAAATGTAGCAATTTTTATTTTTGCACCATCAGATCAATTAAAATCTAAGTAGCAACTGAACAAGTAGTGCTTCCACTGTTGACTGAAGTACAGTTGTAGTAGACTAGCCTAGGCTTATCAGGCACGACCATTACGTGCACCCCTCTGAATTCTGGGTAGCCAAATTTTAGCCAGTTTTTTATACCTTCAAATCTTAACATGCAGTGCTTCCATTAAAATAAAATGAAGGATAAGCTATTGTTGTAATAAACTGTAACAAGCTAATCTGTAGTTAATATCCGATCATATACGCTTGCAATTCGATATTCAATATTTTATAGCACGTTAGTCGTAACGATTTGTTTTAACTTGCATATAATTAATAGCTATTATTATATTTAATATTTAGTGAAGACCTAGAATATGATAAAGTATTTTTTTTTGTCTTGAAGTAAAAACCCTTGCCAGCTGTCTTTTGATATGTGAAAGTTTCTTTGAACAAGATTGAAGAGTCCAGTCCTCTTGGTCAATGTACTTACGTCTTACGGAGTTGCGGTCAGTGTTAGCGCTCAACAAATTCAATAGCAGGTTAAACACGTCTACCATTTGGTGATAGAAGAGATATAAAAAAAAAAAAGTTCTTCCCATACCAGCCGAGTCAAAACATATATTTGTATGATTGTATCGACGGAGCACTGGCAGAAGCAGGAAATCAAAATATACTATATACTGCGTTTTCTTGGTATTTCTATAATAAAATGCAAATATTTCAGGCAATGAACAGATGTGTTTGAGTGTTGGATTTGTTGATGGCGATTGTACTCGATAAGAACTCATTGGTTTTGCCATTGTTGTTTAGAGAGACGCACTGCCTGTGTCGACCTTCATTGTCAGCGAATACATTATGTACATTTTTCCCATGGACAAACAACTCGGCCAAGGCTACGATGTCTGCCACGTGATGGGTAGCATTTAAAAGTATGTTCAGGCAAGGATTTGTGAAAAATATCCTAAAGCAGACATTGTCCGTTGCGAGTCGCACAGACTTCAATTTTTATTATTGACTTGAATGCCATTTCAGATATGCGTAATGCTGTTGGTGTCATTTAGAAGATTATCTATTTCTTCCATAACAGTCCCAAGCAAGAGCGTTGATGCTAAATTTGCCTCTTTTGTGTGGGATACAATGGACTGGAAAATACGAATTCAGTCGCGCTTTAAGTCACAACTTTGAGAAGATCTTTGACTGTTTGGCGTTTTTTAAAATAACGGCTATAAGTGAAACCTGCTTCTCATGTGTTTCTGATTTGTCTTTTAAAAGTCAATTATTCGTCTTTTCATGAACCAGTTTCCGTGATGTTGCAGTCTGTCCATTTTAGCATAAGTGGCCGCTTAACAGCACATCAGCAGTCACATTAATGACATAAATACCAACTTGGCCATGTTGAGAAACACTTCAAGGATGCATTTTGAGGAAGGCGAGAAGCCTGGCAGGCAAGCGAGATATTGAGTTGGTGCTACCGAGAATTTGTAGTCGTTAGATACACCGAGAAAAAAACATATGCTTGGATTTCTGGAGTTATTAAAAAACCCAGCTTTACATGACGTCACTTTGTTCTTGACTTTCTTCATGAACGTCTCACTATTCAAGCAATAATAATGTTCAGTTCAACTTGTTTTGTCTACATCCTAAAATGATGCAAGAGCTGCAACGTTATGAAGAATATCAGCACTGCAGATAAGCGTTCATCGCCGGCTTGTCCATCGCGACGAGAAGCAATTCAGTAGTAAAGTTATTATGCAGCGTTTGCATTTTTTGTTTGATCAACCGTCGGGATGTACAGACCGCACTTTACCATTGTGACGGTCAATAGTTTGTTCATGTGTTTTGTTTTGTTTTAAATTTCATGTAACAAGTATTTACTGTGAACTTAATATCACATAGGTATGGGCGTGGCGTGGTGCACTATTTCTTTTCTTTAAGATTCTTTGTAAAAAAAAATTGCAGTTACGACTTTGAGCCAAAAGTGGCGACTTGCACACCCCTGCAAAAAATCATGCGAGATCCCATGTCTGCAATATATATAAGATAAGAAAGATGCAAAGAATTTTAAAATAATGATACATTTTTTGACCATTGTTTAAATTCATTATATTGATTCATTCAATTCATAATATACAGTCTGCTTTTCAAACTCTGATGATTCTAACTTGAGGAGAGATCTATTCCGAGAGCGCAAATAGGAGCGGTCGCTTGTGTCAGATCATTTGAGAGCTTTCTCGTATGAGAATTTAGACATGTGAACACCAGATGTCGTTTGCAACTCTTTTTAAAAATGTATTACATATGTAGGTACTATCACAGGAAGTTGATTTCAGAGGTAATGAGCTACTAAGGCATGTAACTACAGAAGTACAGGACACATTAAAATTATAATACAACAAGAGGTAGAGGCCTACAGAGGTAGAGGCCTACAGAGGTAGAGGCCTACAGAGGTAGAGGCCTACAGAGGTAGAGGCCTACAGAGGTAGAGGCCTACAGAGGTAGAGGCCTACAGAGGTAGAGGCCTACAGAGGTAGAGGCCTACAGAAGTAGAGGCCTACAGAAGTAAAAGAACTACAGCGGTCTAAGAACTACAGAGGTAAAAGATTACAGAGGTAGAGGACTACAAAAGTAAAAGAACTACAGCGGTCTAAGAACTACAGAGGTAAGGATTACAGAGGTAGAGGACTACAAAAGTAAAAGAACTACAGAGGTTTGATAACTACAGAGATATAGGACTTATGTTAGTCTCACTTTCAGGGAGTAGTCGGCCGTGGAGTATTTTTTACCGTTGTTGTTAAAGAAAGTGTAGCCACTGGTCAGCCAGATGTTGCCGTTGACTGTGATACTGTAGCTGCCATCTGTCACCACATTCACCACAAAGTTGCCAACACCTGACCAGAAATATCTGGACACTAAATTTATGTTACACACTTCGAAATTAGATCACAATACTAACTAATTTTATTCAAGACTTAAGTAATCACTCTTTTAAAAGTTACACACGAGCAGCATACTGCTCCATCCATCAATCCATTCATTTAATATACATGAAATCATGTGGGCCCCCTAATGGTCTATTTTGGTGACCAGACATCCCAACTGTTCAGGCGGGACAGCATATGTCACGCTTTCATACAAAAAAAGTCCATCATCATTTCATACTTCACTCTCATTAAGTGAATTGTCTTTTGATTAATAACTACAAGTTATGCTATTCTGATGTTCCTTACTTTATGCATTACATTAAAACGTTTTTGTAATTTACTTTACGTAGACTTAGATCCTCCCACGCCGCTCGGTGCAATAATACACAGTATTTATAATACATTTGTTTTTAAATCCTAAATAGTAAGCCTTATTAGCCTATATTATATCTAAAACATTATTCAAAAGCTAAAAAGCAAAACTGACCTTTGTCCACCGCAAAAATCAGAAATAAAAATATTAAAAACGTCATCTCTGAATGAATATTTCCATTTGGTACAGAGATAGTTGAAGTGTTTTGACCTATCTAGAATGTAAAGTCATGCTAAGGCCATTCACTGTAAAGTAGGACTGTAGTAGATGTCTTGACTGATTAACATTTTCGTCTTATATTATCTATCGTCTAATAATACATGCAAGATACAACAATAAAGAAAATAAAACATCAAAACATTCAGCTATAAATCTACATTCACTCCAGTGTTAACTTCTTATCTTGGACATTGTCCATTATCTATCTAGCCGTGTCCTATTTTTTAACAATGGTAATTTGAATACATCTGTCCACATGGTATCCACCTGAGTAGGTTTACAAGACGTGCGGCAAAAAAGGACATGTCTTCCTCTTTAAGGACGTGTCCTCCTCTTTAAGGACGTGTCCTCCTCTCTGAGGACAAGTCCTCCTCTTTAAGGACATGTTCTCTTCTTTAAGGACATGTCCTCCTCTTTAAGGATGTGTTCGCCACTTTAAGGATGTGTTCTTCTCTTTAAGGTTGTGGCCACCGTGCGACAGGAGTCGCCCTGAACCGACTTTTACTGTTGTATGCTTCCTTATATATGGAATGGGTTGCCTGAATCAGCCAGGAAAACCAACGACTTGTCAGAGTTTAAGTGATTGATTGATTAACATGCATGACTAGATTGACACATGAAATGTGTAAGACGTAATAATCTTCCTTTTTGAAGTAACGTCTGTAATCTATACTGAATTTAATCCTTGAAATACTTAGTTTAAACACAATTTCATTTCTAACTCTACCAGGAATCTAAAAAAAGTGTTATAATGACTGTCCATTAGTAGGCCTCTATTTCAAACTGTTTAGAGCAAACGTGTTACTTGTCAACAGGAAGTGACGTTGGATGGTAAAGTTTCTCTCATTCGTATATTTAAAGCTGTTCAAAGCAAACACGTGTTTCTTTTGTTTTTTTGAAGGAAAAAAATGCTTTTGTTCAAAGTGTCTTCGTTTATCAACGCACAGTGGACATAAAGAGAAATAGTCTATCTCTTTGTTGGTTTTTTCCTCCTGCGGATATGCAGGTGTCTTGTAACTCTACCTCAGAGAAACAGTTCCAGAGGCAGTTTTCTAAATGTACAGTAGTCTACAAGATTCGATCTACAGACATCCGGCTAGGTTTATTTACCACAAAGCTGTATTTAAAGATCAATAGAAGATCTAAGTTTATTTTTTTGAATAGGTTTTTTTTTTCTTTTTGCAGTATTTTGTAGAACCACATTGTGATGTTTGAGATTTCTTCAAAGATTTTCGACAATCTTTCTTTCTCTCACATGAACATTTGAAACACTCTGTCAACGTATACACTGCACTCACTCGAGCTTTCTCTACATACAAACACAATTTTAAGTCTAGGACATAAAACATAACATTGAAACATGGGGAAGTGAATCCTTGATCCAGACACCATAGAGCACAGTATATGTTTATGATCACAACATTCCTCCATTAACAAATGTATCAATTAGAATCAATTAACACCAGAGGACCAAAGCACACATTAGAGAGTTGTAGACATTAGAGAGTTGTAGACATTAGAGAGTTGTAGATTGTCAAGCACACATTAGAGAGTTGTAGATTGTCAAATAAGATTGTATTGAGACTAATACATCCAATGTGTGTGTGTGTTGATGCTGAGATGCTAGCATGTAGAGAAGAAAGAACAAAGTGAATATTAAAACACTCAGAAAGCAACCAGAGATTCTACACATACATTCCTTTATTCCATAGATTAGTTCTGTAGTAGTTTATCCAACATTTCTTTTCACAATTTATAATACACTATATACAAGTAATCATGTAGTGACATCATTCACAAAATATTTCAGACTGAATTGTTTTGTTATGAGATTAGTGAAAATTAAACTGGGTGCTTTAACTAAACATCAGAAAAACCATAGAAAAATAAATGCTAGGATCAAATATCTTAAGCCACATGTACAAAAACTTCATCAAATTAATTGGTTCCATTTCACTGACCAAACTGAAAACTTTCTTGTAAAAAAAAATTAACAACCCTGAACCAATCTTTCTGTGTCTAGTCCTCACACATTCATCATTGTACATGATCACACAACTGTATTTATTGAAAGCTATACATTTCAATTCAAATGATTTACCAATCTGAGGCTATCAATCATAGCATTCTAGAATCTTAATATAACACAAAGTTATAGTGTAAGTTGAGCCAAATAGTAAGAAAATGTTCTCTGGCAATTCAAGGTGTTTTTGTGCTAAGACCTGTCTAAAATAATGTACTTCTGGTGCTGAATGCTTCAATGCACTACTAATACTGTGTGCACCAATGTACAACTAATTTTGTGTGGAACAATGTACTTCTGTGCGCATCAATGTACTTCTAGTTCTGTGTGCACACAAGAATGTGAAGCTCAAACTCTAGACATTCAATCTGTCATTTAGTTTTTTAAAAGGTTACATAATTAAAATGGTTGATAATAATCAATACCACTACCAAAAGAAATCTCATAAATTTGACTGTAAGAACAATTGAGTGATCCACCAACAACATAACTGAAACCCTTATACTGGTTCAACAGTTTAGATCTCTTAATGGAAGGGTCACTGTTTCAACAGATAATATTGGTGCATAGCTTGTACATGAGCTTGGCACTTAAAGGATTATACAAAAAGTACTATATTAGGCCCCCTAACTGAGCTTGGGGAGGTTTAGCTACAGGTTCAACAATCTTCAACTTTGTCAACAGTAATAAGACATTGTCAGTTCCAGACATACATATTTTAAAGTATTATAGGTTTCAGATGAACTAAATGATGATTATTTTACTGTCAAAAATATTTAAAAAAGAACAATATGTGAATATGCTTATATAAAATTATGCTTAGCAAAAAGTAAATGTGTATATAATAAAGTCAACTAGTGAACAGATGATTGACACTGTGAGAGAATGTGTCTGCTGTATGTGTGGTGATCAACATGTACAACAATAGCTCCAGGGGTAAAACTGCACATTTAACAAGGTCAAGGTATGAGGTATTATGTGTAGAGTTGTTTCTCCTGTTTTAGCAACGCCATCTCAAGCTCAACAACAGAACACAGAAATCAGCTAGAAGAATAGATACACAAGAGGGTTGGGTGGTGGAGAGCTCAGATAATGTATAATGGAGGCGGAGACTTGTGATCAAATCCAAGTCACTAACACCCCCCAGTGGACAGGGTAAAAACAAATATATGTCCAAAAAGTAACCGTATGAACGCATGGAAGACTTGCCATAAGACCAACAAATAGAATGAAACTTGATACATCCCAACACCAGTCTGTGTTGGGCCAACAGGTCTAGAACAATTAGAAGACATTAGGATTGACCAAACAGTGCAAAGAACACAAGAAACTGGAAGAATCATCCAAAGCTGTACCTTCAACAATTCAGTGAATATGGTACTAAGTCGTACTAGATCATACTACATTTTTTAACAAATGTACTAATCAAAGGACTAATTATGAAATTAGTCTCTAAAATTTCAAGAAATAACAACAACAAAAAATGTGATTCTATCTTTATACTTCTAACCCAGTACACAAAATGAACAATCTCTAAAAGTAATGGGCTTAGTGAAAGAAAGTATCTTAAGCAACTGGAAAACAAAAATATTACAGACTGGTAGGAAATCACATACAGAGATAAATAATCAGAGTAAAAAACATATATATATATATATAATGTATAGAATGCTTACTCTAAGAGACTATGGAAGCTACTTAATGATTCAATTATTCTTGAATTCTTGTCAAATTATTTGGAGATTAGACTTAATAATAACCAACCAAAACATTCATCGTTTAATCAACTTTGTCATCTTCATTTTTCAAAATAAAAAAAAAAAGGAAAAATTTCCTCTAAAACAAACAATTCTTTGATCTATTTTTAAGTCTATAACAAAACTAGGAAGTATGAATGCTTACAGGCACCAAAGAAATTCCTTGTTTAGGACAGACTATTTACAGTTGATGACTTATAATTAAAAAAAAAATAATTGCAACAACAATCTGAAAGTGATAATTTAAAACTATTTATATATATATATATAATGTATGGGGTGATATCAGTAAAAAAAAAAATAATCTCATCCCAACACTTCTAGATGAGTATGTTACACATTAGTTTCACAACCAGCAGATGAACTTTAAACTGAGACAAACAATTCTATTGTCCAATATGGTGAAGTATGCTATTGTAAAGTGCTCACATGAGTTGATATATAAAAATAGAGAGAGAAATTTGTATTTGTACAAAACAATATAAGAAAACAAACAGTATCACTGCAGACATATTTGGCGCAGATTAACCAATCATTTTTATAACATTACGATTGCAAATATCATTTTGAAAAAAATCATAATGAGATACTCATCATTATGATTAAAGATTTCTATTAACTACTGAAACTAATTTCTATAAAATCTTCAGATCAAATCTTTAACAGAAAACATTAATCTCTTAATTACACATATGAAAAAAAAACAAAAACAACAAAAAAAAAAACAACTTTTTACTACACGACAGAAATGTTAAGACCAAATGCTTTGTAAAAATGAAACAAGGTGGATAATGCTTCAGGTCACAAGGTGGAGTACACCAACAGAATCTTTCTTTGGGATTAAGCAACATGAGCAAGAGCTGAACAACATACACAGAAATACAAGTCACCCCCTTCACCCACCTTCTCTTTTAAGTCCCAACAGTTTCATATACTATGAAGTCTTGTGAGGCATGACTTAGAAATTATTGGGAGGGGAAGGCATTCTAAACCATTTCAATAAATGAAGTTGAAAAGAAGATTTGGCATAGAATCACATCAAGGGTACACAAAAGCCAGCCAATCATATCAAGGGTACACAAAAGCCAGCCAATCACATCAAGGGTACACAAAAGCCAGCCAATCACATCAAGGGTACACAATAGCCTGCCAATCATATCAAGGGTACACAATGACATGGTTGAAGACAAAAGATATAAATATATATGTATATAAAAGTCTTCAAGATCCCCCTCTAGAACATTAGGCACATTGTGATCAATAAGATATTTCCTCTTGAAACCCATTCAGGAACAAAAAACCCAGAACAATCCAGAAATGAGGAAAACTACACTACATTTATATAAAACTTCACAATGCTGCCCCAAGTGTCTTTTGTTGTTTACCTGCGACTACAATTAACATTTGCTGAATTAGCCAACAAGTATTAAGTCAACAAGTATACCAATACTTGTAATCAAGTACATAAGCCCTCTTAAGGTGTCTGGTACTAGAAAAACATGTCATCCACTCAAAAACAATTGATTAGACTTCCGTGAAAAGAATTTAACTTCACAGTTCAATGGAACTATAGAAATAAAACTAAAACTTGGGTCAAAGGAGAATAAATAGATACACAACACTTCAATATGAGTTTCTAATGACCATGTTCCTATTTTCTCAGTAGTCAACAGATGTTTTTTTAATAGATCTTTTCATCACTGGAAGCAAGAAAATATATATTTACAAAGGGAAATAGTTCTGTTAAAAACAAATCCATTTCTTATATATCATAGAAATATTAGGTTTTGGTTGTGTTCCCACTTCTGATCTTGTGATTGAGTCAACTTTATACATAGGGAAAAAAAAAAATGTTTCTATAAACATACAAAAAAAGATGAACAAATAATTATTGATATCTCAAAATCTCAAAGCTAAAACAATAGTCTAGACATTTTTGACAAGGCCAAAGTTACAAAACCAAAACAATTATATAGTTAAAATAAAAAGAAACAGCAGCAAACAATGTCTGTATGAAAACAATTGTACTGATTACTAGCTAATTTTCGTAAATGTTATTGGGCTGGGGAGAAAGCCCACAGCAAAGGCAAATAGTGCAATATGTTCACAGAAGCTCAACAGCAAATGGTAGAAGTTAGATATATCCAGAGAATCTTATGAATGACATTTTGTGTACACAGTGGCTCAGGCAGGTAATCCATATTGAAACTTTGAATTTAATCCACTGAAACTGGCTATAGGATGTGTGCTGTTACTCCAAAAAGAAATAATCCAGTTCACACAATACATCACTATTAAATCCTATTGAAATCTGACATTATTTCACTTTCTTTGAAGAACATAATTCACAGTCCACATCTCAGTCATCTTAAAAAAACATTTCACCTATGCAAACCAATGATTCCTCTTATTCCAGATGAGAATCAACTGAAACCTGAAGAATTCACAGCATCCTTGTCACAACTAAAATGAATGAATTCACACTAGAAAGCCAATCTGCATGTCATCAGGCCACAAGACAATGTAGTCAAAGGCTGGCTTTTTTTGTTTTTAAAAAAAAATGACATTGACATTGCTGAGACTGTTGCCATTTTCACTCCTGGGCCAAACAAACAGAAAGTCAGACATTGGAGGTTTTCGTTGTGTCCAAAAACCTTTCATGTGATAACATGTTCTGTAAATGAAAAAAAAAAAAACACATTTAAGGTGAAACAAATAATGAGATAATTTGAATAAAAATATATATGACTCTGATGCAATGGTTAATTTAAGTGCTTAAGTGCTTAGTGACAGGGATTTGAGGATGTTTTTTTTTAGTAACTTAGATGAAAAGAGTCACTGGCATTAGGGAAATGTTAAAGTATTTTGTAGGTCACTGATAACACCAGTCTGCTGAAGACAATGATGGATGTATTCTATTTTCCCCCCTCTCAAAACTTTCTTAATAAACCTTCACTATTTGTTTTTTCATTCATTAGTAACATTAGTTAAGCCAGAAATAAATGATGATGCAATACTGATCTGAATATGCACCAGGTTTTGAATGCTTACCACTGTGTGTGAACAAATGAATAGAAGTACTTACTGTGAGTGTGTTAATCTCATTAGAGTAGGCTCCAATTTCTCTAGCAGCCTTTTCATCATGCTGAAAACCAAACAAGAGTGAGATCTTAGCTTTGTACATTTTATTCAATAGTTAAGTGCTAAAAAAACATATAGTTGTAAATCTTGATTTTTAACTCTGTGAAGTGCAGACATCTTGTTACTGCAAAAAGTGCACTTCTAAGAACTAGACTAGAGATGAATGATGACATAGTGCGTACCAGCGCACTGTTAGACACAAGACATGAACAGTTTAGAGGTGAATGTTGACATTAGAGAAGAAGCAATGGAATTCTGCCAAAGTCAAGGAGCTGACAGAGAAGCAATGCTAAAGACAGTTATATGCTCCATGTTTGTGATGTTATCTTAATAAAGACCTGCATTCATTGAGATGCTTCCATTAGATTATTACAATACGATTGAAACTGTTGCTAGAGCTTTGTAGATGTTTGTGTACCTTGCTATCACATTGATTGATAAAGTTTTAATAACTCTCAATGTCTAAGTGTTTCATAAACAGAAAAATGTGCTTGATAATGAATCAGGTTTACATTGTTTTTCATACATGTTGAAGTAGGATTTGTGTAAAACTTAATGTAAAACAAAGAAACAATAAGATATTAGAGTTTGTGTTGTTTCTTTCTTATAGTTAGTGTTGTTTCTTAGAGCTCTCTGTGTTGTTTCTTAGAGTTTTCTGTGTTGTTTCTTAAGAGTTTTTTGTGTTGTTTCTTAATTAGAGTTTGTGTTGTTTCTTTATTAGAGTTTATGTTGTTTCTTAATTAGAGTTTGTGTTGTTTCTTTATCAGAGTTTGTGTTGCTTCTAAGTAGAAACTGTATGCATATTTCTTTGAAAACAAAACAAAACAAAACAAACAAACAAAAAAAAGAGATTTGCTTTCAAAAGTAACCTTAGCACCTATGAGCATGATACAGTAAAACTGGATACTCAATAGTGTTTCAGTTTTTGGAATCTCACCATGAAAGATGGAACAAAACCAACATCAGCTTTTCACATAATGGTTAAAAATTTTAAATTAGGAATGTGTTGGTAAAAAAAAAAAGTGTTATTTTATATTGTATAATATGTGTTACATTGTTCAGTTTAACTTTTAAAGACATAGTTATTAAATTTTTTTCCCTACCTTTCCATTGGTGTACTGTCCATTGATCTCTAGTGGACAAATGTAGCTATCCGACTCTGTTTCTGATTTTGTTCTTTTATGACTGAACAGACCAAACTTTCCTTTCTGTGATTACACAAGATTAATAGTTTAGTCATAGGAGTTTTTACATCAAGTAATTACAAACATAGTCAACCACCTCAAAAATAATGTGTAACAAAAAGTTTGTCTCTTACTGGTCAAGGAGCAGTGAAAAAAAAAAAGGAGGGGGGTAGGGTGAAGTAAACTACTTGTACATGGAACCTACAAATGTTACTTAGAAATCTTAGCAATAGCACCAATAAAAGATAAACAGTCAGGCATTCAATCTTGCTTCACATGGTACATTGACATCTTTGTACAAAATCAATTAGGCTACTGTAGAGTTGACAATGACATATTTAAGAAAAAACATCTTTGAAAATCTAGTGACTCATGTGCCAATAACTTCATACAGTAATTTGATTGATCTGTTTCATGTATCACAGAGCCCATTGGAGAAAGGTATAGTGTTTAGCCAAAACAATTGTATTTGTCTATTAGTTATGACAAATGTCTGACCTTGACCTTGTTGTTGGGCATCAAAGGGATGTAACCTGGTTGTGATTCATGCTCCCTTTTCCTAGTCTGTGTTTCTTGACCTATCAGGCTGATGAAATGGGTGTTAAGGTGTCTGCGCAGCAGAGTTTTACTAGGTGGAATAGACAACAGGACAGCAAACAGCTCAGAATTAAATCTTGGCTCCAGAACCTAGAAGAAAAAAAAGATCACTTTTGTTACACACAAACAACATTTTTAAGAGGCAAAAGTTTGCTGATATATGCTTAATAGAAAAAAACACTTTCCATGACACTAAACCTGAACATAATTACAAAGCTAACACTAATAAGAAATACAAAATGATTTCAATGACAATAAAATCTTCTTTCAAAAGTAAACAGAATTTGTTATTTGACTTCTGTTTTACCCCCTATTTTGTTATCTCTTGCGTCAAGTCTCTTGTTCACATATTAGTCACTGTTAAAACATCTCTAATGAAGAATCAAAGTCTCAATAGCACTTCTAAAATTTCATTTTAGTTTAGGAATTTTTACGAATTCGAAACCTAACAAAAATTAACAGAAGAAAATAAAATAAACAAAGGACTGATATTTAATTGATTTGTTTCCCTTTGAGCATTAAGTGTTACTTACCATGAGTGCCCCATGTACCCCACTGCCCCGCAAGTTGGGTGCATATTCTGACAGGTCAATAGTCCGTAGCCACTCCATTACTCTGTGGTTGGTCCACAGCACTACTTCCCCTGGTACACACTTCATGTGATGAGGCTGAACAGAGAATAGGATATTAACATGAATAATCGCCTTTTAACTCTTTCTCTCCTAACTGATGATACCATCCTTGATTTGAACTCATTGAATTAAATTAATGTTTGATTTATAAACTTTACTTTGTTTTATATAAAAAGAGCATGCAGTCCCCTTTCATTCTATACCAAATAAAACATTTTCTGATAACAAATGAAAACATTAAAGCTTTATCAAAAAAGGGTAGTGAAATAATACTAAGCAAAATTAAGAATTTCGTTGAAACGTGGACAATAATTACGGAAATAGTTAAATCATTAAGACATTTCAAGATCCTAGAACATGAATTACTTAAAAGTTGAGTTAAATCCAACCAAAAGCCACCTCCTTCCTCCACATCAAACCAGCCTATATCTCCTTCCTTCACATCAAACCAGCCTATATCTCCTTCCTTCCTTCACTTATAATTATTTCAGAATATGAGAAACAAAAAGCTTTCAGTGTATATTGCCTTTGTTAGACACATCAAAATGCAAAGCAATGGTGTTGTACAAAAAAATTTAAAAAAAAATCGGCATGTATGTTGACACTGAATGTATTCTTTTGTTAGTATGAAAGAGTTAATTCCTTTGTTTACATATTCCTAGAGTATGAATATGAACAGTGTGCAGGTTATGTGGACAGAATGTTTTGAATATGCTGTATGAGGGAATAAGTTTTGTGAGTGTGTTTAGGGTTAGGGTTAGGTTTGCTGTTTTGCAGGAGAGGTGCATTTGCTGTATTCTATGAGTAATGTTAATATTTCTGGAATAACTAGAGATAAAAATGTATTTACTGTATATTTTCCAAGCTTAGAAGTGTTTTAATATTATTCCAGACTACTTTTCAAGTACTATTCTCTTACAAATAGACTACTATCTTGGTTGAATTGTGATGTTCCATGAATACCCCTGTTAAGCTTTACAGAGACACTGTCACTACAGATTTTACCTTTATTCTGAATTTTGAATTGATTTGTTCTGAAAGCTACTTTTATTAGTAAAAAAAGCTGCAAAGGGTTAAAATTACAGCCACAAAGTTTTATTTTAAAATATTGAGAATCAAAAAAAAAAAAAAAAAACCCACCTCATCTGGAGCAGGCCGTCTCCTTAAACAATTTGGATTGAAATTGTTCAGTCGAAGAATTTGAATGGCTCTTTTAATAGATACGTGATGCACCTCATTGGTCACTTTTAAAGAAAACAGATCTTCCTGAGGAAAGGAAAATGATACTAAGATATGATAAAAGTTGAAGTATTCCTCTTTCTGTCATAAAAAGTAAAGTTACCCTTCAGCCCTTGTAGTCTATAGGGCAGATGATGTAAAGGTCATTTGTTTCTGTGGCCTATGGTTAACGAGGGTATTATATGGCCAGCACAACGACCAACCGCCTTTACTTTTCCCCAACTAATGTCAGGTACCCATTAGAGCTGGGTGGACTCAGAAGCGCCCAAAGATCCTGAAATTAAAAATCCCAGTCTTCACTAGGATTTGAACCCCGGTTTGGAAGCCAAGCGCTTTACCACTAAGCCACCATGCCTCACCAATCTGTCACTAGTTTGTATAAATCATTGCTCTAAGCAGGTAATAATTTAATTTGTTACTTCCACAATGTCTACTTACAACAGTGAGGTAGTTTAACATTCTGCCATCTACTCTGGCATCATTAAATGAATCTTTGTATTGGGGTAATCCTATATCATCTAACCATCCTGAAAAGACAATTGAAAACATATCAGCTACTTTGTTGCAATAAAGAAATATGACACACTAGTCAATTACTGACTAACTTTAGTATTTATTTCTTGAAATGCCATGTTACAGCACATGTATGGAATATACTTTTTTTTCAAAGATAAAAAAAAAAGCCATTATTATTTTTTCAACTGAATACATTTGATTAATTATTGTTGTAACTCCCCTCCCTCGCCACACTGATGGTGCCCATGAGAGCACCATTGAACACATGGGAAGACATGTTGATATAAGACAGGAAGAAGGACTATTGTGGATCCGGCTAAAGTGATGGAAGTCTAGGCTGTCTTGACTCAAGAGAACGTCCTTTGTGCTATCTATGAACTCTGTTGAGGACCTGGGGCGGCACTGGGAAGTGTGTCGGTGGTCTGTATTGGTATTTAGGTAGGAAACGACTGGTGTCAATTGAGATAGGACATTCTGGGACTTGATGGATGAAGTCCATGCCTGTTTATACTGTAAATAAATACCTAGTTTATTGTTACCTCCTGCCTTTCATTGAGTGCCTACCTTAGAGTTACAACAATATACAAATCAAGTAAAAATTGATAAATAACCCAAATTATGTTCATCTTAGTGCAGTCTCCCATCAATGCTGTACAATTCTTCTCTTCTTTACAGAACTAGGAAGTACAATAAATCTATCTCATAAACTTTTTCACACAACTGCTTAGATAAAAACAAAAATTTGAAAAACAGACTATACTATTTCACTACTCACTGGCTACAAAATTGTAATCCAGTTCCAGAAACGTGTCCATGTTATCAGCAGCCATAGCCTGCATTGCCAGCAAGAGCTTCTTTCTGTGTAAAGCATTCTTCATGCCAAGCTCCTGGAACAAGAAAAAAAAAAAGATCCAAATGTATGTAATGAATAATTTTTTTATTTTTTTTTTTACAAATATTGTTAGTTTACTGGAAAAAAACCTTATCTTTTAACAAACCAAAGTGTAATTACATAAAATCTGTGCAATCATCTAAAAAAGTAAAGTGTTATATACAGAAAACTATTTAAAAGTTAAAAAAAAAAAAAAAAAAGAACAACCATCTGAGTAAATGCTGCTTTAGCAAAAACATTCACTGTATTGTACCTTGCTGGTATGAGCTAAGGTTCTTCTACTAAAGAAAAGTATAGACAGGTCTGACTTAATACCACAATAAAACTAGACCAACCTTTTCCAAATCATGATGAGAACACCTAAGCAACTGTTCTCCATTCTTAACCCATCTCTTACAGTCTACTAGGTACATGTTAAGACCAATGTCATTCATCCAGGCTGTTAGCCTGTCTGTATCCCACCTAGCAAATGGAACATCTGAATTGGCTCTGGGAAAAAAAAGGAATATTTAAAAAAATAAGGTTACTTATATAAAAGTGGAAGTAACTTCAACATAATAAAGAAAATAACTTCACAGTATTGTTGTAAAAAAGAAACAAGGGGATATAACTTCACAGCATTGTTTTTAAAAAGAAACAAGGGGATATAGCTTCACAGTATTGTTGTAAAAAAGAAACAAGGGGATATAACTTCACAGTATTGTTGTAAAAAAGAAACAAGGGGATATAACTTCACAGTATTGTTGTAAAAAAGAAACAAGGGGATATAACTTCACAGTATTGTTGTAAAAAAGAAACAAGGGGATATAACTTCACAGTATTGTTGTAAAAAAGAAACAAGGGGATATAGCTTCACAGTATTGTTTTTAAAAAGAAACAAGGGGATATAACTTCACAGTATTGTTGTAAAAAAGAAACAAGGGGATATAGCTTCACAGTATTGTTGTAAAAAAGAAACAAGGGATATAACTTCGCATTATTGTTTTAACAATAAACAAGGAATAGATTTTTTAGTTGCTTTAAAATAATATATTGCTTACTTTAGGCTTTCTCTTCTGTGTAGTAGCAAATAAATTTTAAAAAATAAATTGCAGATTTAATTCAAGGCATCTAAACCAAAATTAGGTACAATAAAAATTTTCATATTATAATGACAATCTCAAAACCATGATTGATTAATATGATAATGACGATCTCAAAGCCATGATTGGTTAGATTTATAAATTGATACAATTGATACAGTTCAGGCAACTATATTTTAAAAACTTATGGCTGCTGGCTTATCTGGTATTCAACTAGCAATTCTAGTAACTTTAAATATTATGAGTCTTCTACATCACCAACAAAGCACTACAAAAAAATAACAGTGAACTAAAAATATTTTAAACTTACATTCTCCCTTTCACATCTCTGTTCCATGCAAGTCTTGCTGACGCTGTTGCTCTAACCCCACCTCGCTTAAATTCCCCATCTGGGGCCCGCTCTCTACTGCCCTCAAAGTCTTGGGAACTGCTGCGCTTCAGTTTACCAAACAGTCTCAACAATCCTCTCTTTTTCTTGTACTCTCTGTGGTCGTGGCCATAGTGCTGGAGGCCATCCTCATCATCTGTTAAAACCTCAGTGTGGGCTACAAAGTGAAAGCAAGAAAAGGCTGTTCAAACAATTTGTGAAAAATAACATTGAATAAATGTCTACTTCAAAACTAGAATTTTTTAGCAATTGTTACAAGCATGTCATACAAGTTTCAAATGCTTGGGGATTTATATTGTAACATTTGATTTTCAAAATTGTATATTGTTATTGGCATTATAATACGATAGTATTTAGATTTATAGTAGAATCTCATTAAATACAAAAAAAATGTACACAAATTAATTGACCTTTAATAGAATATATATGTTGGCCTTCACAAAAAAAAAAAAAAAACAACTCTTATAGCTTGTAATTTTTACTAAATGATGAATTCAACATGTCAAGAGTAATACAATTTTTTTAAGGCCTATTATTTCTAAAACTCAGGATTGTTTTGATTAGTATATATTAGTATTAAGTTCAAAGGTACACAATCAATGAAAAAAAAAATGCAAAAAAACTTTGCACATATATAAGTTTGGTTCTCCTAAATGGGTATAAGTTTACAGAGCAGACTTACGACTAGATTCTAGATCTAGAGCTATAATAGGTTTAGCAAAACAACAAGTACTTGATTACAGGCAATAAAAACAAACATGTAGATTTAAAAAATGACATCTTGCTAATAACAAATCTTCATCTATTACAGATCTATACATCCAGTTGGGCCTGAGAAAGATAATATACAATACATCAAACAGATCCAGTTCTATATCTAGTAGCTTAATGGCTGCTTGGTCATGTGGTAGGTGCTCTTAACTGTCATCTTGATGGTCCCAGCTTTGAACCCTGCCTGCTGCCCCCCCCCCCCCACCTCAAACTATCAAGTAGGATGGTTTGGGCTAGAATGTAGATTTATAAAATTCAATTCTGAAGGAACATCCTAAACATATAAAACAAACTCTAGATTATCATCATAAAATTAGATTTAGACTCTTGTAATTATCTAGACAAAACTAGAATACTCTAGATCTAATCATATGGCTAAGTGCAATGTACAAGACTCAGTACCTCAAGATTTAGAACTTAAGCAATAAACTCTATAAAGATCTAATCTAGACCCTCTTTAGTTATAGATTGTCTGCAAGAATGAGTCATGAATTCACAGACACATAAGTAACAAGAGATAACAAAGTCATTAACCAAAAAATCATACTTGGATCTTCTTATTTATCCTCTACTATCACATCAGAGACTATCTACTATTCTAGATCTAGAGATAAATCTACTCAAGTCTATCCTATACAGTGTCCACAAAAATGACATACAGGCTATAGTTGAGAATGGCTACTTAGATTTAGATTTAAATCTATATAGTTTGGTAGATCTGTTTAAATCCAATTTGTTAGTTTAATTGCTTTGTTTATCACTCATCAAGTTATTTAATTTTACAGGAAAACATTCACAGGAAGTGTCGGATACTAGAACCTAGATCTACATCTTGATTTAGAATCTGAAGGAAATCCCTTTTCAAAATCAAAGCATGACTAATTAGGCTAAAGATGAATTAACTAAGACAAGACTGCTCCACTCTAAGCAGATTCAAGATCTAAATCTAGACGTGTATTACATACTAAAGCTAGTGAATAAAACATAATATTACAACATGAAAATTCAGTATGTGAAGATTTAGATTGAATTCTAGCATCTAAATCTAGATCTAGTTATAAGGCAGCTCTAGACGATCTAAACATCTATGACGATCTTAGATCTAGCATTTACGTCTATACTGACTATAGGCTACTATATATGTAGAATAAGAATATAATGTTAAAGCCATTAGACTCATGATTAAAACAAAGATCGTATCTTTTAACTTTTTATCTTATCGCATAATAATAATTTCAACAATTTCAACGAGCAATGCCATGAACACAAACGCTAGATGTAGTCTAATCAATGAATTGGTCTTAACACAGCACCCGACAAAGATCCAGTGCTATTTATCCTACAGTCCTACACAACAGACTGTCATGATTTGATCTAGAACTATACCTCTAGAGATCTAAGTAACGCTAGTGGCTGCAGTTATAAAATGTCAGTTAAAGCACTCAGAACGTCAGGCTTCTCTTTCTTTGTCACTAAAGAAATGAAAATAACACTTTATTTCACCAAAAGACTGTCTAATCCAATCTATTTTATAATGACAAAATAGTGTCCATAGATTCTTACCACAGTTGTTCATTATTTGTTTCTGTTAGTAGCCCGAAACTGACAGACATTAGATCTAGAATCCTTGCACAAATGATGACGTGTTTTTATGAACTAAAGTAGCCCAGCTAATTATCTCCACTCCCATCTCACGCTCCGAATAGAACATTTACAATGACACGTCATGTCTGTGTGCCGGAGCAAACACATTACACGGATGTGTGTGCTTGCGTGAGTGTGTTGTGTTTATGTTGTCTCAAAGGTAAACATTCACATGCTCTAAATATACTCTTACGCCGGTTACCAAAATATCCAAGAGAGTGGGGAAGGGGGTTCTCAAATGAAAACTAGGTCTATAGATACAAGTGCTTCCACAAAAATATAAGCTAAATTATAATTGCATTCAACTATCTACACAACCGGGAGCTGGATAGGATTCGGTTCACTCACAAAAGTTTTGGGCACCCAGAGAACGGAAGAGGTGCAAGTCGCCTTATCTTATACAATACAGACGTTACTTCAAAGGAAAAAAAAAAGATAATTACGTCCTACGCGTGTTCCTAGATCAATCTAGTCATGCATGTTAATAACTTAAATTCTGCCAAGTCGTTGGTTTTCCTGGCTGATTCAGGCAACCCATTTCATGCTCTAATAGCACTAGGAAAGAAGGATTATTTGAAGGCAATAATTGTTTCCTAGCAAGGAATGTGCCTTTACTTTTGTGTCTTTCTGAGTATTTTATTAAGTTTTGTTTTTGCATTTGAAGATAATGGTTCAGTGTTTTATGTACTATTGCTACTTTACTTTTAATTCTTCTAGAGCCCCAAAGCTCCGAGAACCACTGAGTGAGATGACAGGCTTAGAGATTAAGTTCGAGCTCTAAAGTGGAGGATAGAACTGAGGACTCAGACTTAAAGATTAGAGGAGGGGAGGGGGGGGGGACAAACTAGGCTTACAAAACATTTGATAAAACATGTCAGTTAATTAAAGGCGTATTTCTAAGACGACGCGACCGAACGCAGTACTTCATCATTCTAGCTGTGGAACTCATTGCAGACATTTTGTTTCGTTGGTACTTGGAGAGAGCGCCATGTTTCACAGTCTAATGTTCGTGTTGTTGTTCTCAACGTTAGCGCTAGACATTAGTTTATATTCTTGGACAGACTGGAATATACAAACAACTGATAGAACAAAAAAAGAACAACTTATTTTTCTGCCATTTACGAAAGAGCTTGTGTTTAAATCAGAATATATAAAGACTGATGGCGTTTTGTGTTTAAACAGGAATATATTGAGTACTAAATTCGACTGTTGGTATATTATGTTTAAACCAGAATATAAGTACTAAATTTGACTGTTGGTAAATTGTGTTTAAACCAGAATATAAGTACTATATTCGACTGATGGCATATTGTGTATAAACAGGAATATATTAAGTACTGAATTCGATTGATGGATAATTATGCAGTCGCGGTAAACAACATAGTAAAAGCCGAACATTTTCACATGTTAGGCCAACGCCTGTCGAGTGGTGGACATGTCCTTAATAACCCTATGTAAATGGTGCATTATAAACAAGCTGCGCTACCAGGGAGGCCGTAGCAGCCACTCATTGACACCATATGATGATGTGTATTAAACTAGATCTTTTATTTTGAACCAACCAAACCAGTTGTCTCTCCAATGTATGATCGCCGTTGAATAGAGAACATCTTAGAAACTATAACAATCGTCTCTCTGTCAACCAGTGTACATATTTGTCATTCCATCAGTCCATGGATTTGTCTTTCCAATCCAGAGATCTCGTATTGTTATAAACTAACAGGCAATTTTGTAGCAGAAATGATCTTGTCTTGCTGACTAATTGGACACAAAAACATTCGTGGGAGGATTGAAGGAAAAAAAAAGAAGGTCAGGCCAAACATGTTAATGACATTTAAGCAGGTAAGCCATACACTAAGTGCAAACTAATACATCAGGTCAAAGCGATTCAAAGTGTGACCAAAAAAATAACTAATTTAATGCCATTCTATTCTAAACTTAACCAAGCATCATCCATCAAATCCAAGATTGTATCCAGAGTGAAAGAAAATATGTCGAAATGCTCGTCACTCTGCATCAACACCAGGACTTGACAATCCAGTTTGCCCGAAAATCAATTGGTAGTGTTAAATATATCTGTGGTGACCATCTTGTGGCAACCTCCCCTCCCCCCCCCCCCCCCCCCCCCCGGGTACACGACGTTTTGGCGAAGCAGTTTTGGTGCAAGAGGCTAAGACAATAATTTATAAAACACAACAATGTTATTAATAAACATTTTTATATAAACTATTTTTATAGTATACTTCTCCCACTAGCCTCATTTGTATGGTTTGGACTATGAAGTGAAGGTGTATATTGTGAACTATGGATGACTGTCTCTGGTTGGGTGGGGAATGTGCTCCAACGACTTCTGTTAGTAATCATTCACTTTCTAGCGCAAAAAGATAACGATACGAAAAAAAAAAAAAAAAAAAAAAAACAACGTTCCTGTCATCCCTAATCATATACCGTATTTTGTAAAACTCTTCCTAGAAGTTAGTGATCTAGGAAGTGAAATAAAAACAAAAAAACAACAACTTATTCAGCACATGAATTCAACTTAAGTCTATAAACAACTAAGCATTCTTAGCTAATCTTTAAATGGGTTGTTTATACAAGTCATTTAGTCAGTCACGCCCCCCCCCCCCCTCAAACCTATGTTTATAGTCTTGTAGACATGTAAATCTTAGATTAATTGATATTTCAATAGCAGCCATCAAAGCCAAAATGACTATTCGAGAGAAAGATTTTCTAATAACCAACATAGATTTGTATAAGGAAACAGTCCAGACATTCGTGACATACATTTCAATGGTTCAACTGATAGTGACATTTTTTTAAAGATCTAAATCAAATTATCTTATTCTTTGATTTATTCTACCTTCGGTAAAAACATGATTTCGGTAAATTACTCATTTAATAAATCATCCAAATTCCCCACACAGTCAGATTGTCTTACTAACCGATGCAAAAACAACCCTCCAAAGCCTGCAAAACTCTGATTCCTCATATATTAATAACCTCAAAACAGCACTTACAAAGCTCAACAACAACAGCAAAAAAACTGTAATTCAATGGATCCCAGCTCATATAGAACTAGAAGGAAATGAGAAGGCTGACACACTCGCCAAGAATGGGAGAACTAACACACTAATAAACTCTGCACTCTATCCAGAAGAATTGAAGAAATTAATAGTAAATAAAATAAATGAGAAATGGACGAGCTCTCATCCAAATCACAAGAAAGATGACGCTTACTATAAGCTATCCCGACAAGACCAACTTCTAATCTTTCGACTCAGGACCGGACACAACAGAATGACAACACATATACCGGAAGCTCAAAATTGGAACCAGTGAAATCTGCCCATGTGGAGAATCACCAGAGAATACAGACCACGTCCTCCAAAACTGCTCTCTATACCAAGAGGCCCATATAAGACATTGGCCCCAAATCACCCCACTAGAAAGGAAACTATATGGAGAGCTCCCTGATCTGGAAACCATTGTGCAGTTCATCTCATGTATTGGTCTCTAGTCATCTGAACACTCCAACATAACAATGAGAACGAAGAAGAAGAAGAAGAAGACTCATTTAATAACCCCCCAAAAATTAGAAAAAAAAAAAAAAAGGCCCAAGTTTAATTCATTATGGCCAGATGGATTGAGATACATCTGAATACTTGTACTGGGCACCTCAACAACAACAACAAAACACACAGGCGTTATGTTGGCCACTCAACTTGCTCATAAAATATTGGCATTGAAATGGTTAATTCTAATTGCTCTTCTCACAGATAGCTTTCATAACAAACACATTCCCTTTCCACTGCCTCGATCATCTTCACTATGCATCAAGACTTCTGTTGTCAGACTTTTATACATTTTGTCGTTGATTGCTAGAGACCAGCAACACAATAACTGATGTACGGCCTAAATACATTTGAAAAATGAAAAGTTTGATGATGTCAAGACAGATTTAGAAAAAAAAACAACGTGTTTTATTTATCCCCAAGTTCTCGTTCTAATGAACAACTTCCGGAAGACAACAACAAAACCTCTGAACTCTGTAACTCCTGAACAGTTCAAGGGACATAAGCGAACATTAAGTTCAAACACTGTCTTCATCAACTAACAGACAATAAAGTCTTTTAAATGTCAAGATGAAAACAACAGACTGCTCTGTTACGACATTAACATGTGCTCCTACAAAGTCAGACAGCACTTGAAAAAACTGCTTGCACTATGAGATGCACTTATCCAAAGTGGCCAGTCATAATGGCTAGGTGAAGGTGTCATGGGAGGCGAGACAGTGGGAAATACTTTAGCACAGAATACAAACTTGTTCAAACCATTAAAAAGTGTCTCAATGATTATTATTAATCCCATATGACAAATGTATGGCAGATAGTATATGAACTATCCATGTTAAAGAGACAGAACTAATAGATGGCTAAACAATTTGAAGATGAGCTCATGTGACATGAGCACTGAGATGAGTAAGCTGTTGATGACAGGCTATTAAAGACCCTTGTTTATATCTCTCTGAGTAGGCTAGAACTGCATTAGGCATGGGGATTAGTTCTTCGTCGTAGTAATAGAACATCAAGTTAGAAGCAAGAAAACCAAGCAATGAAGAGATCTTGAATAGAAGATTCAAGTGTTATCAACAGTTAGGCATCACTAACACAGGAATGATGCCCGGTCATTGAATGACTAGACAAAATCCTCCACACTTCCAAACAATAAGAGACTCTCCTCTGATTTATTCAAGTGGTTGGAATGTGAAGCAAGAGAAGCACTTCTACTTAGTAACACACAATAGGAGCAAAGGAAAAGAAGGAAATGCCTTAAGAGATTCTTCCATTGATTTGGTGACATGGAGAAGCAGGACTACAATGTCACCAGAACAATAAGGCCCTAGTACAGCAAAGCATAAGTTCAAGTCGTTTTAAGAACAAACTAAGTCTTCTAGTCATTTTATGAACAGGTTTTAAGAAAACTTCTAATTAACGAGTCAGCCCTCAAGACTATTAGAAAGAGATCCCTGAAAAAGAAATCTCTTGTTCAATTAATTGCATGAAGTCATGTTTTCCTAAAACTTATTTTGGGATCATGCCAGCTAGCAGGTAGGAATGAATTTATAAAGAAAAGATTTGCAATTCTATGTTGACACAGATAAAGCTCAGTTACTATTAGATAAAATAAAAGCAACAACAAAGAACTAATTCACTATCAATTAATAGGACAGGATAAATATATGGCCTCCTTCAGTCGCGAAGCAACTATGGATCATCTTTGTAAGATGAATGCCTGGGCATTAGCTGTGGTCGGAACGATGTCGCCCTCACATCAGTTCCCCCCTCTCCACGCAGCTGATGTATCCAAAGGAACGGCAGTGGCGATACAGTTTGGGGTCAGCGGCATCGCAGGTTCTGTCAGAGTGTAGCACTGGGTGCTGCAAACTGCCTTAGGGTCGCTAGCTCCTGTTTTTTCCTAAGGGTTGACTCCCGAAGCTTTTCCCATGATTGGGTATAGCTGCAAGGCAACAGAGGTTTGAATTCAGAGTTTTCCTTCTCCTAGGTGGGTACCCAGCCATGGCTAACAGGATAAATAGTAGTTTGAGAACTAATGACAGCGAATACATTTTTTTTTCCTGATATGGGTCAACAAAAAGAATATATTGCTAACCAGACACTTATACAATGTCAGATAGGACTTTTATAAGATGCTACTGTAGAAATAAAAGAATAAAATGAATAACATAAAACTAATTCAGCATCAAATGACAGAGCAGGATAAATAGTATTCAAACAATTTAACCAGACACTTATACAATGTCAGTTCTGGAATTAAAAATTAACTACATTTTCTTATATATTCTTAGTAGTAGTATATAGGTGATATAATATATAGCTTTTAGAATGAATACATAATTTCATAACAGTCGCACAGATATTTTGGATTGAATATGTATAAGTTATATATATATATATATATATCGAATAGAGAATGATATATGTACTGTTATTTCCTTTGTTATGAAAGATATTTGGGAAAGTTGTGTTTTAGTTGAAATGTAGCATCTGAAAAGCTGGTGAAAATTCAGCTTGAAAAAAAGAAAATGTTCAAAAAACATATGATTGAAAACTGAAACTTTAAAACTAAACTGTTTTTGAAACCAAACCACTGTGCAATCTCATGCTGGGAAATTAAACAAAAAATGAACTTGATTTATCTACTAACTGAGCAACAGAAACAAAAAAAAATTAAATAAAATTTGAACTGAATATCTCATGCAATCAGGTCATGGTGACACTTACCTGCAGTGCCCACTCCAACAGTGCTGTCTTAACAATAGGTGTAGTTTTTGGTTTAAATTACATTAATACTTCTAGAATGTTCAAAGTAGGGCTTCATTTCATTATCTACAGGAGAAATGTCTTTTAGGCAGAAGATGCTACATTTTATGTAAATGTTTTTTTTCCCCCAGACCATCGTCATTTAACTAGCTTCAATGTTTAAAGAATTGTATTCCAATTAGGATTAACCAGCAGTTTTAATCTGGAACTTCACTCTGGTTTTACATTTATGTTGCATCAAATTTTTAAAAACATCACACTGTTATTTTTTTTATTGGTTACCACTATGAAAATTAGGAAAAAACAAGGCTTTTATAAATAATTCTGGACTAGGGTTCAGGCTAACTTATTATTATAAGCCTGAAATATATAGTGCTAATATTTATCTGGTAAAAAATGGGTTATCAATGTGTTGAAACTCAAAAGGTGGTCAGTTGGCCGAGGGAGAGTGTTAATATGAAATTCTTGTCAATGAAATAAAATGTTAACTTCCATGCAGCCAGAAATAAAACAGAGGTTCAGCCATGAGTACACAAATCAGGCCAGGCAGAGGTAGCCTGAGACAAAAGACTGGTCACCTAGATTTGGGGCTGAGCTGCTTCGTTTGCCTGACCTAACGCGCAGAAGGGTTTTTCCAAGGCTGTGAAACCCTCTGGACTTTTTCCCATCCCGCACATCCTCCTTACTGCGATGCTTAGGTAACGTACCATATCCACCTGGTCCAGGAGCTTGACCAACAGATGGGTCATCTTTTTTTCTGTATGTTGGGGGCTGGATGAAATAAAAAATATTATTTAAAGAAATGAAATAATTTAACAATATTACATATTTACACTATTTTATTTTTTATTATTTTATATTATGATCCTTTTTAAATAGCTAAAAAAGGTTTTAGTGTATACAAATGAGTTTATGCCCTTTTATAAAAATAGCAAATAATACAAGCAAGAAATGAGTGTAACAAATGTCAATCTAACCCATCACTTGGTCAAGAAAGTCAGAGATTTATCATTTTAGTTATGTGTTGAATGTCTTTAAAATCTGATCATTTTGCTTAAAGAATTCTTAATACAATGAAATGGCTTTTGCTCATGTTTAAAAAATATTCCTACTGAATCCTAGCTTCACCATAAATGACTTTTTCACTAATAGATTAACTTTGTCAAGTAATAATTTCTACATTTGGTTGGTCTACACCAGTTATGCCCAATCTAATTCAATCTGCGGGCCATTTTAATTTCGAACACTTGTGTTGCGGGCCACATGATGGAAAAGATACAAAAACTTAATGAAATTGACCTGAAACTATTTTATTTGAAACCAGAGGTTCTAGTACATTACATTGAATTATTGGGATAGTTGAATTTTCTCTTTACACTTCAAACAAATGGCGTAAGTTCTGTGTATATTTTGTTGTTCTTATGTTTTAAAAACAGCCATTCTTTTAAAAAAAAAAAATGTTGGCTAGCAATGGTATCATGTTCTAAAAAAAAGGAAAGATCTGTTCACTTTTCCTAGTAGATTTTATAGTCCTATTTCATGACACAACGCACAAATGTTAAATGCCTTGGTAGAAAAAAGTCAGAGACCTAATGTATGTAAAGATACATTTTGAAAATATTTTTTTTGGGGGGTGGGGTTGGAGGTGTATTTCTATATTTGTGATGACGTTTCAGCTGGCCGGATGAAAGCAAGTTGTGGGCCAGATGGACCGTATTTTGGGTATCACTGGTCTACACCAATTTCAAAAATATTGTTTAAATCAGGTGTAACAATGTAATGATACATAGAAGTTCATATTGGGCCTTATCTCCCTTGCCAAAAAATGTATACACATTTTAAACTTGGTGTTAGATACAATTTAATTTTTTTCAAAAATGTAAAAAATATTTACTACTAACATCCATTTTGATTCAGACACTGCTGGCAACACAAAGCAATGGAATCGCACACATCATAAGACTATTCCCATAGTATTTTGGTAAATTACTGTTCAATGGCTTTTAAAAAAAAATTCAGCCACTATTGGAGGTTTTGAAGCACAGACTTTGTCCCTTTAGGAAAAAAATCTAGTGGTGTGAGGTCTACAAGTGAACTAGTGAACAAGAAAGATATTCAACAAAACCCCTTTGTCCAAGCCACCTGTTTGGCAAGAGCTCATCCAGGAAAGATCTAGCATTGCGCTGCTAATGTGGTGGTGCCCCATCTTGCTGAAAACAAAAGTCTACATTTTTATAGTCTTCTCTGAAGCTTGGCATAACACAATGTAGCGGCAAGTTCAAGTAAATGGAAAATTATGATAAACACCAAGTTAAGAATTATTATCATTTTTTTAAAACTATGTATACATTTTTTGGATAAGTATGTCCTTGTCTAGAAGATAATGCTTTAGCCATTAGTTCAATCAACTTACCTTTTTTGAGCCTGGCACTAAATTCTCACAACTATTAGACCTGGTTATCCCTAAGGCTTGCCTTGAGATTAGAGGGATTGTGGAAACAGCAGTGCCTCCATTAAAATTGTTCATCTGATGCACTAGAATAATAATAAGACAATATGTATACATGACAATAGCAATCTCATTGTATCATAAGTAAACACTAGTGAAAAGTAGCACATGTGTTCCATTTATTTTTACAACATATATCTATAATGCTATTTGTTATCCTATTGTAGATAAAAGAGATGTACGCATCTTTAAAAGAATATGTATCATTTTTGGTTGACAACTTGGTGCATCATGCAAATAGTTAAGCCTAGATGTGCTGACTGAGTGGTAATAGCATGAGCATGGATGGAAAAGGTCTACGGTAAAAGTTGGAGGAAAGGGTTTTATTTAATCAGGAGTTGAAGATATTTCATTCCACTTAAATACGCATAGAACAAATTGTTCAGAAAATATAGGCCAGTGTTGACCACAGAACACTAAGCAATGGTCATAGGAATGTGAATTCCACAACATTAGCACTACAAATTTACTTCATTTTGTTATTTGTTGATGTCAAACCTTTTTTTTTTTCCAATTCCTCCTGTGTAAGGTTGAATAAAATATAAAGAACTAATGAAAGTGAGCTAATGATAAACAGCAAAGTTCAAATTGTTTTACAAGTTTCAGACTTTCCTTAAGAAATGAAAACCTTGCTTAAACCTCATGTAGTATAAGGTAATATGCCAACAGAGCTTCAGCTAGAAACCATTGTGACAGCAGTTTGAAGAGTATACTGAATGGTCAGGTGGATAAAATATAAAATGTCTCACTAGGAGTGCTGGTAGCACTTTGTGAAGATAAAATATAAAATGTCTTACTAGGAGTGTTGGTAGCACTTGGTGAAGATAAAATATAAAATGTCTCACTAGGAGTGCTGGTAGCACTTTGTGAAGATAAAATATAAAATGTCTTACTAGGAGTGCTGGTAGCACTTGGTAAAGATAAAATATAAAATCTCTTACTAGGAGTGCTGGTAGCACTTGGTGAAGATAAGTAATGTCTTCCATCAGCTCTGTCATCAGGGTGGAACATGGGCTGTAGAGAGAGAGGGTCAACAGTTAGTATTACACTCAACAAAACTAAATACAATTCTACATCTTAGATACTGTGAAACAGAAGGGCAATCATCCCACACATCACAAGAACAATTAACCCAGACAATTAAACCCAACAGAAAAACAAAACAATAAAGAAAATGCTCTGATTATTAAAGATTTGGTAAATGTTCTGAATAACTTTGTGAATCCTTAGAGGCGAAACTACAAAATCTGACTCTCTTTCATTTGAATCAGAAAAAATATTACAAAATACCATCACAGTTTTGTGATTTTTGGTTTTGTGGGCAGCAGGCCTTGTATTCACACCAAGGGGTAATGTCTGCTTTACATCCTGGGGGCTAGCCTCCTAAGATTAAGTTTAGCCTGAGACTTCATAGTCCGAGTCATCTGCTGGAGGTGCTGCATAACTATTTAATTCTAAATTACAAAGTATTATTTACTATTGTTGAAAGCTTTTCAATAAAAAAAAATAAAAAAAATTTCTTTCCTGCATACATTAATATAATTCTATAAATTTGATGAAAAACAGAATAAGTAGCAATCAAAAGTCAATTATAAAGAAGTTAAGTTAAGTACTTACATAATGCTGGTCTCTCACAGCAGAGTCCCCCACTGATGGTGTAGTGGATGAACTGGTGGAGCTGGTGTCACCATCTTCTACATTCATCAATAGCTCTTCTACAGCTACACAGAAAACAAGGGGAATCGTGAATTAGAAAGTAATTGAAGCTGTCAGAACAAACTCATAGTATGCACATGTAGAAACAATAGATGTTCAAAGCTCATCATCTCTATAACAGTGAATAGTGAAGGGAAAAAAAAAAGATAAAATTCTCATTTCTTTGTTGCCTTATCAGCTTTCAGAGCCACCTGGTAGCACACTGGTGAGGGGGGGGGGTAACCTTTTAATAACTAAAAGTAGAAAGCATACAACTAGCAAGGTATCTGAACTAATTCTTTAATCAAGCCTTTTGGTCAATTTTTTAACTTGAGCGATAAACCAAAGGCAAAGACTTATCTGCTGTTTAGATTTAAGGTGTACAGATGTTAATAGCAAAAGCTTTCATCTTGTAAACTCAGCCTGTATCCCATTTATAAACTAAGCCCTGAAAAGGTTGATTAGTGAAGCAACCTGTAGTTAACACTGGCAAGATTTGACCAGTTCAAAATTTAATATCTGCCGAAGTAAGCGTTAAGTACAGTTTTTTTTTTTGTAGTTATCCCAGCGCTGATAAGGTCTGACTAAAAAACCCCATAAGATTTCATAGTTACCTTTCCTGCCTTGAGCTTGAATTAAAATTTCCTCTACTCTTCTATATCTCTTAAACAATCTTCTCATGTCTTCAAGTTTACGTTCCTATACAGATACATTGTAGAAGACATATATTTCAAACTTAAGTTAAGTATAGGAACAATATAGATATGGAACTTTGAAGTGTAAAAGAAATACAAGATAATACACTTGTAAAAAGTAAAACAATGCTAGCCTGTAAAATATTTTAATTTAAATTTAAAGTGTCTGAAGCATTATGATAAAGTTTTCATTCTAGTGTACGAGGTCTCTGTAGCTACATTCATGCCTTACCTTCTCTTCATTGGCCAACATTAAGGTGTCCACAGCACGCTTTAATTTTTCCACCTCTGTGTCTGTTACATAATTAAAAACAATGAATGGTTTCGAACTGGTCAAATGAACAATGAAGCAGGTTAAACAAACAAACGTGTAATGCTTTACAGACAGTTTTCCACAGTAACATGAAACACAACCATGTATAGTTTGCATTGAAAAAAATGATTATAATTACAATGATTGATATTTAGGCATGGTTTTGTAGGCTTTAAGACTAAGTAACAGTGCAGTTTTTCTATGCTAAGACCAACATATTTTTCCAAATATGATGCCAATAAAGTCAATGTCTGCTGGGGGACATTTAAAGTTTTCTATTCATTGTCTGCTTTTTTCCCTTGTAGCTTTTCTTTGTGTCTATTCCTCACTACAGTGGAATGAAAGTTTGAGAGGCTGCAATGCTGCTGAACAAAAACAAACCGTGTATTTGTTTCCATAAAGTTCAAAAGTGATTTCCCTGATCTTTCAAAGCAAGAATATGTAAGTCATGATAAAAGGGCTAACAATTCAGAAATTGCTTCTTCAGTAGAGACTTCAGAAACAAAGTTGAGCCTCTACTAGTTGTGATTTTCAGGGGTTAATAGCCTCTATCTGCTGAACTAATGGACACAAATACAAACCTACCAGCACTATCCAATGGAATAGTCCCATTTCTTCCAAGCCTGAGCCTTAACTCTGAATTCTCAGCATCTTTCATGAGCAACTTGGCTTCCAGCTCTGCCACTTGTCTCTGTAGAACAAATATAAAATAAAGGCATGTACTAATTGATACCTATCTATATGTGACACAACTAATGATATCTAACCTATAGGCTGCATTCATTAAATATTAATAACCATGAGTCTAAAACATACTTTTGCTTGTACTTTGTCTTATTTTCAAAATTGTACATGTTGTACACATCAAGGTAGACAGAAAAGTATAAGCAACAGAAGGTACATAATGTAAGGGAGATAATTTGTAAAAAATGTTACTTTTCCACTACCATTACTAGACCTCCATCCACTATGACTTCATGCAGAGATTTCTCTCTTACAGCAAGGTCCAGGTATCTGGCAGTGTTGTGTAATGTTTGCCTGTCGCAAACAGTGCAAGACCCCCATATACACCAGTTCTATGGTTTACAAGACCTGTTGTATCTTCAAATTTGCTTCTGAGCACCCTGCAGTTGTTGAGGATGTGTTCTCCTGGCTCATCTTTCGTGTAACAGTGTCAACATCTGGGATCATGGTTCTCTCAAATCCTAGCAAAATAGGTTCCTATCAAACAGTGTCAACATCTGGGATCATGGTTCTCTCAAAACCTAACAAAATAGGTTCCTATCACACAGTTTCAGGTGCAAAAATTGCTTGATTGTTTCTGTCTAGGTGCCCCCACATGTCCTTTCTGTTAGGCCTTACAGAAACTTCTAGACTTCCTGTCATGTGCTATCATAACATAAAATTTGATCCATTTACTAATTATTGTTTTGCACTCTCTTAGGATTGCAGAGCCTCTGGAGCACCAAGAAGCACTCACCAAACTGATGCCCTTTTGTTTCCTTTGATTCCACTACAAGAGCATTTGTCAGCAAATCAGCTTGATAACATTAAATAGAAGAGAGGAGGATAGTTGAGGGGTTCTAATCAGTAAATTAAGCTTACGAGTTTTAAGCTTCATGTTCAGTCTATTTCAGTGAGTTCATTATTGAATTGAAATTCTATTGTCTGTTCAAGTACAGTGTGTGTTCACTTGTTTTACGATTTCAACATGGAAAATTAAAATTCCAAAAGAGGCGTTCTTTGTTTCTTCACAAGAATCCCCAGCATAAAATAGGATATTGATCATCAGATTGAACTTGTCAGAATACTGACATGTATTCACCACCCCAAACCATTGTAACACAAATATCAGGACAACATCTTTTCCACAATGT
The DNA here is from genome assembly GCA_036873155.1 of Biomphalaria sudanica. Lineage (NCBI taxonomy): Eukaryota > Metazoa > Mollusca > Gastropoda > Planorbidae > Biomphalaria > Biomphalaria sudanica. Next base: position 1,818,386 of record JAZGLO010000985.1, read on the forward strand.
CATTAAGTAAGACAAATTGTATCTGTTTAACATGAACTCAATAACTATTGCATGGCCTTTGCTAAAAATTGTGGCTTTTTTTCCCTATGAGCACATGAATATCTTTTTAAGATTCATTGCCACTTAATATACATGATACAGACACAACTGATCTAAAAATGAAGCATGAATCAATATAAACTGAGACACTAGTTATTCTATCCCTACCTGTACTGCCCTAAACCGTTCATCCAATTCTCTTTTGTCTTTTTCTGTAGATGTAAGCTTCATTTTTAAGTGAGAAACTTCAGCCATCAGGTCAAGCTTATGATGTTCTAGACTGGACCTGGTTAAAAGTTCCTGAAAGTCAAAGAAATATAAGACTGCAAAGTTATTTCAAATTCACTTTTTATTGAATAATAAAATTGTGATAAATTTAAAAACAAGGAAACTCTTGCCAAATCCATTTATATACTCAGCATTCACCAAAAAAAAAAAAAAAAGAATTCAACCTGAGTATGAGACCAGCCCTGAATGAACACAATGTAGGCATAATGAACAAATAATACAAAAGGGATAAAAAATATGTTACAACAAATTATCCAGTATTCCAATGAAGCTTAATAGAAAATATAAATCCCCAACTACTATAACTTCTCCAACATATGTAAGAAGGGGGGGGGGAGAACAAGTATTCACCTGTCACTACGGATGGCTGCCTGGTTGTGGGGTTTGTGCGCTGGATTGTCATTTGGATATATCGATAGTCCCGAGTTCAAACCTTGCCCGCTCCCATTCCCCTTCGTCCTGCGGTAGGTTTGGACTAGGAAGTAAACTATCTTCAACTCTGAAGGAACATCCGAAACATGTAAAACATTTTACAAGCAAACATTTAATAAACACTAAATAGCAGTGCCGGACTTAACAATTGTGACCAAGAAGTCATGGAAAGAGAACAAGTAAAATACTATATATATTTACAGGTCACTAAATAGCAGGGCCGGACTTAACTATTGTGGGGCCCCATGCGAAACGGATTTTGCGGGGCCAAGTTTGGGTAGGGAAGCGGATTGTAATAAGTAAAATTTAAGAGTTTGTATTAGAAAATAAATTTGTCTATGCCTTTTATTCATTCTTTACTATGTACAGAAATATTTTACAAGCCTTGCCTGTAGCAAAGTCATACAGTATATCATAATAATTCTGTTTCCTACTTAGATCACGCTCAATAGCAAGAATTACCAAATGTTTCAATCTATCTTTGAGAATTGTTGACCTCAAGTAATTCTTCATAAGTTTGAGGAGCGAGAAGCTTCTTTCACCAGATTACACAATTAAGGCTAATGCATAATGCTGTTTTTATTTATCGCGTGTAGGATTGGCGTTTTCCATATTGAATGACACCCAAAATGACAATTTTTGTCTCTATATTTCCGTATATTTTAAGGATTTTTTCATATATTTTGTACTTTCTGGAGATTTCCAGGAGCTCCTGGTAAATTGACAGGAGGGCGCGGGAAATCAGTTTTAAGTTATAATATGGTTAAATTTAATAATTTATACACCTAGAATTAGCGCCGGTCCTATGAAAGTGTGGGGCCCAATGCCATCGCATAGGTTGCAGTGGCCTAAGGCTGGCCCTGGAAAATAGCGGCGTATGCTTCGCCATTGGTCAACTAGTTCAGTTGTATTATAGCACTTGAAGTAATATGTAACAGCTGACATGTGTAACAACAAACTATCTTGGGATTAGTACACTAACTAGTAGCATGTTTTTTAATTTTTAAAAAGCAGTCTAATTAGAAAACTTAATAAGCAACAAGTTTGTGGAGTGAGAGGAAGGTTTTACATTAGACACAGAGTGAACCAGCAAACAAACACTCCTAGTGATGCATTTAATACTCTGATGGTCACTTGCTAGTTGCATCCTGGCCTATGCCAGAATATTCTACCACCAAGATTCCTCTTAATCCAGCCCATTTTACAAGATACCTTCAATATGGTTAGATTGTAACAAGGGAAAGATGTTACAGGACTAGCACAAGCTACTCAATAAATGGCTGTTTTTTTTTTTTAAATATAACTTTTATTCTTAAATAATAAGACAATAATAGTTGAACAAAATAATCAAGTTCTCTCCCCATTGACCATAAGTTTAAAGCAATTTATTCTCCAATTTATCTCCATAGTTTCTGATGCTTTCAATTGCTTAGTAATAAAGGTAAGACTGTTAAATACAAATCCTGCCTTGGTAAACTGAGGACAGGTAGTAACACTGACTTCAATCCTTCTAGTCCAGAAGTGTAGTACAACACTCCAAGTACTAAATCAGTTCTTTACCAGACAGAGTGTTTTGACTGAAGTTAATGAGAAGATGCTTGACTATTTAACTACCTAACATTAAATTTCACTTTTCATGAAAACCTGGCCCCCACGCTTTCCCCCCTACCTTTCATCTCCCATAGCTGACATTGTTAATCAGGTCTGCACTGGCCTCATAAGTCAACATTGTTAATCAGGCTTCAATTGAACTGGTACCGTATAATTAACTCGGAATGCGGGCGGAGCAAAGTCTATCAATTAATAACGGAATCTTTTAATACGAACTTTGAATCGATAGACCTTTATATAACATAAGTTCACTAACGTATCCCCTAACAAAATTATGCGCACAATTTTTGTTTCGTTATAGTTCGGTTACCTTTGATTTACTTAGACTATGTTTTTAACTAACCCATCTAAATTAGAGATGTGACGCAGATCTTCAACAGTCTGCCCATCAGTTTAACCAGCTTGATTGCGTCACAGCGGGTAATGACCCTGTTGAAACCAGGGCGTCTACCTAAGGACAGAGATTCAACAACAGAAGCCTCCAACCTGACAAATGAGACGCGCGTGTGTGTGTGCGGGTGATGCATGTCTTTATGTTTCTGAAGAATGTAAACATGTACAAGAAACTCTGACGATGCCTTGCGGTAAATTCTTTGGCGGACGCAGTTTATGTCAAGATTGTTTGCGTCTATATTTCAGGCATATAAATAATGAAAGCAAAGAAAAATTGGGCTGCGGTGTGGTGTAAGTCACGTGTTAGAAAGCACATTGATGTTCTGATGTGACCTGGAGTGTCTAGCTTAGCTTTTGAACACTTTCAGTAAACAAATAATAACTTCAAAAGAGCACTACTTATATTCTAGTCAAGTCATGTTACAACGAAAGGGAGACGATCTCAAAACTAAAGACCCACACTACTAATTGCGGCCGCTTTAAACCTTTCTGTCACACTCGTTTAAAATTAGAACATTATTATTTTTAGGGAGTTCACAAAACCAGTGGCACGAGGGGGCTCATTAGGTCAGGGCCCTTAACCTTTAGCGACCCACAGGGACATTGAAAAACAAAACATTTTTGACTGTTGCAATTAAATAAACATAAAACTAAATGGAACTAATTTATATGTTTTGAACACAATAACACGTCAATACACTCTTACTAGTAAAATGTGGTACATAAATTGAAATGTCTTTTTTTGAAATGGATGAACCGATTATTTTTCTACTTGAATTACAGATTTGGTGGAGGGTGGATGCATCATAATCTTGATCCCGAGGTCACGGGTAACTGGCAAAAGGGGAAGTAAGAATACGAATGATTAAGCGCTTGGCTTCCGAACCTTGGGTTCTGGGTTCGAATCTCGGTGAAGACTAGGATTTTGACTTTCGGGATTTTTATGGCGCCTCTAAGTTCACCCAACTTTAATGGGTACCTGGCTTGAATGATGAAAGTAAAGGCGGTTGGTCGTTGTGCTGGCCACATGACACCCTGCTCGTTAACTGTTGGCCAAAGAAACAGATGATCCTTAACATCATCTGTCCTATAGATTGCAAGGTCTAAAAGGAAACTTTACTTTTTTTTTAGTGCTGGTAGTTTCTCATCAATTCACCCAGCGAGAGGGACCGAAGACTTGTACGACGAGTGGGAGAGAATCCCGGGTGCATGGTTGTAAACATCCCTCCCAAAGTCTGTTATGATTGTTTAAACAAGTCTTCCAGAAACAAACACAGCATCCCCTTTAAACTGACCCATGAAAAGTTTCAAGCCAGACACGATGTATGAGCTGTGACGTCAATGTGTCTAAAAAGGAGCGATTCTGCTTTATAAATCTTGTTTATGGTCCAAGTCAATATGAGTTAACAGGTATCTATGACGTGTTTGTTAGCTGATCTCGGAGGTACTCACATGTGAAATGATTCAAATAGGAACACCAACTTTCATAATTTTGTTTCAAACAAGAAATCACGCTGACGTCACTAATTTTTGTGTTAATTTATTTTCTGAAATAGCTGATAGACAGTTCGCCATTGCATTTTGTCTACGGTAGAGTTGATAATTATTTAGCAAATCCTGTCTTACCCCACAAGAATATACCAAACTCAAGCTACACACAAAACCATTGGATTTTTAGACTTAGCTGTCCATAAATTTAAAAACTACTTTGAAGACTCAGAATATTCTACTCTAAACTTTAAGTTGGCAATGCATGTATGTAATGACCTACTATTTTTACAGTCTATTTAGCGGAGAGATAAGGTGCACGAGAGAGGCATCAAGCTTTAGCATAACAACTCCCATGCTGTCAACAGGTTTATCTTTTTTTTTTTTAAATTTCAATCAATGATCTCATGAACTGCTGGGTGTTTTCTGAAAGATTTGTTGGAAGTTCTTTACCACGAGTGGAGTGGGTGAATGGTGGCTTTTGTCCGCTATCACAACCAGACATGGTTCTGACAAGCCTGTCACGTGTGTGGAAAGAGAGAGAGAGAGAACAATTTTTTGTGGCTTAAAAAAAAGGGAGGGTGTGAACTAAATCAAGAAATAAAAGGAAACTAACGAAGTGGTCAACGAATAACACACCATGAAATGTTTCTTCAGTTGATCACCATACAACAAAGTGTTTGTTGAGAATACTTTAGAACGCTTAAATGTACATTTAGTGCACACCATGACATTTTATGATTTATGCAGATAAAAGAACTGTACGTTCATGTTCATTTTCTTTATCAACATTTCTTCTCTTGTGAAACCATTTGATTCCATAGCATTAGAGTTCAGGGCGTTTAAACACAGACAGACAGAATAATAAAGTAAAACAAACACGTTTTTTTTCGAAATTAAACAACAAAGAGAAGTGAGATTGAGAGAGAGGTTTGTGTAGGTAGCACATAGAGACAGAGAAGTGAGTTTGAGAGAGAGGTTTGTGTAGGTAGCACATAGAGACAGAGAAGTGAGTTTGAGAGAGAGGTTTGTGTAGGTAGCACATAGAGACAGAGAAGTGAGTTTGAGAGAGAGGTTTGTGTAGGTAGCACATAGAGACAGAGAAGTGAGTTTGAGAGAGAGGTTTCTGTAGGTAGGACATAGAGACAGAGAAGTGAGTTTGAGAGAGAGGTTTGTGTAGGTAGCACATAGAGACAGAGAAGTGAGTTTTAGAGAGAGGTTTGTGTAGGTAGCACATAGAGACAGAGAAGTGAGTTTGAGAGAGAGGTTTGTGTAGGTAGCACGTAGAGACAGAGAAGTGAGTTTGAGAGAGAGGTTTGTGTAGGTAGCACATAGAGACAGAGAAGTGAGTTTTAGAGAGAGGTTTGTGTAGGTAGCACATAGAGACAGAGAAGTGAGTTTGAGAGAGAGGTTTGTGTAGGTAGCACATAGAGACAGAGAAGTGAGTTTTAGAGAGAGGTTTGTGTAGGTAGCACATAGAGACAGAGAAGTGAGTTTTAGAGAGAGGTTTGTGTAGGTAGCACATAGAGACAGAGAAGTGAGATTGAGAGAGAGGTTTGTGTAGGTAGCACATAGAGACAGAGAAGTGAGTTTGAGAGAGAGGTTTGTGTAGGTAGGACATAAAGACAGAGAAGTGAGTTTGAGAGAGAGGTTTGTGTAGGTAGGACATAGAGACAGAGAAGTGAGTTTGAGAGAGAGGTTTGTGTAGGTAGCACATAGAGACAGAGAAGTGAGTTTTAGAGAGAGGTTTGTGTAGGTAGCACATAGAGACAGAGAAGTGAGTTTTAGAGAGGTTTGTGTAGGTAGCACATAGAGACAGAGAAGTGAGTTTTAGAGAGAGGTTTGTGTAGGTAGCACATAGAGACAGAGAAGTGAGTTTTAGAGAGGTTTGTGTAGGTAGCACACAGAGACAGAGAAGTGAGTTTGAGAGAGAGGTTTGTGTAGGTAGCACATAGAGACAGAGAAGTGAGTTTTAGAGAGAGGTTTGTGTAGGTAGCACACAGAGACAGAGAAGTGAGTTTGAGAGAGAGGTTTGTGTAGGTAGCACATAGAGACAGAGAAGTGAGTTTGAGAGAGAGGTTTGTGTAGGTAGCACATAGAGACAGAGAAGTGAGTTTGAGAGAGAGGTTTGTGTAGGTAGCACATAGAGACAGAGAAGTGAGTTTGAGAGAGAGGTTTGTGTAGGTAGCACATAGAGACAGAGAAGTGAGTTTGAGAGAGAGGTTTGTGTAGGTAGGACATAGAGACAGAGAAGTGAGTTTGAGAGAGAGGTTTGTGTAGGTAGCACATAGAGACAGAGAAGTGAGTTTTAGAGAGAGGTTTGTGTAGGTAGCACATAGAGACAGAGAAGTGAGTTTGAGAGAGAGGTTTGTGTAGGTAGCACGTAGAGACAGAGAAGTGAGTTTGAGAGAGAGGTTTGTGTAGGTAGCACATAGAGACAGAGAAGTGAGTTTTAGAGAGAGGTTTGTGTAGGTAGCACATAGAGACAGAGAAGTGAGTTTGAGAGAGAGGTTTGTGTAGGTAGCACATAGAGACAGAGAAGTGAGTTTTAGAGAGAGGTTTGTGTAGGTAGCACATAGAGACAGAGAAGTGAGTTTTAGAGAGAGGTTTGTGTAGGTAGCACATAGAGACAGAGAAGTGAGATTGAGAGAGAGGTTTGTGTAGGTAGCACATAGAGACAGAGAAGTGAGTTTGAGAGAGAGGTTTGTGTAGGTAGGACATAAAGACAGAGAAGTGAGTTTGAGAGAGAGGTTTGTGTAGGTAGGACATAGAGACAGAGAAGTGAGTTTGAGAGAGAGGTTTGTGTAGGTAGCACATAGAGACAGAGAAGTGAGTTTTAGAGAGAGGTTTGTGTAGGTAGCACATAGAGACAGAGAAGTGAGTTTTAGAGAGGTTTGTGTAGGTAGCACATAGAGACAGAGAAGTGAGTTTTAGAGAGAGGTTTGTGTAGGTAGCACATAGAGACAGAGAAGTGAGTTTTAGAGAGAGGTTTGTGTAGGTAGCACACAGAGACAGAGAAGTGAGTTTGAGAGAGAGGTTTGTGTAGGTAGCACATAGAGACAGAGAAGTGAGTTTTAGAGAGAGGTTTGTGTAGGTAGCACATAGAGACAGAGAAGTGAGTTTTAGAGAGAGGTTTGTGTAGGTAGCACATAGAGACAGAGAAGTGAGATTGAGAGAGAGGTTTGTGTAGGTAGCACATAGAGACAGAGAAGTGAGATTGAGAGAGAGGTTTGTGTAGGTAGCACATAGAGACAGAGAAGTGAGTTTGAGAGAGAGGTTTGTGTAGGTAGCACATAGAGACAGAGAAGTGAGTTTGAGAGAGAGGTTTGTGTAGGTAGCACATAGAGACAGAGAAGTGAGTTTTAGAGAGAGGTTTGTGTAGGTAGCACATAGAGACAGAGAAGTGAGTTTGAGAGAGAGGTTTGTGTAGGTAGGACATAAAGACAGAGAAGTGAGTTTGAGAGAGAGGTTTGTGTAGGTAGGACATAGAGACAGAGAAGTGAGTTTGAGAGAGAGGTTTGTGTAGGTAGCACACAGAGACAGAGAAGTGAGTTTGAGAGAGAGGTTTGTGTAGGTAGGACACAGAGACAGAGAAGTGAGTTTGAGAGAGAGGTTTGTGTAGGTAGGACATAGAGACAGAGAAGTGAGTTTGAGAGAGAGGTTTGTATAGGTAGGACATAAAGACAGAGAAGTGAGTTTGAGAGAGAGGTTTGTGTAGGTAGCACATAGAGACAGAGAAGTGAGTTTGAGAGAGAGGTTTGTGTAGGTAGCACACAGAGACAGAGAAGTGAGTTTGAGAGAGAGGTTTGTGTAGGTAGCACATAGAGACAGAGAAGTGAGTTTGAGAGAGAGGTTTGTGTAGGTAGCACATAGAGACAGAGAAGTGAGTTTGAGAGAGAGGTTTGTGTAGGTAGCACATAGAGACAGAGAAGTGAGTTTGAGAGAGAGGTTTGTGGAGAAGTGAGTTTGATATAGAGGTTTGTGTAGGTAACACATAGAGACAGAGAAGTGAGTTTGAGGGAGATGTTTGTGTAGGTAGCACATAGAGACAGAGAAAAGAGTTTGAGAGAGAGGTTTGTGTAGGTAGCACATAGAGACAGAGAAGTGAGTTTGAAAAAAAGGTTTGTGTAGGTAGCACATAGAGACAGAGAAGTGAGTTTGAGAGAGATTTTTGTGTAGGTAGCACGTAGAGACAGAGAAGTGAGTTTGAGAGAGAGGTTTGTGTAGGTAGTACATAGAGACAGAGAAGTGAGTTTGAGGGAGATGTTTGTGTAGATAGCACATAGAGACAGAGAAAAGAGTTTAAGAGAGAGGTTTGTGTAGGTAGCACATAGAGACAGAGAAGTGAGTTTGAAAAAAAGGTTTGTGTAGGTAGCACATAGAGACAGAGAAGTGAGTTTGAGAGAGATTTTTGTGTAGGTAGCACGTAGAGACAGAGAAGTGAGTTTGAGAGAGAGGTTTGTGTAGGTAGCACATAGAGACAGAGAAGTGAGTTTGAGAGAGAGGTTTGTGTAGGTAGCACATAGAGACAGAGAAGTGAGTTTAAAAGAGAGGTTTGTGTAGGTAGCACATAGAAACAGAGAAGTGAGTTTAAAAGAGAGGTTTGTGTAGGTAGCACATAGAGACAGAGAAGTGAGTTTGAAAGAGAGGTTTGTGTAGGTAGCACATAGAGACAGAGAAGTGAGTTTAAAAGAGAGGTTTGTGTAGGTAGCACATAGAAACAGAGAAGTGAGTTTAAAAGAGAGGTTTGTGTAGGTAGCACATAGAGACAGAGAAGTGAGTTTGAAAGAGAGGCCTCTGTATGTTACATGCTAATACCAGGCGTTAGGACAAACACAACACTCGAACAACAACAACCGAAAGC